>MU551688.1:2151175-2226695 GCA_024362625.1 Silurus asotus | reverse complement strand
TATATGCTTATCTGAGAATATTTGTGAAAAGGAGGTGGAGGTGTAATGAAAGAATACAGGACAATCCATACCACATTCTACTGAGAATTGTAGCACAGAATCTTTACAACACAACTCCTTTACTTAACAATGCTTTTATGCTTTAACTGATATCATCTGCATACTTTTTAACACTGGTTTGGATCAAAAAATCTGCACAAGAATGACACTCTAAAGAAACTTTTATCTTCCTAAGTGCTTTGAAGTAAAGTGCATAATGAAGATAAACTCAGCAGGTTGTGCTGACAGACAGAAAGCCTGGATGTCAATTCAGCAGAAGATAACGGGGCTGTGTGTCTGTGGACGTTCACATGGCAGTCGTCAGGGAATCACAATTGGACAAATCATATGTTAGCCGACTAGAAGCTGAGTGACAGCTAGAAGGAAAATACAGAAATAAGCCTGCTGAGAAAGGTTCATGGCTGTGAAGCCAAATGCCCCTTTAATTTAAATTGTTCACATCTTCATTAAATGTAAACTGTCAGCAAGTCACTTTGTCATTAATTATATTTCTCTTTCCCTGTAGGTGGTAGGTTAGCAAATGCAACGAAACAAACAAGCTGTTCAAAAAAGGATCATTTCAAACCAAGTAGAGCATACAGTCAAAGCAAATTAATAAGATGCCGCACAGTTCTCTCTCCTCTAGCTGGGTAAATGGGTGCACAGCAGTGAGCTTTTCTCCCACTTAATGTGCACTTTCCCCCTTTAATTGCTTCAGTCATTTGAATGCAACAAGGCAAACATGTTCATGTTGTAACATAAGCCTAGGGTGTGTATAAATAGTTTCTTTTTTTCCCCTGCCTGCTTGCATTTGTTTCCAGTGAGAAATTAAAGCAGGAAAATTGAACAAGAGCTTCAGTGGAATAATCGGATACTCTACCATTTCCCCACCCTGGTAAAAAAAAAAATCAATTTGCTGTAAATCAAATAATCTCAATTACAGACGAACCCTAATGTTTACCCTACTGCAGTTTCAGCAAAATATAATGATAAATGGAAGAATAGTGCCAGGAAACAAACCACTTTTTACGCCGGGGATATGACAGGGAAATACCAGTTACAATTTATCACTCCGTAAAATGTTTGACGCACCGAATATATACACGCATGTTTTATTAGCGGATCACAGCCCCATGGTGAGCCACTAATTCCTGCTGATAGTCGTTTTCTCATGTATTTTGTATTTTTTTATTTTGATATATATAAACGGTGTGTGATGTGTAGATACACCTCAGATAAAAACTGTTTTATATATTTTTTGAAACTTGATTTTTTGCTTTGCAGACCTTACACTTACTAAATACAATGGCCTTTTTTACTTTCATGATCACATTTGATAAATGTCAGTGTACAGTTTTAGAAAGCATGCTGCTGCCATCAAAACAGGCGAGAATACTAATTACATTACATTTAAAGCCCTGTATAACATATAAGGTGTAATTTCATAACATTTCAAATTACATTCTTTTTCTAGATAGATAGATAGATAGATAGATAGATAGATAGATAGATAGATAGATAGATCTGTATATCATACTGAAAAAGAATAAACAATCTATAATTAATTGTATACTTTTGTTTGCTGAATTATTTATGTACTACATGCGTAGTTTATTAATGCTGCTTTAGGACGTTTGGGTTTCAGTGTATGTGCGGAAACAGTTGCGTGGCCCAACTGTAAGTCGCTTTGCATTAATGTACAGTTGCTTATATCTCCTTTTATGGCCTAATAGTAATGACACAGAAGAAGATTAAAAAAGAAGGAGAAAGCCCTTAATGTTACATGTGTACATAAAATGTGTTGGGGTTTTATTTACAATAGCCCTTATTACAATTTCCTATTAGTATAAATAACGTCGAAAATAATGTAAACATCAATTGAATTTTCTTGAACAATGGTATCAGGACAATTGTCTTACATGTTTGAGAAAATGAGCTGGGAAAACCTTTAGCCAGACTGCTTGCTTATGTTACACAGACCTTCTTATAATCATTACTTCAAAAGACCTCTTAACTCCACACCAGTGTCTGAGTATCTGGAAAACACAGTGTCCTGTAAACAGCCAGATACTTTTAGAAAAAAACATTTTTATTTTTTACCTTTCTTTCAGTTATTCCTCCCAGGGGGAAACTCACATATTACAGCAGCACAGAGAGCACAAAGGCAATTTACATTGAAAAAAGTGCTACCACCAGCAGCCATCTTACTTGAAATCACAGGTCCTAGTTGTGTGCTTTGTGTACATAGGTGAAAATAGGAGGTGAGTACAAGCAAGTAAAAGAATTGTTCTTATGTTGTGTTTACATCATATTCCTATGCACTAGAAGTCTTATTAGGTCTAATCTTTCCTGATGCACTTTTAACTCTCAGAATGTCAGTATGTACTGCACTATATTCATCTGAAGTTCATTGAAGTAGTGTCTAATAGTGGTGTACCAGGAACACAGCCTGTGTCAATTTTACATTGGTGACGCAATCAGCAATTTGTATGGTTCCACCGAGTCTCTGAGAGCGGCTGTAGTGATTTCTGCACATTATCTCTGCAATTGCCGCATTCGAGATAAATGTGGTTATGTAACATCTGAAGCTCACGAGAGCACGACCGCACCTAAACCTCCTCCCCTCCAGCAAATATCCAGCCATATATAAACATGCCCAATGTTTCTTGTTCCCAATAAATTCACTTTGATTAAAGAATCACAAAATCAAAGCTAGTACAATAGTTGATTTATGTACACAGACACAAACCACATCAGCCCAAATGCTACTGTGAATAGATTCTTGTGTATCAGTAAGTAATGGATTGTTCCCCTGGAGAGTCCAATCAATACATTGTGCACTACTATTTGTGACTGGGATACAACGAGTTATAGCTGTTTTCTCTCTGAGAACACAGGATCAGTCAGGATTTATCGAGAAGCAATGAGTTTTATTAGTAAAGTACATTTCTGTACAGGGTTTTTAAAGAATAAAATAAAGGACTCTTGCCTGTGATTATAAATACGTCTTCATGATGATTTTAGGGTGATTTTAGTACTAAAGGTCCTAAAAAAAAAAAAAGAAAAATAGCAGATAGTACTTCATAATAAAAGGTCACAAAAGATCGAGAAGCAATGAGTTTTATCAGTAAAGTACATTTCTGTACAGGGTTTTTAAAGAATAAAATAAAGGATTCTTGCATGTGATTATAAATACGTCTTCATGATGATTTTAGGGTGATTTTAGTACTAAAGGTCCTAAAAAAAAAAAAAGAAAAATAGCAGATAGTACTTCATAATAAAAGGTTTCTTGCTAATTCTAATTAAACATGTTTTATCAGAATTAGCAAGAAACCTTTTGTGACCTTTTTTGTGACCTGCATGTAATTTAGAATGCACTCACTAAATGTGTCATCCTGAAAGAAACCAAATGTACATCATTGCTGTTGTTTTATGCATGTGGAGCCTAATAAATAGTTTTGTGCTGCACCCAAGCAATTTTCTAAACACCCACACCTCGGGGTAGCCAGGATTTGATGCCAGTGCCAACTGGTAGAGAATCAAAACTAAAACAAGATGGTGAAAATGAAGTTCTCTAATCCTTTAGCAGGAATAAGTTCTCAGATCCTGTGAGAAATAGAACAAAATAGAAATGTTGTATAAACTGGTCAGAGGTTTGCCTGGTTGAAGTCTTCTGTTTCAGGATGTGAGTTCTACTGTCAGCTAAGTGGAGTAACTTGGGTGCTAGCTTAGCATTAGCAATGGAATGTATGCTGTGGGTGCAAAAATGACAGAGAACTTAATTGGATATATTGCAATTCGGGTGTCTACATTCGTGCACCATAGAAAGAACCTGCCTCCTGTTTTCTTCCCGAAAGCAGATATATTGTCCTTTTAGAAAGTGTGGCCTTTCTGAACCTTAAGGATATAGTCTCAGAATTATCAAGGATATATATCCCCAGTCTCCAAGCCCCACTGATTCCTCGCTGGGGACGCCGCTCCAGAGTCCATGCGTGACAGTATACCTGAAAAAGCTCTGCCTTAGAGCCTTCTTGTCACTGATCTTCAGTACATTTAACCTGTCTATGTATTGATTACCTATAAAGATGTACATGTAGTATAGCATTACTGTAAAAAGAAATTACAATCCGTTTATATAGCTTGAATCATTTCCATATTTTCCTAAGATAAAAAAATATATATTTTAAATGTACAAAGACCAAAATTAAAGGGATTTGTGGTACTATTTGTGGGAGATACTCAAGCGAAAGATGAAAAAGCACCATGTATTTAACATCCAGCAACTCCGTGATGTTATTATGAAGAAGTGGAAGAGGATCCCAGCAACAATCTGTACAGCTCTGATGAATTCCATGCCAAGGAGGATTAAGGCAGCGCTACATAACAATAGTGCTCACACAAAATGCTGACACTTTGAACAGAGTTTTGACATGTTCACTTAGGGTGTACTCATTTTCTTTTGCACTTATATTGACACTAATTGCCGTAAGCTTTTTTTTAGAGGACAGTAAATCTGTACTGCTGTACAAGCTGCACATTGTCTACTCTAAAATATTTATTTAATTTCTATAGTATCGTCCCTTGAGAAAATATAGTAAAATTGTTTCTAAATCAATATCAAAATCATATGTAAGGAATTGTATGCTACCTGGCTATTATACCTATATAGTTTTGAAAGAGCTTTAAAATATCTAATCATAATCTAATCATAATTCTACCAAACTGTACATTTCTCTTTCGCCTGGGTATTAACATCTTTAGTGTGTTTTTTTCTTAGTTGGGAATGTGCACATGTTTACCTTTAATTAGCCTGTAAAATACAGCTTTATAGATGTAGGGATATTAAATATATAGATATACACCAAAATGATATCATAAAGTGAGGAACAAAAGTATGTTGAGTACATTTATTTCTGATGGTTAAATGCCATCAGTGTAAGTGGTAGGTGATAAAACATGAACTACATAATTCTGATTCATCTCTGGTGATTGTATTTAATGGTATGCAGAGGGGCAACCCTAGTTTTCCCCAACATAGGCTACCAGCACACCCCACTAATGAGACTGTAAAACTTTACACACCACCACGTTCCTCATTCTAGATTCTTCCATCTGTGGTTGCTATGGGCACTAGACACAACAACTCCCTAACTAACATTTACAAGCCTAAATATTCCCAGCTGCTTTAGACCAAAACAAATATTAGATTACATTTAACGGCAAATATTTCCCTCTTTTTTGGTTTATGGGCTTTTTTTCTTTTTAGCTTCAGTAACATATGATACTGCAAACATAAAAATTGTATGACCCAATAATACAAACTGTCTTTCTTTTTTCTGAAACCAAGCCATTGTCTTGTTCTTGCAGTGAATAGCTTTGTGCTTGATCAATGGGAGGTTCCGCTGGCCAGGGGCATGGATCGTAAGAGCGATGCGTGCCATCTAAAATTCACACAAGTGAGCCGCTGAAGACTTTCCCCGCAGGAATGTTAATCAGCATAAGTGATGTTGTGGTTGTAGTGGTAATCAGAGATCATGTATAATTCATATAGTGATCTGGAACGTTGGTGTGTTCAAGGCAAATATGGCAAGAGGCGTGGGTGATGATGGAGTTTGAGCTTCTCGGGGCAGCCGAAGAGATGATCAAATCAGCTAATGATGAAAAAGACAAAGGAAACAAGATTGTGAGAAATGTTCATAAGAATTGTTTTTTTGTTATTTATATATGTGACAACAATGGACATAAACACTTGCCTTGAGGAACAGGTATATGAACGTCACATTTATGACATGTAAATTCTTTATAAAAAATCTTTTAGGCAGGTGTAAAGTTAGAATGCTTTAAAAAATAAGAGTGTTAATACTTTATTTGTACCCTCTTCTTCTTCTTCTCCCATTAGGGGTCACCAGAGCAGATCATCTGTCTACATACTTCCCTGTCCTCCACATCTGCCTCTTTTAAACCAACAACCTGCATGTCTTCCCTCACCACATTCATAAACCTCCTCTTTGACCTTCCTCTTTTACTCCTTTCTGCCGGCTTCATCCTTAGCATTCTCCTACTGATTTACCCCATGTCCTTCCTCTGCACATGTCCAAACAATCTCAATCGTGCGTCTTTCACTTTGTCCCCAAAACGTCCTATATGCGCTGTCCCTCTCTAAACCATACAACATCGCAGGTCTCACCACAGTCCTATAAACTTTCCCTTTCACTCTTGCAGATACTCTTTTATCACAAATCACTCCTCCCACTCTTCTTCACCCACTCCACCCTGCCTGCACTCTTTTCTTCACTTCTCTAACACACTCTTCATTACTTTGCACTGTTTAACCCAAGTACTTAAACTCCTCCACCTTCACCACCTCTTCTCCCTGTAACCGCACCACTCCACTGCCCTCCCTCCCACTTACACATGTACTCTGTCCTACTCCCACTGATTTTCATTCCCCTTCTCTCCAGCGCATACCGCCAACATTCCAGGCTTTTCTCAACCTGCTCCCTACTCTCGCCACAAATCACAATATCATCCGCAAACATTATAGTCCATGGAGACTCCTGTATGACCTCGTCCGTCAACCTGTCCATCAGCACCGCAAACAGGAAAGGGCTCAAAACTGATGCTTGATGCAGTCCAACCTCCACCTTGAACCAGTCTGTCGTTCCTACTGCACACTTTTCACATGTCCTGCACCATCCTCACATACTTCTCTGACACACCTGACTTCCTCATACAGTACCACAACTCCTCTTTCGGCACCCTGTCATACTCTTTCTTTAAATTCACAAGCACAATTTAAATACACAATGCAACTCCTTCTGACCTTCTCTATACTTCTCCATCAACATTCTCAAAGCAAATAATGCACCTGTGGTGCTCTTCCTTGGCATGAAACCATACTGTTGCTCACAGATAGTCACCTCTTATCTCAGCCTGGCTTCCACTACTCTTTCCCATAACTACATGGTGTGACTAATAAACTTTATTCCCCTGTAGTTACTGCAGGTTTGCACATCACTTTTTCTTAAAAACTGGTACCATCACACTCCTTCTCCATTCCTCAGGCATCCTCTCACCTTCCAAAATCCTGTTAAAAACTCCACTGCCATCTCTCCTAAACATATACATGCTTCTACTGGTATTTCATCTGGTCTAACCAATTTTCTACCACCATCTCTGGCAAAATTTACCACCATCTGCCCTTCCACATTCCTCTCTTTAAGGCCATACCTACCCATCACCTCCTCATCACCTCTGTTCCCTTCACCAACATGGCCATTAAAGTCTGACCAAATCACCAATCTTTCTTTCCTAAGTACCCTCTCCACTAGTCCATCTAACTCACTTCAGAATTTTTCCTTCTCCTCCATCTCACAACCCACTTGTGGAGCATAAGCACTGATGACACTTATCATCACCCCTTCAACTTCCAGCCGTACATTCCTCACCCTATCAGAATCTCCCTTTACCTTCACTACACTCTTCTCAACCTGCTCCCTACTCTCACCACAAATCACAATATCATCCGAAAACATCATAGTACATGGAGACTCCTGTCTGACCTCGTCTATCAACCTGTCCATCAGCACCGCAAACAGGAAAGGGCTCAGAGCTGATCCTTGATGCAGCCCAACCTCCACCTTGAACCAGTCTGTCGTTCCTACTACACACTTAACTGCTGTCACACTGACCTCATACATGTCCTACACCACCCTAACATACAGGTCTGCACATCACTTATTCTTAGAAACCGGTACCATCACACTCCTTCTCCATTCCTCAGGCATCCTCTCACCTTCCAAAATCTTGTTAAAAACTCCACTGCCATCGCTCTTACACATCTACATGCTTCTACTGGTATTTCATCTGGTCTAACCAATTTTTTACCACCATCTCTAGCAAAATTTACCACCATCTGCCCTTCCACATTCCTCTCTTTAAAGCCATACCTACCCATCACCTCCTCATCACCTCTGTTCGCTTCACCAACAAGGCCATTAAAGTCTGCCCAAATTACCAATCTTTCTTTCCTAAGTACCCTCTTTACCACCTTCACTACACTCTTACTGTACTTTTCCTTCAGGATCACCCCTACACCATTTCTTTCCATCCACACCATGATAGAACAGTTTAAACCCCATTGTTCCTTGCCTTACTCCCTTTCCACTTGGTCTCCTGAACACACAACATATCTACCTTTCTCCTCTCCATCATATCAGCTACCTCTCTCCCTTTAACAGTCATAGTACCAACATTTAACATGCCCACCATAATGTCCACTTTCCTACACATTTCCTTTCCCTACTGTCTCTGTCTTCTTCCTCTCCTTCTCCTCCTTTGCCCAACAGTTTACCTGTCAACACTTGTGACGGTCGTTGTTAACTGGGCCCCGACCGATACGGTATGAAATTTAGGTTTGTGATGCGCATATTTGATTTTGTACATGTTATGCTCTATACCACATTTATCCGGGCTTGGAACCGGGATTAAAAGTGCTTGTGCAACCCTAATGGCTGTGTTTAATACTTTACTGTTACCACTGCACAAAATGTACTCCACATTTGGTGTGACCACCCTTTGCCTGCAAAACAGCATCAATTTATATAGGTACACTTGCACACAGTTTTTGAAGAAATGGGACAGATAGGATGTTCCAAACATCATGAAGAATTTACAACAGATCTTCTGTGGATGTAGCTGCCTCAAATCCTTCTCTCTCTTCATGTAATCCTAGACAGACTTGATGATGAGATCAGGGCTTTGTGGGGGCCGAACTATTATTTCCAGGACTCCTTGTTCTTTGCTATGCTGAAGTTAGTTTTTAATGACATTGGCTGTATGTTTGGGGTCGTTGTCCTGCTGCCGAATACATTTTAAGCTACACAGACGTCTCCTTGACTGTATTTCTTGCCATTGAGACACCATTAATCCCAACCAACTATCAAAATCCATTTGCAGCAATGCAGCTCCAAACTGGCACAGAACCTCCACCATCCATCTCTGTTGCCTGCAGACACTCATTATTGTACCTTCAACAAACAAACTGCTTCCTGCTACAGCCAAATATTTCAGATATTGACTAATCAGTCTAAAGCACCTGCTGCATAGCAGTTCCTATGTTTCCATGCATAGTTGAGTCACTTAGCCTTGTTTCCACATCGGAAGCAATTTTTATTGGTCGCTTCACTTCTTGCCAGATCTGGCAAGACTTTTTTTTACTTCTTCAAAATAGCTTGAACAGCATATCTTGAAATCCCAGTCTGCTTTAAAAACTTTGTATTGGAGAGACCTTGCTGATGCAGTATAACTACCTTGTGTTTTGTTGCTGTGCTCAGTCTTGTAAAAGTGTATGTGACATCTTCCACAATCCAGTTTTAAAGCCTCTTACACAACTGTTTCTGTTTCAGGTAATGGCTGTGTTTCAACCTACATATGAAACTAATAATATTTAGCACTAGCTTTGTATAACCGGTTAATGATACGCTTGACTATCCTATAAATATCCCTGACTTTGTACAAGTATACAAAGTGTGCAGGTGTAAGAATTGGTGCTGGTAGTCACACCAAATATTTTTTTGATTTAGATTTTTCTTCTTTTCTCTCACTTTGCATTTTGTAAAATGATAAATACAAACAATTATTAAAAAAACATATTTCTTTATACCAGGCCAAAACCTTTGCATACTACTGTACAGGTTACTTAATTTCAGATTTCTTTCTTAGACGTCATTTTCTCACGGGAATAATTATTGGATTTGAACATATTGTTAACAAGTGTTTACTGTAAGTACAATAAAGGTGCAATTTCATGGTTTAATACACCTTTTTGCACCAAATATACAGATTGAATCTGATTGTTTCACATCAATGCAATAATCTTTTGTTATTCCATATCTAGCCTATACAATCTGAGACAGCTTATTCATCTTGACTTTTGTTCGAACTAAATTGTTTTGAAGCAGAATTCATAAATTAGATTTTCTCCACTTGCTGCTTCTGCAACTAGTCTTCAGTCATTCACATTTTTCTATAGTATATGCATATTACAGGACTAAAAACATTTCACCCTCCAGTTCAGTGCTTTTGTTCCATGTCTCACCCCAGACACCATTGTTTCATAATAATGTTTTTATGCTCTTGTGTTTCAAGTGGGAAAACCTTGTGCTCTTTCCTGGAAAAGTAGTGTGTCAAATATCCAGTTCTTAGCGATGGAGAAAACATACCACAAGCTGAGCATCTAAGCATCAGTTACTGATACTGCCAGGCAACATTACTGTTGCTTCAATTCAGCTTTCATACATACCATAGGTGCTTTTGAACACCAGAAGAAAATGCTATCAAAAGACGTAAGTAGGAGGACTATGTTTGATAAAACACTACAAATTCAGCGTTGGTTCATTTCATATATAAATCATCCCTGCGTAACCTTTTCAGTTGGGACACGGCTGTAGGTGTCTAGTTATAGAGAGTGTTTGACTGTATTGATTTTTTTCTTGCAAATCAATCAGTGTGAATCTGAATCCACTGCCACTGTAATAGCCACCTTCCTTCTTTGCCTAGTTCAGAGGTGTCCAATCTTTATCACAAAACGCTGATGTGGACGCAATTTTTCAACACTAAATTCTACCCGTCTTTGCTTTGTTGAGATGAAAACCTGCACCCACACCGACCCTTTGTGGAAAAGATTGGACACCCCTGGTCTTGATATTACTGTGCACACACTAATTTTGAAGTTTCCTGTTCACTGTGTTTGGCTGACTCATCTAATTTAAATAATATATTTGCTGTACAAATAAAGTACATATTCAAGTATTTTGGACTTTTGCGTATCTATCAGACAACAGCACCATGAATGGTTCTAAGAAAAATAAATTAAATGGCTCACATATATGAGACTGGGAGCTTTTATTTAGTCCAGACTGTAGATTCATGTATTCTTTCAGTCCCTGTCATGCTACGTGACTAGCAGAGTAAAACACTAACTACAATTTATATGCATTTCGGCTATGTTTTTATTTTCTTTACTGATATATCTATAACTTTTTACCGATATATTTGCAAATGCACAAATACTGAGCATATATTGTTCAAGAAAGGAGAACAGATTACAGAAACAGAACTAATGTAGTGATATAATGCATTGGACACTCCTACTTGTTCATTGCTGGGCTACTGATAGATAATAGATTTTATTCTTTTGAATTAATATCACAACCAGCCATAACTACATGTAATAGTAAAGAGAGGAGATGTTCAAAAATTTCAAATTTATCTAATATGCTCTACACTGTGCACCACAGTAATGCATCTGTACATGACATTTCAATAAGACACTAAACCAAGCTGCATCACAGCACGAGCCAGCGTAAACACAAAATGTCCCCAGGGATTGTTTATATGAGTTGGGATTACAATGACGTCAAAGCTGCCCAGGCAACATAAGTGCTGTTTCAGTCTGCGCTATAAATGCGCCAGATACATTGACCAGCTCTTATGGGGCAAAGCATAGAGCTGCATTGGCGTCACAGAAGCCTACTGGGCCGGTCTGTATGGTCCCTCATGATACTCGTGATGCTCAGTATGATGTGATTTCGATCGTCTAAATTTAGCCTGCATGCTCACAGGGAGAAAAGAGCATGTCTCTGCTGGATGGAGCAGCAACAAACAGCCTTCATTGCGGGGTGTGAGAATTTCAGAGAATAACAGTGACATTCAGTACCATTACTGTGTTGTCCTGTACATTTAACACATCGCATATTAATTAAGCTTTTTCTGGTTTTCTAGACATGTAATAAAGCCTACTTTTAAATGATCAGCCACAGCATTAAAACCGCCTGCCCTCCATGGTCCTCCATGTGTTCCCAAACATGTGAGGTCCTTCATGTGTTCCCAAACATGTGAGGTTCTTCATGTGTTCCCAAACAGTTTTCCCCCATTGCGGCATAGACTACCGAAACAAGGCCACTGCCATTAGGGAACACCGTTGATATCTTGGTCTGCAATAACTTTTAGGTTGGTGGTCTGTAGCTTCAACATACATCCACAAAAATGATAGAAACCCAAAGTTTCCCAGCAGAACAATGGCCAGAGCTTCACATTCCCCTTGCCAAGTGCACCATCTCTTTACATGCACATTTATGGCAGTTGGCAGCTTGCACGCTTGTCCAAAGCTATTTACAATTATCCCATTCATACATATGAGCAGTTAAAGTTTCAGGTTCTGAAAGTGCAACTACATGCTTACAACTAAGCTACCTCTTCTCCTGGATGGTGACATACATACATGATGTAATGTGATTCATCAAACCAGGAGACTGTTGTGAAGATCACATGCCTATTGTAGGTGTTTCATGCAGTGGACTGCTTAGCATGAGCATTCTGACCACTTTGCAGCTGCACAGCTTCATACACAGCAAACTATGATGCACTGTGTGTTTTAACACTTTTCTATTCTAGTCTGCTAGATTAACTTTTTCAGTCATTTGTGCTACAGTAGCTCCTCTGTGGAATCAGACCAGACAGCTTAGCCTTTACTTCCCATGCACACCAAGGAGCATTAGAAGCTCATGATCTTGCATCTGCTTCACCAGTTGGTTCACCAGGGTGGTAGTGACTCAATGATTAGGGCATTGGAGTTTGGCCCTAAACCAGGGGTCTTCAACTAAAATTGCTTGAGGTCCAGTAAATAAACCTCATCTCCAGCTGAGGTCCGGACAGTTATAAATCTTAAAACATGAATTGATGCTACACTAAAGAAATGAGTGTAGACAACATTTTTATTGGGCACATCATAAATGAATAAATAAAAGGAAAAATAAAAGATAAATAAAAGGCAAAAAAAAAAGCTAAAGTGCTTTTGTTTCTGCTAAACTGAGATTACAGACCATAAGTAATGAACGCACAACTGCACACGCAACTGCACATGCAACTGCACGCGCACATCCGATCGTAGCAACAGTGGGCATAGTAACTGTTGTAGAACCCAAACGGCCTACTGAGTTGACCTTGATGTGCCTTATATCAACTTGATTTTATTCGAAAATAACATTTGGCATATATTTATTTCATTATGTAAAAAGGCTTTGCGCTCCGGCTGGACTCATCTAGCGGTCAGGATTCGGATCCACCGGCCCACTAATTGGTGACCCCTGGTCTAAACCCTCAAATGTAAATGTCCTCGGATGACTTTTGGTATGTATTATGCACTGCATACATATGGAAACACTCCACAAGACCTGGGGGTTTTAAAGATGCTCCGACCCAGTGGTCTCATTTTTTTAAAAAGATATAAATTATATAAAATCATTCCATCCAATGTGTATTCCTGCCCCACGCATAGTGTTCCCAGGATCGGTGCTACATCCACCAGCTGGATTCAGATAATTAACAAAGTATAAGATATAAATATTGAATGACTAGATTTTGTTAAAAGTCACAGTTAAAAATAACAGTCACTATCACGTCACTTGGAAATGTCCATTTCCAACACCCAGTGATCAATCAAGAACTTGGCCTTGAATACAAAAATGAAAAGAGTATGTATGGTAATAATCTCCATTACTACAATCCATGCAAATTTAAACCACATGTGTAAAATGAATGTGAATATCATGTCCAGGGTTCTGTAAGAAAAAAGAGACACTCAGATAATCTTATGCCTTAGATTACAGACACAGTCACATAAAGTGCATTAAATAGTCCTTTTTTTGTTGTTGGATTTCATAGGTAGATTGAAAGATGTTACTCCACTCATACTTGGCTCACTGCACTGACTGTACATTATTCACATGATGACAAGAAATTTAATTCATTAAAATTAAATAGTGTTTTAATTAATAATCATTTGTTAGAACTGTAAACTTGGAAGCAACTGACTGTTTACAGTTGCTTCTGTTGTTTGATTTTAAAATATGAACGTAAAGTTTTGAAAACTAGCTAAATGCAATGAAACTAAAGGTAAAGTCGGGTTCTTTTAAAATAATTTTATTTTATTTTATTTAAACCATACAATTGTTATTTTTATATTTTTTTTATTTTTTAAAGCCTCTAAACGGTACACATGGCTTGTTTCTGTCCCTGCACTTTGCACTACAAATAGCTTTTTACAATTTTAACCTGGGAATGAATTAAGATGTCAAATATGTACTTTTACATGGTAAAATGCAGCCACTTGTGCACTTTGTACATGGAACACCGACAGTTTAGATGCTACACACAATACTTCAGCAACCAGTGGCATTTATTGACTTTCAGTGCGACAGACAGTCTTAGGTGCTGGACAATGGTATGATCTCGCCACCTAGTGTACATTTACTAAATAGCAACAAGATTTCCATGAGTTCTTCCTCTTCTTTTGGCGTCTCCCATTTCGGGGCCGCCACAGCGGATCATCCTTCTCCATACCCCCCTGTCCGGTACATCTTCTTCTTTCACCCCAACTACCTGCATGTCATCCTTCACCACATCCATGAACCTCCTCTTTGGCCTTCTTTGTGTCCTCCTTTCTGGTGGCTCCATCTTTAGCACTCTCCTACCGATATACCCCATGTCCCTCCTCTGCACATGTCCAAACCTTCTCAATCGAGCCTTTCTCACCTTGTCTCCAAAACGTCCTACATGTGCTGTCCCTCTAATAAACTCTTTTCTAATCCTGTCCATCCTCATCACTCCCACCGAAAACCTCAACATCTTCAGCTCTTCACCTCCTGTCTTTTACTCAAATAATAAAATAATAGAAAAAGATGAATAGATTAGGATTAAAAGACTTTTAGATCAACGTAACATTACAGCATCTTGCGTTGGAATATGTCATTTGAAGTGTTGGTTCTTGGCTTCTTCAGAGAACCTAAAAATGTTGGCACCCCTACCTCTTATTACTCAAAACAGGAGCATCAAGTCTATCGTTCAATCAAGCAGTCTGTAGTTACCAGAGGCTTGTTGCTTTGAATCTTGTTCTAAATATTTACAATTACTTTTCTGTGGGTTTTCCTATTTTGAGTATGAATAGTACGACTCCTTTCCAGTGACTTTTTAAAACTCAAACCCACCTGCGTGTCCAGAGCCATTCCATCAAAATAGGTCCCTGCATAGCAATAACCAGTTACTCATAACGAGCAAATACATTTCTACCAAGTACTAAACATGAAAATTTAATTAATTAAGTCATTTTAATTAGTATAAAATCTGATTCCCAGCCAAAACCCAGGCACATACAGTGTACTGCAAAACTGCATTCAGTTAAAGCTCACATTTGGCAGTTATTCTTTAATCAGTCTTAAGCATAAAACTAAAAAACAAACATGTTTCAATGCTTAATTATTTATGTACTGAGAAATAGCTGCCATAATGCATTAGACCTAATTATATTCTGTTATTAATGACTAGAAAATGTACTTTCTGCTCAATCAGTTTAATGATTATTACCGTGGTCAGGCTCCTGTTTAATGGTACAGTCGGTGTTCCAGTTCAGCTCAAAAGTTAGAAAGGCATGGGCTCACACACAACAGTCTCTAGAGTTGACTGTTCTGTTCTGCAGACAGAAATGCCTTCCTGAGGCCACTGAAGTCACTGCCAGACTGGTTCGAGCTAACAGAAAGGCTACATTAACCCAGATAACCACTCTATACAATTGTGGTGAGCAGAAAAGCACCTCAGAATGCACCAATTTCAATTTTGAGGTAAATGGATGCAGAAGACCACATCAGGTTCCACTTGTGTCAGCATGTTGCTGATCTTCTATAGCATTAAAATGAACTATGACACAAAGTAAAAGTGATATTAAACTGGTTCCATTAACATGACTACAAGTTCTTCATTAGCTTCCCAGTCACCAATAGGTCTGAAAATAACACGACAGCTATAGGACATGGAAGAACAGAAACATTGCAGCATGGATGAATGTGATGCATATCAGATCCGCATGGATGAGAATGCCAAAGAAATATTTTAAACATTTTGTGAACTCCATTCCATAAAGCATTTTGGCTGGTTAAAGAGCAAAGAAAGGCATTATTAGTATAGTGTTTAATTAAATTAATTTTTTATTTCTATAGCGCTTTTAACAATGAACATTTTACATAGACAATGTGGTGATAAAAAATTAATGTTCTTTGTAAGTGTAAGTTTGTCTCTGACGAGCGAGCCGGTGGCGACTGTGGCAAGAAAAAACTCCCCGAGACGGCATAAGGAAGAAACCTTGAGAGGAACCAGACTCAAGAGGGAACCCATCCTCATCTGGGTTGCACCGGGTTGTTCTTGATAAAGTGCTAATGTATGTATTAGCCAAATATATTATCCATTGATCGAACAGTAAGCACAATTGCAAGCAAAATTTAATGAACAACTTTGTATGTAAGTGCAGGAGAAAGCAGCAGGTCACTGGTTAGATCCTCTTCCTTATTCCTAGAATGAATATCAGCATGGCAGCATATGAGCTGCTTCTGAAGAACCTATTTTTTTTATCTAGTTGAAGTAATGATGGTCATTGACAGCTAATATTGCGTGATGCTTCAAAGGGATTTCTTACACTTTAACCCTGACATACCTTCTATTGTATTAATACAATAAAATAATAAAATATGCATTTTCAAGAATGATGATGATAGCAGATGTAGTAGTAGTAGTAGCGATATTGTTACTTCATGACATGAGTCTAAAAGCAGAAAAATCAATAACCACAGGCAGAGAGAAATGATAATGTCTACAGTTTACAGTTTTAAACAGTTTTTTTTACTATGTGTAAGCAAATAAGTTTAGATCAGCAAGGCACATTACAAATAAAAACACAGCAAAATTCTAATATTAAGAAATCCAACAATTTATCACTTGGCAAGAAACATCCCAACAATGCATTTTTTTATCCTGGACATACACATTTATAACCCATCTCTACCAGACTTGGAATTGAGCCAAAGTTACCATGGAAACACCCCCAGAAATAGAGTAGAGTTTTATCACAATTTCTGCTCAAGGTTTATGTGTTCCTGCATAGAGTCTTTTCTGTGTTTTTTTGACTTAATGAATCTGTAGGTCATGAGAGCAGCTGCGATCACACCTGCAATGGTGAGACTGAGGAGGATATACAGGGCCACTTCAGCATCTGAGGGTGATACATTTAAACCAAGAAAACTCACCCTCACCTCCTCATCAGGAATGGGGGGAAGTGTTGGGGGTGAGCTTGTTCCTGTGATAATAAAGTGAAAAGTGTTATTATGTTAAAATATTCAATGAATTCTGTAAACCTTTCGGTTAATTTTTGGTCACTTTGTCGTTATTAGTGATTACCTCCAATTTCAGGTTCAAGGTTTTGACATTCATGTGGTCCCTCTGAAGGATCTGGGAAGCCATTGCAATTGATAATGGTTGCATAGTGTGCGGCGGACTTCTTGGCTATACGTGGTAGGGACGGGTCGGAACGATTTACATAAAATAAACCAAATTTCTCAGCAAAACCAGTGGCCCACTCCAGATTGTCCATTAATGTCCAGGCTGTATAGCCACGTATATCTACTCCATCCAACAAATAAGCTAGAGAGATAAAAAAATTATTTAAATACATAATGTATTTAGAAAACATTGTATTTAAACAGATTAAACGTGTTCAATAAAAAGACAACACACATGTAGCTAATTGATAAACATGCAATTTGACATTTTTCATAATTAGTTATACCTTTCAGAGCCTGATTAATGTAGTTTTCATAGTAGTGGATTCGGTGAATGTCATTCAGGTCCATGTTTCCTCTTTCGGAAATTCCATTTTCAGTAATGTAAATAGGAGGGTTTCCATACTGTTTCTTGATGAAGTTCAAAATTGTTCTAAATCCAGGGGGGGTCACTTTTAACCAGGAAGATCCAGAATCCAGCCATGAACGGTCATGGATAGTTCCCACCCCCCTTAATAAGTCAAAATGGAAGCGAAAAAAATTAGAAATAAGTTTTAATAAAGACAATTGACCAATTGTCTTTATAAAAACCAATAAGTGCATGCTATTGGTGATTACACATTAGGTCTCTTACAGTTTTCTTAGAAAAAAAGCAACAGTTTGGGGAAAGGCATACATGATTGTCCTGTTACCTGTCTGCATCATAGTGTTGAAGTTTCTTGTAATCCAGGTTAAAAGCCAGCACAGTGGTGTAATGATTGAACCCAAAGTAATCATAAGTGCCTTTTATCCTTTTCACCTCTTCTGGGGTAAATTCTGGAAGGCTTTATAAAAACATGTTGAGATACATCATGTGTTAAGCTTTCGATATATATATATATATATATATATATATATATAGGCTAAAATGTGTTTTACCGTGATTTGGGTAGTCCAGCGGCCAAACTCCTCTCTCGAATTCTATTCTTCATCACATCACTGTAATCGCCATTAAACACAGGATGAGCGAACCAGCCAATCTGGAACTATATTAGAAGAATGAGAAACGGCTTATAAATGTGGAAAGCTAGCAGTACAGTTCAATATTTGCAGTTATTACCTCCACAACACGAATGGCTGCATCATAATCCTCTTCTTTGTATGGGTTTCTAGGCTCTGCCCAGTCAGAGTTGATGGTGATTCCAACGATGCCAGCTTGTTTGGCTTTGTAGTTGTCATTGTACAGATGCCAAGCCTCAGCGTGGGCCTTAAGGAGATTGTGAGCCACTATATAAGGCGCTGTACCAGGCCTAAAACTTATACCTAAACATAGGACAAGCATCTCTTCTTACAGTCAAATCAGAATTGCCATTGTCACTTGCAAATATATATAGCAGTGGAAAACACATTTAGTATAATCAGCTTTTGATTTAGTTCATAATATAACTATGTAACAATACTATACCTGGTGCAGCAGTGCCGTAACCATGTCCAATATTTGCTACATTATAGGGTTCATTAATTGTGATCCAAAATTTTACTTTATCTCCTAAACTTTTGTAGACAACATTGGCATAATCCTTAAACCTTTCAACGATGGTATCATTCTCCCACCCACCCACATTCTGCAAAGCTTGAGGGAGGTCCCAGTGATACAATGTGACCTGTTGGTATGGATAAATGTAAAATTAGTGAAGCAAATCTTTTGTACCATAATGCCTTGTTTAATGTTTCTCCAGAAATGCAAATAAACATACATTACAGCAGGAATAATAGTATTCAACAGCTAAAAATAGGTCTTATTCACCTGAGGCTTTATTTTGACTGCCAAAAGTGCATCCACCAGTCGGTGGTAATAATCCAAGCCAGCCTGGTTAATTTTTCTAGTAGTTCCGTCAGGCAGAATTCTTGGCCATGATATGGAGAAACGGTAATGGTTGACCTTGAGTCTTTTTAGTGCTTCAACGTCCTCAGTGATTTTATTGTAGCTATCACAGGCAATATCTCCATTGTCATCATTTCCCACCCTAAGAGGTGTATGTGCAAACGTGTCCCAGATACTCACACCTTTTCCATCTGCTCTCCAGCCTCCCTCAATCTAAAAATTAATAACATAAAATTTAATATTGGATTTAAACTAAGTATAGCCTTATCTATCTTAAAACCGTGTGATATCAGTTTACCTGATAAGATGCAGTAGCTACACTCCATGCAAATCCTTCACGGAAATGACCATACAATGGTTTTTCCTCATTCGGTAGCGGAAAACCATTGTCTCTGACTATTTGATAATAATAATGAGCACTGCGTTTTGGAGTCCTTGGTCTATCTGGGTGTTTGAAATCCACATGGTGAAGTCCAAAGACTAAACTGTACCCATTAAGCCATTCAAAAGCATCCATTACAGACCAAACTGTAAAACCTTTAAGTCGGACTCCATCCAAGTTTTGTGCTAATAAACAAAAACATGCCAGGTTTTAAAAACCAAAGTAATTGTTTGTTGAATATCTATGATGTTCATTATGTGTAATAAATATGCTTTATCCATATAAACTGCAGCATTACCACACCTTTAAGTGCTTCATCAATGTAGGTCTTGAGGAAAAATATTCTATCAGTGTCATCAACTGTTGTCCCAGTATCTGTAGCCACTCCATTCTCAGTTATGTAAATTTCTGGGTCCCCATACTCTTCCTTTATCCAGTTTAGAAGTCTTCTCAGTCCCCAAGCTGCTGCTCTGAATTGTTTCATTGCAGTGACTTGAGAGTCTGACACATCGCCTATAGCAATGTCCTGATCATACTCATAGGATTTAGGGGAAAGTTTAGCGGTCACATGATGTGCCATTTTTGTAGTGTAGGCATTGATGCAGAAGACATCAGCGGTGCCTTGAATATACGCTTTCTCCTCCTCAGTGAAAGATGGCAACCTGGATTCAGCTAAGCCTTGAATTTCACTCTTGTTACCCACTTGCCATTTCATGGAATCAGGATAGTCTCCATTTTTGAAGATAGGATGAGCAAACCATCCAAGCTGAAACTGGAGGGCTCGATCAGCAGCCATCACCTCTCGCGGTACATTTACATCTTTAGGTTCAATCCAGTCAGCATTGAGACTAATGGACACCTGACCATGTTGTGTTTTCCGGTATTTCTCATCATATGTGTGGTATGCTTTAGCATGCGCTTTTAAAAGATTATGCGCTATCCTATAAGGGGCATCTGCAGGTTTTTTGATACCAGGGGGAAAAATGCCCAATCCATAGCCTACCCAGGCAATTGTATGGGGTTGATTAAAGGTCATCCAAAACTTTACTCTGTCTCCAAAGTTTTCAAAACAGAAGTCACAAAAGTCATTGAATATGTCAATCATAGTAACATTGTCCCATCCGTTGATGTCTTGAAGAGCTTGTGGAAGATCAAAGTGATGGAGTGTCACCATCGGTGTGATATTATTCGCAATAAGACCATTGATTAATTTGTTGTAATAGTCAATTCCCATCTTGTTTAAGGAATCTCTAAAACCACTGGGAAATAGTCTAGGCCAAGATAAGGAGAATCTATAAGTCTTTACTTTCAGAGCTCTCAACATGTACAGATCCTCCTCTATTTTATTATAGCTGTCACAAGCCACATCACCATTGTCATTATTTTTAATGTTATTAGGTTGGTGAGTGAAATTATCCCACACACTAGGCCCTTTCCAGTCTGCATCCCAGGCGCCTTCAATTTGGTAGGCTGAGGATGAAACACCCCATTGGAATCCTTCTGGAAATGTCCCATAGTGATAAAGATTTTTCTGAAATTTGGATTGCTGTGAGAACTTCTCCCAGACAACTTTTGATTTGGATGGAACTTCCGATGGTGGTAGGCTAGAACGCAATGAACTTTTAATTGCTTTACCAGTAACTTGTCTAAAAGGTTTTGCACTAGTTTCTATAAACCCGTTTCTTCTGATTAACTGGGATAAATAGTAAGCTGAAGCTTTTGGAGTTCTGGGTCTATTAGGATCCTCAAAGTTAACATAATGGAGACCAAATCTTTGACTATAACCTTGAGGACCCTCAAATCCATCTATTAGGGACTGTACAGTGAACCTCTGCACGTCAATGCTGTCATTGTGGATAGCTGTAATGACAAATAAAAAAAATTTATTTAGGTTGCTTAACAAGTTCACATATTTAAAGATTTGACCAAAATTGACCAATGTTTTGGTAAAATTATATAATTTTTAAAAATCCTAATTTCTGACTAATGCTTGTTAATTATTGTATTGTAATGATCTTAATAATTACCTTTTAAGGCCTCATTGATGTATGACTTAAGGAAGTCTATACGTAGCGTGTCATTGAGCAAATCCCTGTTGTATTCAGTTGGCATTCCATTTCCAGTGATGTAAATAGGTACATTGGTGATTGCTATGTATTCGGTCGCAATATAATTCAGCAAACGGCGAAGACCCCATGGCACTGATTGAATCTGGCTTGATGCTGTGGTAGGCCAATTCGGGTCAATATGAGTCTGAAAATCCCCAACATTATCTTGTCCAGGGAGACAACTGCCTTTGCTTTCACTGACAAGTCGGGAAGTGTGGTGGTTAAGCCCAAAAAAATCAGCCGTCCCTTTGATTCTTGTTTTCTCAGCTTCTGTAAAGACAGGGAGTTTGGCTACTTCCTTTCCACATGCAACTGTTTTCTTATTGATCTGATTCCTCAGCAAAGCTGAATAGTCTCCGTCTACAAAGATGGGGTGAGCAAACCATCCTAGCATAAAGTGCAGGTAGCGCTCCGCAGCCTCTACATCCTGAAGACTGGCAGAATCTTTTGGTTCAGCCCAATCTGAGTTGAGAGCAATACCTACTCTTCCACCCTGTTTCATCCTGTATTTATCATTGTAGACATGCCAGGCCTCTGCATGAGATTTTATCATGTTGTGTGTCACCTGAAAGGAAAAACAAGCAGGTCTTGATATTCCTTGCTCTTCCTTAACAGATTTTGTTGTGACCGATTGTCAAACCTACCTGGTAAGAAGCAACAGTTGGGTCTTTGATTGATGGAGGATGTTCACCTGTGCCATACCCTAAGTTGCTAACTATCCAGGGACTGCTGAAAGTGTTCCATGTCTTTACACGGGTCCCATATCTGGAGAAGCAGAAATCAGCAAAGTCTTTGAATGCCACCACAATTGACTCATTTGTCCAGCCCCCTTGGTCCTGCAGGGATTGCGGCATGTCCCAGTGATGTAAGGTGACTGTAGGCTCTATACCTGAATGTAGCAGTGTGTCAATCAGCTTGTCATAGTACAAGGCTCCTTTTTCTAATAAGCTTTCTTTTTGACCAGTGGGGAAAATTCGGGCCCAAGAAATAGAAAACTGATAATTGGGTAACATCATGCCCCTAAGCAGGTACACATCATAGTCCACCTTGTGGTAGCTGTCACATGCAATATCAGCAGTCTGGTTATTAAAGACATGGCCATCATGTCCAAAACGGTCCCAGACAGTCTCCCCTTTTCCATCTTTTAACCAACCACCTTCTACCTTGAATGACTCAGTGGAAACTGCCCATTGGAATCCTTTTGGGAATGAGTCATTCAGCAAAAGATCCCTCTCAGATGTAGTCTCTGTTCTGAATTTCTCCCACACCTTTTGGTAAGAAAATGTAGATTTACTTCTCTTCTTGTTGTCAGATTTTTGGTCATCACTCTGCAAACTGTCCAAAATAATAGTACAGTTGAGGGTACATATGAGCAACACAAAACATGTTATAAACATATACTATTCGTTATACACATTGCATTTTGTATGGTCTCAAAGTGACAAGATGACAGTAAATTGTATACAGTTACCTCGCATGTATAGCAGTGTGCTTTAAAAACAAGTCAGTAATGTCACACCCAACAATGTGAATCTCTGGGTATCTAAAAACTGGAAAAAAGGTAAATTTGTTTTAAAGGTATCTCGTACATACATTTACATAAATGTTGTCTGACATTTGTGGAAAAGAATAAAATGTTAATATCATGCTAGCAAATCATCTTAAATAATACAGCAAACCACATCTTTCAAGCCTCATTAAAGATGATAATTGTTGTAAAGCCTTAGACCCTTGAAAGAACTGCTAGATAAGTGATTTGATCCCTCATAATTCGCAAAATATTTATAAGTAAGACAATCATCTTGTGGCAGCCATTTGAATGTTGATAACATAAAACCTCCAGGGACTATTACCTTCAAGGACACTACTGAGAGGTTGAAAACTGCTGTCAGCACATTGCTTTATGTTCATCTGATATATGAGAATGTTTTGTCGACCAACGGTTTCCTGGAACCATAAAAAGTCATTTATTTAACAACAGAAAAAAAAACAGTACAATACAAAAGATGCTTAAAGACCACCATGCTCAGGCTCATGCTAAACGGAAGTTTATGGAGTCAAACAGGCAACAGCAGCACTGATTTCCTCAAGCATCACAACTCTAAAGACCACATATGGGATTAGGCATCAAGACCTGTTGGTGATTCATGAACAAGGAAACCTCCTCTATGTCTTTTCTCCTTTAAACATAACAGTTCTGAGGATTAGATTACCCCTCAGTTGAAGATCCCGAACTCCCAGGTGACCTGACCCAGGCTCTGTTCACACAACACACTAGGTGATCAGATCACAAGTGCAGGTATGGATTCATCTCAATGAAACATTGTTATCCAATAACCACATTTGATGGTTATCTAGGATGCTTATGGCCAGTATTAATGCAATTGCATTATAAAGTCTCTCAGACAGCAACAAAGGAGCAACTGGCAATTGCCCCAGTCAAAGCCTCACTGCTCCTGAGCTCTAAGGAATCTCTCTCATTGATAAGATTAAGACTATAGATAAGACTTTTTTTTCACATCATTCTGTGTGAACTGTAGTGACTGTTGTGGGTGTAAACCCTGGATCAGCTGTCTCTGAGATACTCAAACTAGTAGATCTTGTAGCAAATGCCCATGCCATGGCATACTTGACATAGTATTTCTGCATGACTTTATGTATAGTGCTGCCACATATTTTGCTAATTACAGTACTGTACAGACTGCATAAATTAGCACCTAAAAATAAATAAATGAAAACACCTTCATTACCAGTCAAATGCAAAGCATTTATTTCTTTTTACAATTTTTGCAATCATTTGTTTACCTGGATGTGTGTTAATGCTTCTCTCAGACTCGATGTGGTTTTGCAGTTGAAGTCCATGTGCACAGATAAGAAGTCTATATTTTTCTAAATGGAAAACAAAAATGCAGTTCTGATGGATGTTTATCCAATAAACAAAATGATTATTGACAAATGACATTTTAACTTCTTACCATTTCCATAGGAGCTACACTGTAAAGTCTGCTGATATCACTCTCTCTCACTCCAAGGGACACACGAACTCCTGAAAGCAGTAAGGTTAATCTATCTCTTAGGCTTGTTGTTATTACACACATTATCAGATAACGCAGTACAGGGTTCTAAAGATAACATTGAGATCAAACTCATTTTTAGATTAAAGGTTATGTTCGAGCATTATGATAAGTCTGCCTTAAAATATTCGGAAACCAACTGATGTATTTTATATGTATAATTTCAATTCATAATTCAAAATATATTTTACATTAAGGGAGTTTAATGCAAACAGTGCAAATTAAGCCTTTCACTGTTTATCATCCAGTGATTATTAAATCAAAAAATTATTATTTAAATCACAACGTGAAACGTTTTTTTAAAAAAAAAACTAGCCAACCTGAATATTCTTTAATGCTCTTTGTCCTGTTTAATTTCTTTCAACAATTCTGTTTCAATATAATTCGATCATTGGTGAAACTTCAGAATAAAAACAATTCTGACATCAAAAAATGCATGGAATCAATTTTCTAACTTACCTTTATATACATTATGGTACATTGTATACACATCTGAATGAACTTGGAGAGCATGCTGAATTTGCACTTCTTTGAGCTCATGTACATGACTAAACGTAATGTAAGAGTCAGCCAGATCTGCAAACCTGGAGAAAACAAAATCAGCATAGCCCTTAAAGAGTTGCCACACATCTGGGTTCTCCCAGCCTCTATATCTAATCCTAAGACCTTCAGGGAGTACAGAATGTTGAAGTTCAATCACAGGTTTGATGCCTGATTCATCCAGTAGCTTCATGAGGCTCATGTAGCAGGTCACTGTATCTTCATGGGGTTGATTAGGATCACCAGTAGGAAGGATGCTTAACCAGGAAAGGGGAACTTTAAAATGTGTCACCCCTCTTTCCTCCAGGTACATAAAGTAGTCCCTGGATTGTGTTGGGAGATGATCTCTGCAGTCAAAGACATCATCTGCATCACCTGAAGCTCCAGATGGCAAAATCTGTCCGGCCAAAGGGTTTCTTTTCAGCTCCTTTATGAAATGGTTGGTTAGAGGACCTGCTAAAATCGCGAAGTCCTGCAGCTGTTCTTCATGACTACTGCTCCAGTAGAAAGTCAACAGCCAAAGACAGAATAAACTTCCCTTCATGGTGAAGTCCATTAGCTTCACCACAGAATGGTTTCAAAACAAAATCGTCTCAAATGCCTTTATACACACGTCCCAGCACGGGGAGTAAATTATAGGTAGGATTTACTGCGGTTTATTGCATTGATAAAAGCAAGCAGACTATGAACTTAGATAAATCCTGATCACATTTTATTGTGCTCATTTTAATTAGACAGTACTTTATTTGCTTACGCAATATATATATATCTCTCAATTAAAATATTACTCCATAAAGATACAAAGCTAAGGTTATTAAGTTATACAAAAGATATTAGGTTCTCTGTTATAAAGGGTAACCAAGAAAGAAGCTTTAACAAAATGGGTAAAATAGCTCAAATGTAAAAATTGCAAGTGGAGCAAAAAAATATATATATTATAATAATAATAATAAACTGTTTAAAGCCAGTTTTATTTTAGACCAAGGATTTTTTAAAAGCTTCAGAAAATCCTACTGGGTTTTCTGTTATAAAGGGTAACCAAGAAAGAAGCTTTAACAAAATGGGTAAAATAGCTCAAATGTAAAAATTGCAAGTGGAGCAAAAAAATATATATATTATAATAATAATAATAAACTGTTTAAAGCCAGTTTTATTTTAGACCAAGGATTTTTTAAAAGCTTCAGAAAATCCTACTGTAATACTCAGTTTATACTAAAGGCTTATCATTTTAGTTGAAAATCTACAGCTTATTAAAATGATTGTGAACTGCTTTTGTCGGAAGAACAATAGGAAAATGAAGTTAAATCTAGATACTAATGAATTTCTGAAGCTGTAGGACATAAGGTTTATTTCACCAGCACTGCTTGCACTGCCGACCACAAATGTTATCTGCAATTTGCATTCAATAGATTTTACAACAGAAAGGTGTACACTGCCTAACTGTAATAAAAACACCAACTCCAGGGAATAAAGCTCTTAAACATACCTTTAGAGGACTTGGATTTGAAGGTTGTGTGATCAAATCCCAGTACAACCAAGCTGTCACTGCTGGACCCTTAAGTGAGGCCCTCAAATAATAAAACAATGAGACATTTAAAAGTCAGTCTGGATTAGGGCACCTGCAAAATGTTATAAATGACAGTGAATTTGACATACATCAGTCTGTATAATGTTAATAGGAAGAAAAATAATAACAATGAACAATAAGTGTGTTTTCCAAAAAACTTCATGAATGTAAAAAAATCTAACCCTATTTAACCCAAATGCATCAAAACAAAGGAAGATACAAGATTAAAAATTTGTGCTTGTATTTTATGTGCAGCTTTGACATGATCTGAGTGAGTGCCCCTTGCACAGAGTGGGATAAAAACTATGTTCATAGTTTCATCTGATATGCTGACTCAAGTGCTAAATGCTCACCGCTAAATGCTTTTGGAGGAGTGCCGAGACTTTTGCTCACAGTGGTTCAATTATAATAATCTGATAAATGATAAGTGTAAATTGATAAAGAATTGAGAGGAACTGTGTTATTATTAACTAATTACAAATACATAAGCACATGTATGAACTGATACAAACACACATATAAGATGTACAGGTCATTTTTTACTGAACGGTAAATTCATGTAGAACTTAACAATGACTTTCTCGGCTTCGTTAAATTACGATTTCACTTCACTGGGACTATGAGGCGCAAAACTGTTTCAGCATGCCAATGTCCCTGTGCCCTCATTTTTTCAAGGTTAGTGTAAAAGAATTTGACCTCGACACCTCTGTGATCGACTGGAACACCAACTGCACCTCACATGATAGACCTGACCTCACCAAAGCTATTTTGCCTGAATGAGCAAATTCCTACAACCTCCCCAGAAGAGTGGAATCTGTTAGAGCTGGAAGTATTCTATACTAATGAACAAGGATTTGGTATGGGGTCTTACAGTTGGGCGTCCACAAAGTACTGTACGTATCAGTTTTTAGAGTAAATGTCTGCATATATATTCTATACAAATGACTTATGTATGAGTGGGTCACTGGCCAATTGACCTAAACTAGGACAGCATGATTCAGTCATGGAATATTTGTATTTATTTATTAAGTTTTGCCATTTACAAGCTACAAAAGATGAACATAACATTTCCCAGAAAAGAAAATAACACTCAGAGATTCACACCCCTCCTAGATGTTAATGTAGTGTGTGGCCTTCTTAAGAATCAATGAAGAAATGTTTGCACCTATTGCATTAGCTGTGCGAATTTTTAAATCATCGAGATTGTGCAAAGGGCAAAAATATACAAAAGATGGTGGAAAAACAAATAATATGCAGCACAATAAACAGTTTGGCCAGTTTAAATGCTCAGGACAAACAAGCACCTCAGGATCAAATGTAACAAAAGAAAAATCATCCAGGCAACAACATACAGTATTAAGAATCAAAAGTGTGTAAACAATTGGACTTAAATATGCTTAACAGGGTTATATGGTCATTTTAGTTTATAATTTGTACTTTCTCTAAAGCTGCTTTGTCAATGATCATTGCCAAAAGCGCTATAGCAATTAAATTAAATGAAGTACACAAGGTGTATGTAAACATCATTTATATAATATGGCAGATGTCTTTAACCAGAGTGACTTAAATGATGATCTTTTATAAAATCTAAGGGTTATGCACCCTATAGCAGCAGCTTGGCGGTGCTCAGACGTCACAACATACGGATTCAAAATCCAACGACGCAAACACAAATCTAGCACTCAATCTTGTGACCTCAATCGCACCACTTACACCATTATATTAAGTCAAAAGTGATCAGAAACAGAATGTTTACATTTTAAATGATAAACATCCTGAACAGCACAACTAAAAGCTTAATGTGTGCTTGAAGGCTGCTGAACAGCTGAGAGAACACAGCTGGGGTGAGAACATACATCATGGCAGTTACAACTGTAACTTCAACACATCCAGATACAATACATATACAAATGATCACATTTTTTGTGTATTGTATCTGGAAACATTCAGATACAATACAATTCCAAAAAAAAAAAAAAAGTGGTAGTGGTATGTATAAATAAATAAATATGGAAAATATGTTTCTTTCTCTCCAGGAATCCAAAAGATCTCTTCAACCTATACAATATATAGGCTTAATAGCACTGATCTACATTCCCTGTTGTATGTTTAAACAATGATGATAAACCGACACGGATGCTGTATATTTCAAAAGCTTTATTCAGTATTTAACTTGCTAAATAAATAAATATGGAAAATATGTTTCTTTCTCTTTTCAGGAATCCAAGATCTCTTCAACCTATACAATATATAGGCTTAATAGCACTGATCTACATTCCCTGTTGTATGTTTAAACAATGATGATAAACCGACACGGATGATGTAAATTTCAAAAGCTTTATTCAGTATTTAACTTGCACAAAAATACTATTGGTACAAAAGGTATAAAAAAGAGAGTACAAAAAACACCTTTGAGATGACGTACAAAACTTACCAAAAAACAGGCGGCTTGTTAAAAAAAAAAACAAAAAAAAAACGAAAAGAAAAGAAAAAAAAAAAGTTGGTGACGTTTGAGCACATGAAAATAAACTAGATAAACACCGGTCAGGCTTGGCTCTTACTTCTGCACCAGGTCATTATTCTGACCAGTCTGACTCTATATCAGGAAGCAACATAAGTGATTGTTTTTAAACACAAAAAATGTAAAGAAATCATATATTTATATAAAATAAAAAAGAAAATTGCATCAGGTCTTCCTACTAACAAATTTTAGACCATAGACAAAATCCTCATGGAATGGCCTTATAGATCCACTTAAGGCCTGAAAAACATTGTAAATAGCAAAAAGCAAAATATTCATGACCAAAAATAATAATAATAATAATAATAATACAGAACTGTTTGTATGGCACCGAGAAACCTTGCCATCCCCATCCAAAAAAAGGAATCCTGTAACATCCTCATATACACATCACACACAAAGTGGAAAAAACAACAACTATCTAAAGCTTCCTTGCAGGTCAAAAAATATGGTTCACACATATTCAAGCATTTTCCAGGTTTTCATCGTTTTGATCACTTATTTAAAAAGAAAAAGGCACCAAAATGTGGCTTTAATGTTCCAGTACGGCAAAGCAGAGCTGCGAACACCAAAGCTGGATTTCAGCGTGGTGTTCGCTGGCTTCCAGTTTATAACAAGCAACAGAGAGGCATTTCCCCCCCCAAACGTACAAATCCACATCACTGATGACACCGTGTCCTGCTACAGAATATTGTCAAAGCACAGACTACATATTGAGTTCATTTGGAAGGTGGAGCCCCATATACGCAAACCAGCAAACACGTTCGTAACGGGGTTTGTTGTGCAAGATCACGTTTGTAAAACACGAATGGAACAGATGTTCGAATTTAAAGCAGTGGAAACTGAGGCCACTTGAATGCCTAATACAAAGCAGGAGCTGAACAGTGCTGTGGCTTTAGGTCAGTGTTATTTCCGATTGATGAAGACCACTTGGATTCTATGGCTGAAGACGGTCTAGAGATCTCCCGGATGCACTTTATTAGCCGTCAAAAGCTTGGACACACCCATTTCACATGATCATCAAGCGTTTGGCATATAAAATATAAATAATTATGTTGATGCTCATGTATGTATCATAAAAGAACTTGATATGAAAGAGTCGCCCCCAGCATTGCTTTTTCCCCCCTCATTTGTTCAGCATTTAGAAAAGGCAGCACAGGTGGCTATCTAATGAAGCTGCTAAGCAAAGCTATTACAATGGCTACTTTGAATAAATAGAAAAAGTTCTTTATATGGTTTGTTCATTGCTTTTATTTTTTGTTGCTTTTTTCCCATGTGAGGTAGCCAACGGTTTTGGTATATTTACTATTTAATGTTAAAAGAATGCTTCTGGGACTGGGTGGGTCAAAACTTTTGACAGGTTCTTTATATAAAGGCTAATTAGTGTTTCCTTTGCGAACAAAATCAACTTGCATCTATAAACCTGATCCGAGACCAGAACGCACTGGGGAACAGGTCCTTGGTATATCCTAAAGCATGTCCTACAGGAAGAATCAATCTTCCTCAATGGAAAGCTGACAAAAGTCCTATAAACTATCATCTAACAAAAACAAACCTAAGCGAGTAACAAAATTCTACCTATTACTATAAACAAGCCCTTGCTGACACTGGTTCACATATACATGCAATTAGAAATTACAGATCACTACTTCAACACCAAACCTAATTTTTGTCTACACGTTGTACCTAAACTATCCAAAAAGTAGAAATGTGATTCAACACTGGCTCATCCATTGCTTTTTGGAATGACAATGAAATGTATGTAAACTCCAGTTTAAGGAAAAGAAAATTTAAGGCATTTTTGAGATGCAACCATTGGCACTTCTTAAGAAGTGTGTTGAGCATAAAGATCTTTCTCTAGTACAGACAGAAGAACACAAACACTGCTCAGTCAGCTACAGAAAGGAAAGAGAAAAAAAAAAACGCTTTTATTTGCCCGTAGGTACTTTGGAATGCCAGGCAGGCTGCTCCTCAAGTATCAGTGGCTGCTGAGATATTCCCAGAGGCCGATGCTCCGTCCTGCCATAATACTGCACAGGCTGTTCTTACTGTTCACCAGCATGCTCACAGTGTCGTGTTGTCTCACAAAAAAATATCCTAAACACACTCAAGATGTCCGACTTCCTGATGGCCCCTTCCCTCCGTGTTGTTTCGGTAGGAAAGAAACCAGATGAAATCTGTTGACTCGGTTCTCAGGCTCTGATCCCTAAAAGACAGAATTAAAAAATATATATATTTGAAAGCGTATACACACGATGCATTTCGGGATGGTTTGCGAGTAAACTTCACGTGTGTGCCTTACCAATAACTCTAACCTTACACTTTATATTTTAAATACCTACAACTACAAAAAACACGCTCAATCTCACGGCCCTTAACCCCCATTGGGTGCTCAGGTGTGGGAATGGGGATAAAGTAAGTGGATGGTCCCAAATCCAGCTGCGAAAGGAGGAGGGTGGGCTGGCAATTAAGCTAATAGGACCATGGGGCAGGAGGAATAACACACAACCAAAACTAACAAAACTATTATCTATTATATTGTATATGTATGGCTCAACTGTGGGATACCAGACTAAGGATAAATAACTTCAATGCTACCGCAAAGTTGTATACAGTCAATATTATGGAGAGTGCACTATAGTAAACTTTTTTAATTCATTGTTGTTAATGTCTAATCCCGATTAAGCCACCTTTATTTTATAGAATTTTTTTTTCCACATATGTTGACACGTAAAAAAACAGGATGGTTTACCTACTATCCCCAACGCTGCATTTTCACTTCATAGATCACTGTTACTTTAAGGACACATTGATACTGACTGACTTTTTTTTTTTTTTTTTTACGGTGTACCTTTCTCACAGGAACTGGCTTGCTTCTCCTGTTTCTCAAAGTTGAGGCGGTTCTGCTCGGCGGCTGTGCCGTTAGACTCGGGACTGTTGCTCCGCACTGGACTGCCCTCCTCGCTCTGGTACGCCAGGTCCAGGTGCTGCTGCGCTAACTTCAGGTGTCGCCGCAGGCGGTCCAGCTCTCGTGAGGACGCCTCGTCACCCAGAGCCTCGTGGCCCAAGTCACCGAGGTTGTATTCCCCTCTTGTACCAACCTTGCCAGAATCCTTCTTCAGGGCTGTGTGGTAGCCAGGGGGTGCTGATGGAATGCGAGTTGAGCAGACCAGCGTCCTCTGGTTGGATATGGATAGTCGATGGTTATGTTGGCGTCGTGCGCGCCTATGGAACGCGTCGCGGATGCCACTGAATCCCAGGTGCAAAATCTCCAGCACAGTGAGTAGAAGACAGAGGGCACTGACAGCATACATGATGAGCAGGAAGATGGTCTTTTCTGTGGGACGTGACACAAAGCAATCCACGGTGTGTGGGCAAGGGCTACGTGTGCACACGTATGACGGCGCCACCTCGAACCCGTACAGCACATACTGGCCGAACAGGAAGGACACCTCAAAAGCCACACGTGACAGAAGCTGAATGACGTACACCTTCATCAGGCCGTCACGCTTGATCCGTCTCCTTCCGTCGTGCTTCTTCTTGGCAACTTTCTCCTTTTCTTTCTCCTTTTCTACTTCAATCACCTCAGAGATCATGGGATCCTCCTCGCCATTGTCCTCAGCCTCCTCGTAGTCACGGTTGGGGCCGCGATTAACCAGAGGCATGCGCTTGCGCGGACCCCGTAACCCGTAATCATCATCCTCCATGCGTGCAATCTTGTGCATGGCAAAGCCAAGATACATGATGGTGGGGGTGGTGATCATGATGATCTGGAATACCCAAAACCTTACGTGCGAGAGCGGTGCAAATGCGTCGTAGCACACGTTCTCACAACCAGGTTGATGCGTATTGCATACAAACTTACTCTGTTCATCATAGTATATTGACTCGCCACCCACTACAGTCAGTACAATCCGGAACACAATGAGCAGCGTAAGCCATAGCTTGCCCACAAAAGTCGAGTGGTTGGAGATCTCCTCCAGAAGACGTGTCAGGAAACTCCAACTCATGATGCCGCTTCTATAGTACGCTGGTCAGTACTGTTAAAAAAATAAATAAAAATACAGAAAAAACAAATTAGGGCACATTCATTGTGGTGGAAAAACAAACCTGATTTTTTTTTTCTTTTTGAAACCAGACTTCAGGGACACTAAACAGTTTACATGACAATAAAATTCATCACTATTAAATTACATAACCATGACTTACAAAACTGCTCCATCAATACACATTCTGATGCTGGTTCATTAAGAAAAAGTTGAAACCATTGTAAATTTTTGTTTGTTTAGCTGCTGATTAATTTAGATTTATTTTTTCAATCAGCACTATTAGAGGTAATATTTTAGAACCAAAACTTGCCAAAGGATGAAATCAAATCATAGACAATAAAAGTCCACTAGATGGAGCCACCACAATACTGTGAAAAGGGATAAGATAAGATGATAGCAGACTGCCTTTTTTTTTTTTACTGAAAATAATTTCCCAACTCAATTTAGTTTTCATATAATTAAGAGGTTTTACACAGCATTAACTGTTTGAATGTAAAACAGTCTAAAACTGTGAATACATCAGCAGCGTCAAAGAGAGAAATAGGTAAACAGATCTATGTGAAAGGCAAATTCCCCCAGCTGTTTTCCAGCTCAAACAAAAGGCTTTCAAAAAGGTGAACCATTTTAAGATTAGAACACAGGGGTCAGGAGCCAAGATGTGCCCGACGTTAAGAACGACCTAGACGACTGAAAACCTTAGCAAACATTGACTGGGGCTGTTTGAACTGCTTGTGTAACTAACACCAGACATCAAGTCCACCCTCTCCACCCACCACAAACACAGCTATACTTAAGCCTTTTTTTTTTCCAGCAAATACCCTTCAGCTGTATTCCTTCACTTGCGAGCTTTCAACTCGTGCCAGGCTTTAGAATACTCTAGAAGTCGGAATGTCTTCATCTCCCAAGGCATGTAAAAGCATGTCAGAATAATCCGTGGATGTCGGACAGACTGCGTGGCTTAACTTACAACAATTACTCCCCTGCAAAAAAAATGCCTTAAAGGTTGTTTAGCACACAGTAAAATGTAGGTAAAGGTGCGAGTCCGTGTGTACATGTGGAACTCGGGGCGTTTATTTTAAATACCTGAATGCAAAGTCAATAACTGCAGGCAGTGTGCTGGCAATTAGAGAACTACTACTTGCACAGCATGCATCGTGGAAAGTTTTATGAGAAGTAGTCCACATAGTATTCTCCGAAACACTCATTCTGACACTACACATGCCCAACACCATCACCACTACCACACGCAGGCAGCAAATTACAACAATTTGTAGGCTGAACTAGATGGTAGAGCCAGAAAGGCATCTATTTGGCAGTAACTGCACAATGAGCCGGTTGTAACATGCGAAAACCAACAGCTGGTGCCACGTTATTCCACATTTCTGTTGAGGGCAGAACCAGTTTCTTCTATTCTCCAGTGTTACACCCTACTCACGAAGGACACAATATTTCCTGGCATGGAACAGGAGACAGGCATTAAGCAGAAGGAAGCATCGTTCTGATACCATTCATCTCCTTTGTTTGTCAAAATCCTCCACTGCTGTTTTTGTGTTTCGCAGAGGTGTGGCGATCGAGAGCTTCCCCGGCTGAAACGCTAGATCTTCAGGAGGCCCAAAGTACGTCGTTTAGGAGCTAAGTGAAAAAGCAAGCAACTCGCCAGCAGCCAAAACGCAAGCTAAAAAGATTTTTACCATCGCTCTCAATCATGTAACTGATATGCACAAAGCTGAATTCAAGGCCTTTTCTTTAAAAACCCAAATTCCCCAGATTCCTCAAGGGAACGAACACAGCGCTGTTTCAAATATCCACAATTCCAACATTCCACACAGGAGTCCTGCAGAACCCAAGCAGGACAGCCATTACAGTCCGTGAGCACCGTAGGAACAGGACGGCATTGTGAGACACATCTGGGAGAGTGGTTAGGTTTCAAGTCCAAAGTTTTCGCATGCAAAAATGGCCTGCTTCAACGACAAGGGTTTCTCTTTTTCTTCTTCTTAAAGTAAAGCATTAAGATTACATATATACACTAACTGTTGACCACTGCCCTTGCTGTAGCATGAAAAAAGTTGTGCACTGTTAAATGATCCAAATAAATATTAACCAAGTCAAGGTGAAGTCCAAGGAATTCGTGTCCTAAACGACTCTTTAGGATTGAACTCTTTTTAAGGACCAGGTTCCACGATTGGGATGCGTTTCACCATCGAAGCATCGAAGAATCGAAAGCAAAATGCCGGTTTAACCGCCGAGTCCTGGTGGATCACAAGATCACGTCTTGACACTCTTTCACAAGCCTATAAAAACCGGTTTTATTAGCAAAAAAAACAGGATTTATAAGACATAATTGGTCTACGAAAGACCACACATACCACAATCCGGTTTTAATTGCTTCTGTATAAACAAACCACAATGACTTTGACACTTGGGGTTCTTCAATCCAAGCATGAGTGATAAAACAAACAAAAACAAACAAACAATTAAAAAAAATGGCACAAATGAAATATTTAATTCAATATTCACTTAAAAATATTTGGAAATGCCTCCATGGGTCCTCAATATAAGATCTAACCCAGAAAAGCCTGGAAGATTCTGGAAAACTGAAGGAGTATGTAGATCATTATTATACAAAGAGGTAAAGCACATGAAGCCCAAACACAAGGTCGAGATAAAGCAAGTTCAGTTTACTGATGCACTTCCATGTTTCGTTTGTTAAACGTGTTAAGAACCGCGTCTCTTAAGGCTTCTTAAGACGATAGAAAGAAAATGAACACAGAAATAAAAACCGAATCATAAAAACTCCATTTCTTCCGTTAAAGACAAAATCAATGTGGCGTGCAACGTGTCGCCTGAGCTCCCACTTCATCCACATCCTCAACACCCAAACATTTAATACTAAACTTCCCCCACATATTTAACACATAAATCGGGTTTATTCCGTTCACACGGTATTAAAGCGATACAATATGAAAGCGAATCGAAAAAAAAAAGTCCAAACGTCCTGAACGCCGAGTTCACTATTGTTCTTTCCTTAAGAATGAACGCGCGTCTCGGTGGTTGGCGCAAAATCTCACCTCCAAACCACCTACATTTATCAGCACATCCTTCCATTCTTTTTTTTTTTTTTTTTTTTACTTACATACATCTTCTAGACCTGGAAAAAAACACCCCCCCGACGTTTTTACGCATCGGACTGGTTGCTGATTTGGACTCGTTCAACGCCACTACGACTCAAAGCTAAGCTAGCAACCCGACTCCATTCAGTATGACTGGAAAGACATCGTACCGTCACAAAAACACTTCCACTCGCTTTTCCGTTGTTTTTTTGTTCGTCTAATGAGTGAAGGATTACCACATTTCCCCCTCCAACTTCTAACCGAATGGCCCAGTCCTCGTTAAACCGCTCAGATTAGGTCCATGTGCTGTTCCTCCCCGCTCCGACGGGGCTCTAAATAAACGCGGACAAAAGAGGAGCCCCAAATTGCTTTTCCTCCTCCTTCCTCCTCCTCCTCCTCCCTCCTCCCTCTTTTCTCTATCTTCCCCGATCCTGGCAATCCCTTCATCCTCTGGGGTCCCAAAAAATCTAAACCCCTCACCTGTTCTTCTTCACTTTGCACCTATTGGGTTTTATTTCCTTCAGGTTATAAACTCAGGCAAAGGGATTTGCGTCTCTTTTGTCAACAGAGTGATGTAGTGTAGGTGCTTTATATATATATTCTACTACTTTACTGTGACGTCATATACACACACACGCGATGACGTCACATATATAAATATAAACATCAAGACAACTTAAAAAAAAAAGGATTAAGGATTTTTTTTATAAACGTTTAAGCAACTGACCCATTGTAAACACCCACCCTCCTTAGTTACTGTTGCTATGTACAACAGAGAATTTGCTTATACATTTTATGAAAACTGGATTTCCCCTAAACCATGCAGTATATGAACTGTCATCAACTTGCCGCGCGGACATCATAATGTCCTCCACAATTTTACCCACTGTCTCCATTGTTCCAAACATTCCGCAAAATCGTTTATTACAGGCGTTTTCGACTGCGAGTGACGTCACTGTTCAATAAAAACACACGTAATAATAAAGTCCCACCCCTGATACTTGATTGACAGCTTTCGGTGCAAGGATTTGAAAATTCTAATGCAAAACGAATTGCGATTCTATTTGAGTTTTGGCAAGCTACACACATTACAAATGTGGTATGTAATGTTGCTATTTAAATATGACATGGTCATAACTCGAAAGACATGAAAATGGAAAGTCACTGTGTGTTTCTCGAAAACGGCAATGCAAGATTTGCAGTGGTGTTTGGTTTATGTCACAAATGTATGCGTCTACGTATGGAAAACGCAATTGCAAGTACAATTTGCAATTCCTTTTGCATATTGTCCAGAATATCCTTCCATAGTAAATCAATGTCCTTCATTGATGACAGTGTCAATTTACATTTATGGCATTTCATAGACACCCTTATTCATAGTTCTTCTCCTTCTTCTTTTGGCTGCTCCCTTTAGGGGTCTCCATGATCCGTCTCAATACTACTCTGTCCTCTATATCTACCTCTTTCACACCAACCACCTACATGTCTTCCCTCACCACATCCATAAACCTCCTCCTTGGCCTTCCTCTCTTCCTTATTCCTGGTGGCTCCATCCTCAGCATTCTCCTACTGATTTACCCCATATCCCTCTTCTGCACATGTCCAAAGCATCTCAATCTCACCTCTCTCACTTTGTCCCCCTTATTCATTGTGATGTGCAATAATGCCTTAAAGTCTCTATCAATAAAGATACACTTATACTGCTTCACTGTCACCAAATAAAACTAAGAAGACTAAAAAAATCAGTTGAGAGGTAATATAGTAATAAAACAACAAAGACGAAACAAGTGTTTATTTATGTACTTTAGGAAGACTGCCATTTAGTGGACATCAAAGGGTTCATTTCAGCACCTAGTTGCCAGAACAGAGAAGAGTCCTGATGTATGCCCTTCTCGTAAAATGAGAGGTGGTATCTTACATGACCATGTGTCAGTGTTGTGTGGTAGAGAGGGGCTGATAAACTTTCTATCACAACAAATCAGTTATAATCAATCATTTTTGTAATGGTTTTAAATATCACCTATATAATTATAGTTGGGCCTGATGAAACTGTACATTTACAGAATTTTGCAGACACCATTATCCAGAGTGATTTACATTTATTTAACTGAGCAGTTAAGGAATTAAAGAGTGGCAGCTTTGCAGTGCTGGTATGCGAATTACTGACCTTCTGACCAATAAAGCAAAGAGCTACTATTTCCCATTTAATGTTACTGGCTTCCCTACATTGATAAACAGACTGTGACGAGCATATGTTTTGGAGGTGAAATGGGTCCTAAATCTTAAAGATCTGCAATACATTGGCTAAATTCTTTGGCCCAGAGCTTAAGATTAGTGAAAAATTCAGCTGCGCTGTCGGACAATAGGCTGCTGTTACAACACACTAGTTGCACGTGCACACTATTTGCAAATGTTACTAACAACTTCCTTTCTTCCTGTAGAAAAGCATGTTCGGAAGTCATTGATATTTGAGATCCTTCCTCAGTAGCACTTTTTCAGAGAATGAAGTGACCGGGGGAGGGGTTTCCTTCTCTTTTTTTCAGGTTCCAGGGTTATTTTATCGTGTTATTTAGTGTCGTGCAATTTCATGAGGGTATTGCCTCATGAAAAACATTTATTATACTTTAAATCGTCTATATCTTTTTTTAGATCTGGATTAAATGCATCAGAGGTAAGTCAGCGAATATTTATACACATGATGTTTGTATGATGGTCTTTTAGCAGCTCATTTACACTGAAACAACTGATGATAATTTGCACTTAAATAGAAAACGTGTGAACGTGTGGCCTTAGTGGTAGTGGTGTTTTAGGTACAGAAAAAAAAGCTTAAAAAAAAAAAAGATCTTCCACCAATCCTTACCTGGGGCAGTTTGGAGAAGTTCGGAGCAAATCATTAACAATACTCATAGATTCGAGCAGTGTCTTTATGAATAGCTAGTTAAGTATGTTTTTATGGATGGATCGGCCAAAATAAAGCAAATGCTAAAGCTGCTCATCTGTTGCTTTTTGTTATTACAGTAAAGGTATTTGAGATTGAGCAGGAAATTATTGAACTCACAACAAAGACAGGTACACATTTTCATTAAGCCAACCTCATGATTATACTGTATTCGGATTATATATCACAGTAAAATGAGTCTGTGACTTAAGTCATGTAATATTGTTCCATTTCTTCCTATACTTTAGCATTATAAGGATAAAAGGTGAGGAAAAGTGCATGTCATGCTGACAAATAACTAGAACTCCGGGGGAGGAGATTTTCCTCCAACACAATAGTGTTGACACATTCTTGAGTCAATCTCCTTGTCAACCCCTTTACAACAAGTCTTTGTGTTAATATTTCATGCATGAAGTTCCAATGGTTATTGACAACATACCCACGATAATTTAATATAAAATACGAGGCTCCTTGTAAGAACACTTTTCCTTAGCTCAATGTTCCTGTTCAGGTTTATACAAGAACGATGAGGCATACAAACACACCTAACTAGTAAATAGTGTGGTCTGTTTTGTGGTATGTTCATTGCTGCTCATGCTGGTTTCAACAAGAAAACAGAGTTCACTTTTCGAAACATCTGCTGTATACAGATACCACAGAAAGAAACAAAAAAAACTAAGTAGTTTTCTGGAGTCCAGATAGTTTATTATTTAAACAACAGATGCCATGTGCTACAGTGATTAACAGTGATTCACTAATGTCATAACCAAATTGTTGCAAATTGTGGTTCTTAATACAATTTCATAATATATAATACAACTATTTAACTGCAGCAATTCTAATTAAATTTCTATTTTTACATGTTTTAAAATGTCTGATTAAAACACTACCACAAATAACTTGAATGTGCTATTGAAACAATCCCCACTGCCTTGTTTTACCTATGGGCCATAGCAGACAAAAGGTATGTTTCCTACCTTTGTTTTGTTTAGTGTGTAAGTGGGAGGGGGTGTTTGGGGGCAGGGGTACAAGGAAGTGGGGGTTGGGCAGAGTTCAACTCTTATACATGACTCTGTTCCCAGTAGTAGGTGTGCAAACGGCCCATCAGCAAGTCTCCCATTCCATAAAGTATACATACTGCCATGTTTTCCCTTCAGTAGTTAAACAAGTATGGACCACACTAAGCACACTTCTAATTATTAAGGAACTGGGAAGCATGGGTGTTACTACTGAGACAGAAAGGCAAGCCCTCAATTGCTTCCACAGCAGAAGAGCAGATGGTTGGAGGAAGGGTGCTTCTACGAGTTGTGTTGCACCAGCAACTTCACAAACTATCTCTAAATGGGTCTTCAGGAGGGTTTCATGGTTGCCAAGTCATAACAATTTACCCGGAGGCAGCTTGTAAAATTCTGAATAGGGCAAGGGCAAGTTTTGTGTGTGAAGCTTTTTTTATATATGAGATTTACCAACATCCACGAATTCCTGAAAATTCCTGAGCAGTGCTATTTTTTATAAAAAAAAAAATCATTCTTGACAGTCAAAGTGAACAAAACCGCAAAAAAGTCCACTTCCCTGCTGATGATGGGATACATTTGTTTATATTTAGCCCTTGATACACAGTTTTACATGTGGCCGGCAGCTTCGTCTCTAACTTTGAGAACATGTGTTTGGAAGTCATCAAACTGCTACTATTTTTTCCCCACAAAATTGCTTAAATCTTTTATGTACTAAAGAATCATCATGAAGGTCAGAGCCATATAACCGAGGGATCGTTTTAACACAAGGCAATAATCAAACACCACTTTCTAAACCACTGAGGAAAGATGTAACATTCATGCAAATATTTTGTCTCCTATTGCAGCAGGCATCTTTGCATGCACCTTCCATAACCCATGACTTATTTATTTCAGCTCTTACAGTTGCTCTAAATGTGCAAGATTTGTATACATACAGCAGACAGAAACTTATTGAAATCAGCAAAGTCACACATTGTAATTTTCTAACCATTATATCACTCTATTGGTGCAGTATCAATGGTTTATCAGAAGGAAGGTAGGGTAAAAATTCATTATACAGTGTAAGATAAGGAAAAAAAGAGACCACGAGTAAGTAATTACACCATCCAACATATTGCATATAGGCACAACTATAAATATAAATATAACGATAAATGTTTAAATCTAGAATATTTATCTGTTTTGCACACAAAAAAATTTGCAGACACCAGATACCCTTTATTCTTTGCTTTTATTTGTATTTTTTTTGCCATTACTGTCTAGAACCAACACCAATTCATTACCAAATTTAACAAGTAAATGCCACAACCCATGCAATTAGGAGTGGTATACGTTTTTTATGTATATGAAAATGTTTTGTGAATTAGATTAAATAACTAATGTTATTATATGAAGAGGTCAATTTACCATCACAGTGCAATATCACAATATAAAGGATTTATATGTGAGGCAGAATATAACTATAGAGTGTGCAGGCTCTCCTGAGGTTGCAAAACAATCTCATTAATCTGTGAAAGCTGGTTCTGATGATATCTTTCAATTTGTAGACCACAAGGGGGCCCCATGTGAAAGCCACAGCTACAGTATGTGCTCATTGTCTCTTTCTGGTAAAACATACTTACTTGACCTGTTTTTAGGTGAAAACATATTTAGTGTAACACACAGTGTACAATAATAATGTGAAGACATCGACCACTAGGGGTCATTAGTCTTGGACCCACTGGGGCATGAAAGAAATGATATCTATGTTTATGGAAAGACCACATTAAGTCACAGTCATGGCAACATATCTCGGAAATGAAAAACAAACAAACAAACAAAAAAAACCCCAAATGTTAAATATGTAAAGAGCAATATAATTATTTTCTCATCCCTGATTAGTTCTTCAGTTTTCTTTGACATTGTAGAAAAATAATGGCTTTTTTATTTGTTTTTGCTTTTTAGCTTTTCGCCTCTCTGTGCACTGAGTATGTAGTTTTTATTGTAGTTTTTAATTAAATCACAACCCTAAACATTAGTAAGCAATAGTTTTTACTTAGTGTTGCTATGCAAAATAACACAATAGTAATATTTACATTTACATTTGCAGCATTTAGCAGACGCCCTTATCCAGAGTGATGTACAAAAGTGATTTGAGCCTCAAGCAATAAATAAATCTACACTGGTACACAAGATTACAAACTTAATATAACTATAACTCTTGAATATATTAAAGAAATTGTTTAAAAAAAAAACAAACAAACAAAAAAACATTACATGCACTTCACATATAGCTGGCAACTGTTGCTTTATTTTATTAGTCTGTTACACTACTCTTCATTATATTTAAGTATATGCTATATTTTTATCCAGTTCCTGTTTAAAACAATATCTATCATACTATCATGGTCATCCAGGAACATTGGTCACAAATTGTTAAAGACCCAAAGTGCGAATCATTGTGCGAACGTGTAACGCTTTTAAGTATGCATGGTGCTCACTTAGATGGCCATCCAATTTCACTGTGTATTCCTGTCTCACACATGAGATCACATGCTCTGAAGCCACTGTGACAATGAATAGGATAAACTGCTTATTTAAAATAACTGAATGAAAGTGAAAACAATCATGAATATCAGCTTGAAATGACTGTTAAATGTTGTCATGCAAACAGTAATGTCACACACAATTGCACTGGCTTCAGTATTTAGGTATTGCTTCGTAGTCGGAGTATATATTCCACAATCCCACACCAGGGCCTACTAAACATGTACATTTATGGAATTTTGCAGTTGCACTAATCTAGACCAAATTAACAACCATTTTATTTAAACAGCTGAGCAGTTGAGGATTAAGGGCCTTGTTTAAGAGCCCAGCAGTTGCAGTTCTGAGATATAAACTAAAATGCTTCTAAATTTGCTGTTTTTTTGTTGTTAATTTGTTTTGTAATTATAATTAAGCCTCTTTTTTTAAAATTCCAATTCCAATGTCTTTAACATTCCTCTTTCTAATCAAATCCATGTAAAGGTAATGATTTGTCAAAATGTCTTATTGAAATGTTTATTTTTGCTAAATTTAGTTGTGTACCACTACAGTTTGCTGGTATAATAATAATGAATTACATCGCCTTCTTCATACCAAAAATCCTTTAACAGACAGTATGCTATTTAAAGTCTGCTTTGGCCAGAAAAACTCAAATCTTTATCAGTTACTCGACAACAAAATTTGTTGACTGATTGCATTGTAGAATTATATCATAAGGTCTTGATTGCATAATAAATGAATTATGAAATATTTTTCAAATGTACATTATATTGGTTACATCCACAACTATACTACATGCAGTGAAATGCTTTCATCAGATAGAATATAAGTAGATTTTTCATGCATTCACATGGTCTATGCATCATTTCCTGTGAATACCAGACATGATCAAGAGAAAAACACTTTAATAGAGAGTAAATAATTAGATATTTACTTACTCAAGCTTGACAGATTCTGGACACAGGCAGATAATTTAATACAGCTGGGGAGTTCTTAGCCATTCGTAATAAACAGTCAAATGGAGAGAAAAGCTAAGTTACTTTGTTTTGCTGATAGAAAAATTTAATTCTTATAGATATTTGTGATGGAATAGGAAATTACTAAATTTCTTTTCACTGCTGATTATGTATTATATATTAGCCCAAAAGGAAATCATATATGTGTAATGATGATATACATAACTGTCACTGATAGACTATATATAAAAAAATCAACCCTAGTTATATTGTTTAATAGCACATACAAATGCATGAACTATATCTGTTAGTTTTTTTTTCTCTCAGAGACATATGTGGGCTCTATATGAAAGCAAGGATCTTTAAAATCCTTTAAAAGGTTTTTTTAGGGCTCCAAAGGTCTGGAAACAGGTCTGATTGTGTGGCTGGGAAACAAAAACTTAAAGCATAAGATACATCACACACAAAGGTATACAACAATTCCTGTATTTACACAGCTGAAAAGAATCCCTTTGCTACTTTAGGTTATACATGGTCAAACAATTGCTTTGATCAATTGTGAATGCTTTTGTACTTTCATTTAATTGATTGTGTACAAGTGTCTGCTGTTTGCAACATTATCAGTTGTTTGTCATGTTGATCAAAATATATTATACTTTTTTTCTTCTTTTGGCTGCTCCCATTAGGGGTCGCCACAGCGGATCATCCGTCTCCATACTACTCTGTGCTCTACATCTGCCTTGTTCAAACCAACTACCTGTATGTCTTTCCTCACCACATCCATAAACCTCCTCCTTGGCCTTCCTTTTTTCCTCCTTCCTGGTGGCTCCATCCACAGCATTCTCCTTCTGATATACCCCGTGTCCCTTCTCTGCACATGTCCAAACCATCTCAATCTCGCCTCCTTCACATTGTCTCCAAAACGCCCTACATGCGCTGTCCCTCTAATAAACTTATTTCTAATAAAAATATAAAAATATATCATACTAGTTTCATCTAAATAGTCTTAAAACCCCCAAAACATCTCGCATCAGTTCATCTAAAATGTCACTAATGAAGGCGGGTGAACGGAATCAGATCAACCAATGATCAACTGGTTCTCTGAAAACAGGTCAAAGCAAAACACAGAATTACAATTTCTGAAAATAGATGAACAACAAAGAAACATAAAGTAAAACTGTGAATCCTGTCCGGTCTCTTGCACTCAATATAAATTAAATATGCAATCAAATAAATACATTTGTGCTGCTGAAATTCACGAATGCCGTACAGAAGAAATTCATCCTTGTGCATTTTCAGTCCCTGTGATCCAAACCGTAGTTTACATCAGGAAATTGTGCAGCGTCATCCTGACAACATGACTTAAAATTTGGCGATCTTGTTTGTGAACAATGACAAAAGAACTTTTTATTCTGATGGGAATGATTTGCTCATTAACACAAATATTTACTTGTGACAGATGAACTAAGGATTTAGAGAAAAGTACAGGCTTTTGTAAGAAATCCAATATTTAGTGCTGTTTGTACACATTGTTTTCAGAATGCACTTACTGATTTGTAAATATAAAGGATGTCTCGAGAAATGCTCCAAAGCAACTGAGAAAAACTGTAAGATGGAACTGATATGTGGTACTTTAGCCTCCCATTCTGCTGCTCAGATTATCTAACCTATCCTATATATATCTGTTACACTTGTCCCCATTATACCTGAATATAAAGCTTTCAAGCTTATTATTCTTGCCAACAAAACAGAAAACAATGTTTCACCCTCTTACTATAGAGTATTAGACACACTCTGGATGAAATTACCTGCCATTTGGATAGTTTTTTTTCCCCAGAAACTTTGACCCATAATTAATGGGCTATTCTTCAAAACATTTTTGCTATATTTCCAAAATGAAACCTCAGAGGAGATAAAATTGTATTAAATTATAGCCTCCCATTCTGCTGCTCAGATTATCTAACCTATCCTATATATATCTGTTACACTTGTCCCCATTATACCTGAATATAAAGCTTTCAAGCTTATTATTCTTGCCAACAAAACAGAAAACAATGTTTCACCCTCTTACTATAGAGTATTAGACACACTCTGGATGAAATTACCTGCCATTTGGATAGTTTTTTTTTTTTCCAGAAACTTTGACCCATAATTAATGGGCTATTCTTTAAAACATTTTTGCCAGATTTCCTCAGAGGAAATAAAATTGTATTAAATGAACATACTTAAATAATCATTAATAGATGTAAACTCTTAGTGAAAAGCTCTAAATATGATGTTGAACACCTTCAATCTGGAAAAAATATAAACTGATCCTTAATATATTGTATATAATATTCTTCTTCTTCTTATTATTATTATTATTATTAATAAATATAATAAATATAAATTTGATTTCTTCTAAACACATTTTATCTCAACATAAGCTTTAAGTTAATTCAATTGCACTGATCATTATTAGGTTAACTCATAAATAAACACCCAGTTTCGGCCTCCCCAGAATATCAGCACTGCTACTTATGTATGTTTCCTATTTTAAAAATTCTATTTTTATTTTAACTGTAAATTCTATTTAATTCATTTTCACTAAAATTATATTGTATTTTAGTTTATTTAACATTTTATTTTATTCATCTATTCTATTCTTAAATATTGTATATGTATAAAATATTCTTCAGTTTTGCAGGTTTAGATGGACAAGTATTGATCAGTGTATCAAGTGTATCAGCTAAATGCATATTTATAAATTATATAAATAATCATGTTACAATGCTGAAATATTTAAATATTTTCATTTATGACACAACAATGTACATCCTTAAATAAAGTACATACAAGCAGGGCAGATCAGCTACAGTATTAATCTTTTGGGTGATACTTTTGAGTCCTATGTTGACTTAGATTTGTGTTCTTGGCTGACAGGAATAGAACCCAGTGCGATCTATTGTTGTTGTAGCCCATCTACAGTGAGATGGGCTCAAAAGTGTTCTCATGGGCTTTATGCCAGCGTGGTTGCTGGTGCCAGATGGGCTGGTTTGAGTATTTTAGAAATTGCTGAGCTCCGTCAAATTTCACACAAACAGGTGTGAAAAAAGCCTTCCTGGCAGGCAGATAGCTTCTTGTGGATAAAGTAACTCAAACAACAACAACAAAAAAATGCATAGGTTTTTATTCTTGTAGGCAAAGAATAGTCTGAGATTATCATGAACAAACTCTAAATTTTTTTCCAATCTTCAGCTGTCCACTTTCTTTTACTCTGTACCCACGATTATGATATTCTTGTTAAAGGTTGTAAAGTGTGCTAATTTGAATTACTATAGACCAGTCTGCTCATTCTCCTCTGATCTCTCAGCAGCAGTAAGTTTTAGGCTTCAGAATCCTCTACAGGATGTTTTTTGTTTATTTGCACCATACTTTGAAAATTCCAGGTGATCACCAAGCTGGTATCAACCTCCAGAATCAAAATTCACAGGGTAAAAAAAAATGCAGCTTGACATATCTCAAAACAGATTTCAGCAGGCTCAGTCCCACAATGCATACAGAATTGCAGAATGTTTTTGCAGATTTTTTTCTCCTGGTGTTAGAAGCATCTGCCTCATTTTGTAGCCTTTAGTTGTCAAAGTCATTGTCCCTAGCAATGGACACATCTGTTGTCTGTGTCACATAACAAAGTGTGAAAGTCAAGGCCAGTAAAAATGTTATAGCATTCTTCACAGGTCCTTGTCTTCTTTTGAATTCATTGTTTAAAATAGGAGTGCCTCTTAAGCAAACCACCTAGACACATTGTAAAATGGCAGATGGACACTGTTCACAAAAGCTACTGACATTTTTGACCTTAGGGCAAAAAAAAAAGAGTAATGATATTAACCAGGGTTTTTCTGTTGGCATGAATAGGACAAAACTAGTCTGGATTTTTTAAGTTTTAAAAGTTAGTAGTACAGTGATATGTGTAAACAACAAAAAAAAACCAATTCCCTTTCAGGGAGCTGGTTTGTTAACCCCGCGACTCTCTGTGCTTCAGGGCACGGCCAGCTCCAATGGGTTTGCCACCTCTCAGGAGGCCCCTAGAGCTGCTCCAGGGCGTTGCCCCGCTCTAGTTGTGCTAATCATTGATATCATTTAGAATGCAGATGCCCTGAAGCCTCAGTTGGACCAGTGCCGCATCCACATACTTTGTGAAGGTGCAGGGCGAAAGGGGGAAGACCAAACGAAAGGACCGAGTGCGAGTCGCAACGCTCTGTTTCTGAACCCCCTATGACAGGAGATGCTGGGTTGTTCCTGGGGCTGCACCCTGCTGAACAGCCCCATAAGAGTGACGTGGGAGGAACCACTGAAGCGCTGCTGCCTGTTTCTTGGGCTCCTGGTATCAAAACCAAAAATGTAACCAAATAGGCCAGTCTGCACTGAAGAGGCATTCAGCAGCCCTGTCGGTATTGAAAAAGTTCCAGAAAGGATAAGCCACATGTGGCTCTCCGTGGAGGCTAGGGCAACCATAGACCAGCCCTAAGACCAAGATCCTGGGCCTCCTGGCCACCCGAGATGCGTCCCACATTTACCTTGTGCAGCAGGTCAGCCTGATACTCCTGTAGCACTGCCATTATGTGCAGATGTTCAGCAGCTTGACCTGCTGAGGCATACGCCTTTCCCACCAGTGCCGACTTGTTACACAGGGGCTTGGGGTGCAGTGTCGGGGTCTTCAGGGATGATGCAACACTCGTGGAGAGATAGCTAGCCAGTGTCTCCTGAACCCACGGCACCAACCCATAAACACGTTCTTTTAGTCCCATAACGTTAGAATATCACGGATTTAGAACTATAAAGGCAGGCCAAAAAAGGCTTTGCCCAGGACCTGGACACCTCTGGAACGATTGGCAGACCCTGTCGTAAAGATTGTGACAAGGGCTACAGAAAGTGCTCATCAATTTTACTTGACAGTGGGGTTTTCTGCTCATTGGCTAGCCAAGCTAGATATTGTTTTGTAGTGGGGGCAGGGAGGAACACACAGCCGAAACATGTGCTTGGATTTTTTTGGTTGCTTGCATATTTTTGACAAACAATATGGACAAACAATATACACATGCATATAGAGCGCTTCATGAACAAACAGAACTTCACTCCATGCACATTTTATTGCTTTCTGGTCATGACATCACCCCACTGGTGATGCCGCACTTTGCATTGGACAAATTACACACATGATTCAAAGCTTGGGCGACGCGGAAGTGTTCCCAAAGCGTTGTTAACACAGCTCAAGTTTCTGAAAGGGAGATTGTGCTTTCTCCATCACAGAGAACCACTTACTTAGGTGTAGTATGGGATTCAACCTTTTTAACCTTTTTGTCATGCCTTCCTTTTGGAGTACTTGTAAGGTCCTTAAAACTGTGTTCCTCTTTGCCATCTCTTCCCTCAATTGATTAGGGGATCTTCAGGCTCTTTTCTGTGGCCCCTTCTTTCCTGGAGTTACTCCAGGCCTGGCCAGTGCCTTCCTCTTCCCTAGATAAGGGTATGTTCCTAAAGTACCCTCGGTTGTCCCACAACCTATTAGGCTTTAAGCATTCTCTCCTCCTCCCTTCAGGCCCCAGACCAGGAGAAGCTTTACTGGCTTTGTTCAGTGCTTGCATATACGTCCACAGAACAGAACTGTGGAGGAAGTTGGAGCAGCTGTTTGTTTGCTATGGCCCTCTGAGGAGAGGGGTTTCTGCGAATAAGCAGATGCTCAGCAGACAGATTGTGGATGCTATTTCTTCCTCTTATAAGTCCTCTGGTCTCCCTGCTCCTTTTCAGGGTCAGACCACACTCCACTCGAAGTGTGGCTGCCTCTAAGGCCTTGTCTGTTTGCAGTCTCCCTCCAGGACATTCGCAACACTGCGGGATGGTCAGCTGACCTTTGTCAGGTTCTATATCCTCGACCTCTGTGACACTTCTAGCCCCTCTGTTCTTCGCCCTAGCTTAGTCATTCGCACTAGGCAGGGATTGGTCAGTCTGGTTTGATTGGACTCTCGTTTCTAAAGCATTTTCTGATGCAGTTCGTGTTCCTGAAGAGGAACAAGAACATGTAACCATGGTTCGAGACGTTTCATGCATCCCTGCAATGCTTCCTTCTCTTTTCAGAAGCTGGCACTAGTTTCACTCCATGTGCTTTTTAAGCCACCCTTTCCATTGGGCTGATTATACATGATTCAGAGAGCGTGGACAATGCAAAGGCTTTCCCAAAGCATTTCTGATGCAGCGTCTCGTTCCCTCTGGTAAACATGGTCACATACGTGACCTGGAGATGTTTCTTTAGCTATAAATAAACCTTTTAGACATAAACAACACACGTTTAACTTTGAACATGGAAAAGTGCAGGTTCAATATAAAAAAATGTGATTGGTAAATTATTAGATAAGAAGCGAAATTTTGTTCACATGATTCACCTATATGCTAAATATATTCATACCATGTTAAAATATTTGCACACTTTTCTGAAAAATTACCCACTATACAGTGATGTGAAATGGATGATCTGTTTATTTCGACTATGGTTAACTAAATGCTGCTAGTGAGAAACTTTATTTTAATCTTTTATCCATTTACATATACATTTACATTTGCGGCATTTAGCAGACGCCCTTATCCAGAGCGACGTACAAAAGTGCTTTAAATCTCTAGTAGTGAATTAATCTTACACTGGTACGCAAGAATACAAACTCAATATAAATATAACTCGAATTCTACAAACTTGGAAAGTGCTAATTTAAGTATTTCAGGAAGAGGTAGGTCTTCAGTCGTCGCTTAAAGATAATCAGGGACTCTGCTGTACGGGATCAGAAGATCACAGGTTCAAATCCCACCACCACCAAGCTGCCACTGCTGGGCCCTTGAGCAAGGCCCTAAAACCCTCCCCTGCTCAGTTGTAAGTCGCTCTGGATAAAGGCGTCTGCCAAATGCCGCAAATGTAGTGCAGTGCGAGATGTGATGAGGTCACTGAGGTAAGATGGTGCTGGTCCACTTTTTGCCTTGTAGGCAAGCATCAGTGTTTTGAATCTGATACGTGCAGCTACTGGAAGCCAGTGAAGGGAGCGCAGCAGTGGGGTTGTGTGGGAAAACTTGGGCTGATTGAACACAAGTCGTGCAGCTGCATTTTGGATCATTTGCAGTGGACGAATAGCGTTCAGGGGAAGACCTGCCAGCAGAGAGTTGCAGTAGTCCAGTCCTGAAATGACAAGAGACTGCACAAGCACCTGGGCAGCCTGTATGGACAGAAATGGTCGAATCCTTCGGATGTTATAGAGAAGAAATCGACAAGAACGAGCAACATTAGCGACATGTGGGAAAAAAGACCAAAGTTTATTGTCCATAGTTACCCCAAGGTTACGAGCAGTGGATGAAGGGGAGAGCAGAGAGTCATGAGGTGTTATTTGTAGATCTTGACTTGGAGATAAATCACCTGGGATGACCAGCAGTTCTGTTTTGCTGGGGTTGAGTTTAAGTTGGTGAGCCCTCATCCATAAAGATATGTCTGACAAGCATGCTGAGATCCGAGCGGAAGCTGTGGTATCTGATGGAGGGAAAGAAAAGATGAGTTGAGTGTCATCTGCATAGCAGTGATAAGAAAACCCATGTGAGGATATGACTTCACCAATGGAGTGGGTATAGAGGGAGAAAAGGAGGGGACCAAGTACCGAGCCTTGTGGATCCCTTATCCCTTATTATAGAATTATAGGAGTAACATCCATTTGATTCACTACATTTACCATTATTTAACCTATACAAGCCTAGAGCCAGGGATTTGCAGCACGGTTTCAGACTAGATATATAGAGATAACTTACTTACTAATTTTCAATTACAAAAGTGGTCCGTCTAATGTCTTATTACACTTTACAGTACTTGTGCAGTAAGTAATGTACAGTAAACCTGCTTTGCTAAGACACAAGACTAAAAGCTAGACTTTTACAGTAAAAACTGTAGTGTGTATATTATTTCATATGACAGTTTTTATTTATTCAACAATTATTTTATTTTTTGTGTGTGTGTAATGTGTTTTGCTATGATAAAGAGTAATGGAACTAGAAAGTGAAAAAGAGAGTACAGAAACACAGTCTAATTTGTGTGATCACTGTATATGAGTAATATTTATTTGATTTGTATACAGCTTTTTGAATAGATAATAAATAGAAATTAAGAATGTATAAATGAGTTTCTATAAGTTTATACCTAATGAGTCAACCAGTGGCAAAATGTGGCAAGAAAAATCTTAATGAAATTATATGCAAGAAAAAGCTTTAAGAGGAACCAGACTTAAACGAATTCTGGAACTTGCTGAATTTGATAGCAATACAAAATGTAAAAAATGATTTATCATCCTTGGGGTTTTTTAAAGGTTTTACTAGGGGTTTGTGAGATTTGCTAATTATTCTATTCTGTTTTTATTTACAATTTACACAGTCTCCCAACTTTTTTGGAATTGAGGTTTTATTGTATATGTACTAGCACGAATGTGACGTTGGCTAGAGCTAAAATATGTTTATTTTAAAGTGATTTTTCAGGAAATGAATGCATACATTACAGGGACAGAAAAGTTCTCATACATTCTGCCACTTGCTGAATCTGATGGCAAAGAAAGAATGTAAAACAGTTCCCTGAACCCCCCTAAATGTTTTTTAAGGTTTGTTGTTAAGACAAAAGAGACATATAGAAGCTATAAAAGTTCTACAAAAACCCTGATTACGGTGGTCCCCTAAACTCACAGGGGTTACGTTCTAAGACCCTGCAAGTTCCGAAAATCTGCAAATTTTAACCCCCCCAAATACCAAAAAAATTAAAATTTTTTTGGCCCCCCCCCCCCCCCCCCCCGCGGCATTCAATGTATTAATCTAGACATTATATCTCTTTATAAACATAAAAGTGTACCGTATTTGACCAAACACATAGTTTAAAATGTTATTCCTAACGTTCCTGAACATTTTGTCCTTATCTGGATTCCTGCAAATTAAGATAATTCGCAACTTGCTGATAGTTCGTTTCCAAACGAGAACATGCCAATTTTCCAAGCCGGGAAATCTGAAAATAAATTATATCATATCTTTTTACACTGTGGATGTGATGCAGCAAATGTTAAAACAACAGAAAAAAGAGTGTTAAAAGAAAAGGTCAATTCAATTAGTATATATATATATATATATTTTTTTTTTTTACTTCACCAAATTCCTATTTTTTCCTTCTTTTTTAACAGGAGTGTGTACACTATATTTTGTTCACCGTAAATATGTATTTGAAATACTTGATTGTTTTTTTCTCTTGTTGCTCTGTGCAGCATTGTTTGGTCTGTCCTATCTGTTCCACATTTTATGTGTATCTTCAAGCTTATTTTTCTGTTCAACAAAGGGGAAAACCCCTTTTCAGACTCTAATTATGTAGTACATGACCAGCTAGGGTTTCCTGGCAAAGAAATGGATATCAAATTGAACAGTTTTATACAGTATTTTATTATTTTACTTTCCTTTAGACAATTGATATTGTACTTTTTTTTTAAAGACAAAAGAAGGAAATAGAAACCTTGTGCATGGGAACGAATGTCTCCATGGCAAGTTTCAGGTTTAATAAATTCTGTAAAATGTATTTTACTTTTTGAACATATCAAGATACTTGAAAAATCAAGTCTAATCTAATTAAAATAATTTCTCAATGCTCCTTATTATAGCCTTTTCAGAAAACATGCCTGAAAAAAACTTACCTTTGTGATGTCTTATTCAGTTTGATTAATGCCTTGGGCTAGAAAAAAAACTTGAAAATCTGAAAGTTTGCAGTTAATTCTTTTATTTAATTAAAAGACAAATTCCCATCATTTAATAAAAGAAATCTGCTATCAACAATGCAGATATGTCTAATTTATGCTACACATTCTAAATTATACGTCCAAAAACTGTGTACTAGATTTTATCTTCTTGAAAAATATCTCCATGAATCATGTCCCTCTTAACGGTTGCAGAAGTCGTAACCACAGCAGGTAGCTTTGGTATTTGGAGCCTGCTGTTGCTGCCTACAAATGTCCCCACTCATGCAACCTTTCACATAAAAGGTAGCTGTTGGAAGATGCATAACATTGAAAAAAGGGTTAATACAAAGACCCTGGGTGTTTAGAACATTCATATTTTACAAGTTATACTTTTTACTGAATGAGATTAAATGTGAATAAACTCTTACGGGCATCGATGATGGCACAGACAGGATTATGCAAAAGAGAGCCGCATAGCTCTTGTCTACCAGAACAGCCTTTCCCAAAACATGCATAACATTTCAAAGCCTCACCTAAACAGAGAAAATGCAGGAGCAGCTGCATGATATCTGCAATCCAGCACCTCATAATACAAATATATGTAAGTAGAATAAAGTTCTATATATTTTGGGTTTAAAAACCTACTGTAACTGATGAAGAGTAAGCCAAACAGACAAATGGCAATTGCCTTCATTTTTATGATCACTAAAAAAGGAAGATAAGAATAAATCAGTATTTTTTAAATCTGAAAATTAACATAATATAACAATTCTAATCTGAATGGTTCTAATCTATTAGGATTAATATCTTACCAAGATTTATCCAAGTGTTTTGCTGGTTGTCTGGTCCACCTTTTATTTAATTATGGGTTCTCTTTGAATTTATACCTGCAGTCTGACCTATATCCATCCTTAATGCAGTCAGTAATTTGTATGTTTGTGATACCGGATTCTGGTACCTGTTTGGGAACAAAAATTTTTTTTCTTACAACACATTGTAACTTTATCCTAAATCTGTTTTCCCTCATTTTTAAAGCCATGTTTTAGGTTTAGGATGTTAATCTGGAGCCTTGGACCAAGTCTCACATTTATCTAAATGGGCTGAAATACAACAACAACAACAATAATAATAATAATAATAATAATAATAATAATAATAATAATAATAATATAATGACTGAATACATTAAAAATAATGTATACAGAATAAATGTATATTGACTGTCACAGAACTTGTGATGTAGCTTTAGATCTCTGATCAACTAGACAATAACATACAGTACAATACATGAAAAGCAACATACAGACAACATGAAGAAGCAACAATAAGTAAAAAGTTCTAGTGGTAGTTAAATTATAAATCATAATGTTTTCATAGCTACAGTGGTGTGCTGATGTCTTATTTTTTTGCATGGTTGTCACACTTTAATGTTTCAGATCATCAAACTAATTTAAATATTACTAAAAGATAACACAAGTGAAGACAACATGCAGTTTATAAATGAAGGTTTTTATTATTGAGGGAAAACAAAATCCAAAACTCCATGGCTCTGTGTGAAAAAGTGTTTGCCCCTACACCTATTAACCGGTTGGGGCCCCCCCCTTACCAGCAACAACTGCAATCGAGCGTTTGCGATAACTTGCAATGAGTCTGTTACAGCGGAGGTGTTTTGGTCCACTCATCTATGCACAATTGTTGTAATTCAACAAGCACTAGAACTTTTTGCTTATTGTTTCTGTGTTGTCTGTGAGTATGTTTTTCACTTTCACTTTTTCACCCCACTGTATACTTCAAGTTCGAATAGAACAAAGTGTGTAAAAAAAAAAGGCAAGTATCAGTATCATAATCAGTTTGATTTTAGCTGCCTCAAATGCTTTTCTGCTCACCATAATCGAGTGATTAAGTAAGTTTAATTTAAAAATCCTGGTAATTCGATCACTTTAAATTTTAAAAGGATCTATCAAGTTATGATTTTTCTAGTTTAACAAAAATCTATTTAAGAGGGATGTGAAAACATTTTTGTATTCAATGTAAATATGCACACATTTTAATAGCTTCCCCCTGTTGCTCAGTGTAGAATACTTTGTGTAAAATAGCCTGTCTGATCTGTCCTATATCTCTCCTTTATACCTGGGTATAATAATCTATTCAAGCTTATTATTCTGTTCAGAAACCGGTGAAACAATCATTCTGACTCCTGTTACGGAGCATAATTCGGTTACAGTGTCAAATTTCCTGGCATTGTTTGGGATATTCAAAGGAAATTCCCGGTTACATGTTTGAGGTTGATATCGAAACCCTTATGGACTGCATCAGGTGTCTCAGATAACCAAAAACATATGAATCGTTATCCTGATTTTACCTTTGTGTGCAGGTAGACTATATCAGTGATTTTCCCTCTTTCTAGCTGCCCCCCTCAAAGAGTTCACTGCAGCAAAGCGAACAAGCAAATGAGGTCACATGAGAAGTGAGAAGTTTATTTGTAACATTTTCTGTCAAATGATATGTTGTTAGGATCATTAAAAGCCTATTTTTTTTTTTTTTTTTATCATTTTTCCTTTGTTTTCCAGGGAGTGTATAATTTTATGCTTCAATAGATTTTCTTTGTTTCTAAAAGAAAAATTCAAGGGGGAGGTCCTTTGACTACCATTTGTTTATTAAATGCAAATCTTAAAATAATGTGCGCCAATTAGTGCCTTCCCTTAGAGAACACCAACAGATATCCTTATAGGTAAAAACACCAAAGATATATATATGGCACATTGAATTATACTGTAAGTAAACAGTGAAAAAAATTTGGTGCCTAAATGTGAACTAATGATGTCATCAAAACAAGCTAGTATGGCTTTTACAGATATCTGGGTTGGGCTGGGAAGTTCATACATTCAGTGACTCCTAATTATACAACACCAAAATAACTATGAGACACTGCCAGAAAATGAAAGTGTACCCTTGTGTACTAAATTGGCAGTATTTTATTTTGGATTTAACTTTTAACACTATTCAGCTTTTTTCTTACCAATTTTTATACAATGCATTTTTATTATAATTTCTAACAATAAAGAATGAAAAGAATTTGTGGTAAAAGAACAACATATGGCTGGAAAAGTCAGGTGTCCCAATACTTTTGTCAATATAGTGTATTTTATATTAGTGATGTCTCAATGAAATGTTTTATGTCTTTTGTATTTTGTAATAGGACTAAAAAAACCCACAAATAAAATGGAATTTCTAAAAGTTTTATTTAACAAAAATACAAATTCCCATTGCTTAACAAAACAAATTAATTATTTCAGATGCCTGAAATGTACACATTTTCTTTTTTCTTTTACAGGAAATATAATTGTAAGCTGGATTTTAGCTTCATGTAGAGAGATCTCCATGACTAATGTCCTCCTTATCAGTTGCAGTAGTTGTAACTGCAGCAGGTAGCTTTTGTATTTGCAGCCTGCTGTTGCTGCCTACAGATGTACTCACTCATGCAGCCTTTCACATAAAAGGTGGCTGTTGGAAGACAGATAAAACTGTTATCAGTAAAAAATTCCAAAAACTGAATGAGTAGAATGCTCATAGATCCTATGAAGGGTTTGTGAAACAGTAGGTTACCACAACGACCTGAGTGTTAAAAACAACGAAATATGTATATTTATGGGTTAATGTATTTAAGTCATTTTTAATAATTTAAATTGCTTGTAAATAAAGTTCTTACGAGCATCGACGGTGGCACAGACAGGATTGTACAAACGAGAGCCACATTCCTCTCGTCTAGCTGAACAGTTTTTTCCAAAACATGCAAAACATGACAAAGCCTCACCTAAACAGAGCAAATACAGGAGAAGCTGGAGGACATCTGCATTTCAACACTTTATATTACAAAAGTATTGAACTAAAAAATAAAATTAATATATGTTTTTAAAAACCTACTGTAATTGATGAAGAGTAAAGCAACCAGACAAATGACAATGACCTTCATTTTTATAATCACTAAAAAAAAGGGAAAATTAAAGTTTTCATGAGAAAATTCACCTCTCTCATTAGTCAAAGTAACATTTTGCAAAGTATAACATTACTATTATGAAAGGTTCTACACAAGTACAAATTAATTATTAGCATTATTATGATAGAAATTTTAAAATGAATTTATATCTTACCAGATATAACCAAGAGCTTTGCTGCTGTCTGTTCCACTTTCTTCTTAATGCAGGGTTTCCACCTTAAATTTATACACCTCGATTTTTGAACTTTAACCAACCTTATGGATAGTTTAGTGTTTGTTCAATTGCATGCTTGTTTTGGGGGAAAATACAGTTGGCCCTGGAATTTAGTAGCTGTTTGGCAACAAAGGAAAGTTCGTTCTTAACACATTCTGTCCTTAGACTACAGATGAACAATTTCTTGAACATGAAAACTATATACTATATAACTCTCTCTTTTTATATCATATATATATATATATATTCCACGACCACATCTTAAACAGGGGTGCCAATAGTTGTGGAATAAAAAAATTACATTGTCTGATTAAAAATTTTTTTTTTTGCAAATTATGGTGGAAAATAATCTTTTGGTCAATAACAAAAGTTAATCTTAATAGTTTGTTATAGACCCTTTGTTGAGATCAAACATTTTCTTTAAGTCTCCACAAGGCTTTTACACACTGCTGCTGGTAGTTTGGCCCATTCCTCCATGCAGATCTCCTGTAGAGCAGTGATGTTTTGTCGCTGGGCAACACGGATTTCTAACTCCCTCCAAAGATTTTCTATAGGGTTGAGATCTGAAGACTGGATAGGCCACTCCAAGATCTTAAAATGCTTCTTACGAAGACACTCCCTTGTTTCCCGGACGGTGTGTTTGGGATCATTGTCATGCTGAAAGACCCAGCCACGTTTCATCTTCAATGCCCTTGCTAATGGAAGAAGGTTTTCACTTAAAATGAATGATACATGGCTCCATTCATTCTTTCCTTTACACGGATCCCTCGTCCTGGTCCATTTGCAGAAAAACAGCCCCACATGCTTCACAGTAGGTATGGTGTTCTTTGGATGCAACTCAGCATTCTTTGTCCTCTAAACACGTTGTGTTTTTACCAAAAAGTTCTATTTTGGTTTCATCTGACCATATGACATTCTCCCAGTCCTCTTCTGGATCATCCAATTGCTCTCTAGCAAAGCATGGGGACACGTCTGGCACTGCAGGATTTGAGTCCCTGGCGGTGTAGTGTGTTACTGATGACTTTTATTTTGGTCCCAGCTCTCTGCCGGTCATTCACTAGGTCCCCTCGTGTGGTTCTGGGATTTTTGCTCACCGGTTTTGTGATCATTTTCGGTGTGAGATCTTGCATGGAGCCCCAGATCGAAGGAGATTATCAGAGCCCCAGATTGAAAGAGATTATCAGTGGTCTTGTATGTCTTCCATTTTCTAATAATTGCTCCCACAGTTGATTTCTTCACACCAAGCTGCTTACCTATTGCAGATTCAGTCTTTCCAGCCTGGTGCAGGTCTACAATTTAGTTTCTGGTGTCCTTTAACAGCTCTTTGGAGTTTGGAGTCTGACTGTTTGAAGTTGTGGACAGGTGTCTTTTATACTGCTGACAAGTTCAAACAGGTGCCATTAATACAGGTAACAAGTGGAGGGCAGAGAAGCATCTTAAAGAAGAAGTTACAGGTCTAAAAAATCTTAATAATATTGTCTAGATCTGCTGTTTTCCCTCTTTTGGGTTTGGGCTGTTATTCTTAGACCAAACCCGAGGGAACAAGATGCTGTGTTGAAACGCTTTGGGAACGCCCCTGCGTTGTCCATGCTTTGAACCTCGTGTGAAATCTGGCCAATAGGCAAGATGTGACGTCATGGGCAGGCGACATTGCATAAACCAGGAAGCTACAAGATGGCTATGTGGTGGTAGCAACATAAGCTTCTGCAAAGAGAGAAGGTAAGCGCGGCTGGGATGCAGGGAGTGTGGCATGGAGATGCAGCGTCTCGTTCCCTCGGGGGGAACCAGACCCTGCCAATGTGTGGGGGCCTCGGCAGCTACACGCAGGAGCCCGGAGTAGCTCTTAGGTTGAGGCCATAAACCCAACAAGGTCAGCGGGGTGTACCAGCCCGCAGCATCGCAAATGTCCAGGAGTGATACTCCAGCAGACCAGGCCATAGAGGCCGCCACACTCAGTGGAGTGAGCCCTGACCCCAAGCAGAGCGGGGAGACCAGAGGACTCGTAAGCTGAAAGGTCGGCATCCACTACCCACCTGCTTAACATCTGCTTATTGGCTAGGAAACTTCCTACTAGGGCCACAGCGGACAAACGGCTGCTCCGACTTCCTCCATGAACTCATCCTGTGAAGACAAGTGTCCAGTGCTCGCAACACGACAGGACCTTAGGTATGTACCCAGTTTTCGTACACAGAAACACTTTGGCCATGCCAGAAGCAATTCCAGGTGGGACGGGGCCACGGTCAGAGCCCGCAGCTTCCTAAACCTCTTCAGGGAGGAAATCACCAAGAGAAGGCGGTCTTGACCAACAGGAACCTAAGGGCCACTTTGGCCAAGGGCTCAAAAGGGGGGCTCCGATAGAGCCGCCCACGACTGCCAAGTCCCAGACAGGCACTCTGGGTCGCGTCCTGGGCCTCAGCCTCCTCACCAGAGGGTGCCTACCCAGTGAATACCCCGCAGGGGTGACATATGCCGTGATGGCGGACACGTAACCTTCAGGGTTGAAAGGGTTATCCCTGTGGCAAACTGTTCCTGTAGGAACTCCAGAACTGAACCAATCAGGCCATGGTGCTCACACCATGATGTGAACTAGAGCCACCGTGCGGCAGATGACCTCCTCGTGGAGGGAGCTCTGGAATGAAGTAGGGACTCTACTACCTCAAAAGAGAGACCAGCTGCTATGAACTGTGCCCCCTTAGGGCAACAGCCACAGCTTCCACAACTCCGGGTGGGGGTGAACAAGGGTTCCACCTGCCTGCGAGAGGAGATCACTCCTGGGAGGAATTTCCCATGGAGGGCCCTCAATTAGGGACACCAGGTCTGCAAACCATGGCTTGCCTGGTCATCGAGGTGCTACCAGGAGGAGATGGACTCTTTCCCAGCGAACCCTCTCCAGCAGAGTGGAGAGAGTCCCTCCACCACAATAGGACCTCTTGCGGTAGTTTGTACAAGGGGCGAGACGTAAGGCCCCCCTGGTGCTTAATGTACGAGACCACTGCAGTATTGTCCGTGCGGACCAACACATGGTGGCCCCTTAGGTCCGGGATGAAGTGTTTTAACCCTGAAAACAATGCCCCCTTTTCAAGGCAATTTATGTGCCACAAGAGACGTGGGCCACTCCACAGACCTTGGGCGGAGTGGCCACTCATGACCACTTCCCACTCAATGAGGGAAGCATCTGTCATAAGCGTTACACGACGACAAGGAGTCCCTAAGACAGGGCCTTGAGACAAAAACGTCGGGTCCTTCCACACATCCAAGGCTCGAAGGGCACGGCACAAGACCTTGATGGTACGATACAGATTCCCTCTGGGGAGAACCCTCTGCCCCGGAGCCACCACTGGAATGGTTACATGTGGAGAAGGCCGAGTGGGATTACACTGGACGCTGCCGCCATGAGACCCAGCAGCCTCTGAAACTGCTTCACAGTGAGTGGCTGTCCTTCTCTTATACTCCTGACTGCAGTGAGGATGACTTCGATCCGGGCAGGAGACAACTGTGCCCTCAACCTGGCCAAGTCCCACACCATGCCCAGAAAAGTGGTTGTCTGCGCTGGAGAAAGTACACTCTACCCGGCGTTTAGTCTGAACCCCAGTCCATAAAGAGGAGGTGACATCTCGATGCCGACCTGCCTGGTGCTCTGAATGAGCCAATTCAAAATGCCAATTCAAAATGCGGATGCCCTGAAGCCGCAGCGGGGTCAGTGCTGCGTTCACGCACTTTGTGAAGGTACAGGGTGAGAGTGCTAGGCTGAACTAGATGACAGATATTGGTAAGCTTTGCCCTGAAAGCAACCTCAGGAACCTCCTGTGTGCAGGAAGGATGGCTGTGGAAGAATTGGCTTATTTGCATTAAAGTGCTAATATTTTTCGTCTGCACTGCACCAAATTTTGTATCCCCCAGAAACACAGACTACCTTATTCATGCTTGAAGGAGGATGTCAGATTAGGGCTATAGTACACCTCAAGATAGAACATGCCCATGATAGCACAAGACTTATAAGTGAATTTAGCTAAAGACAATTAAATCAAATCGGCCCTTAAGACACTTTAGTAAGGATTCACAAGGATTCGTAAGAGGGAATTGGCTATTTATGTAAAAAATAAAAAAAATAAAAATAAAAAAAAGCATTGTACAGAATGGGCTTAGGACTACATTGTCCTATATTGTCTTAATATACCAATGTAGACACAAAATAATGATAACTTTTCTTGTGGGTGTGTCTTTGTGGGTCCTGGTTAAAGGACATCAACCATATTTGATATGCTTGTGAAAATAGAATGGATGTCAGAAATGGTTTCTGGTCACACAAACAGACACATGCACACACACGCACAAAGACACACACACACACACACACACACACACACACACACACACACACACACACACACACACACACACACACACAGAGTACCACAGGGCAAACACCATTGGCTTTTAGTTCTGTGTTGAAGACAATGTCCTTAGCAATGGACACAACTGTTATCTGTGTAAAGTGATCATGTGTAAAGGTCAATGCTTTTAAAAAGGTCAGAGATCCTTCTCATGGTTTTAGTTCATTGTCTCAATAAGAGCGCCTTTTAACCAAGCACCTTAAAAACATCGTAAAATGGCAGATGGACACCGATCACATAAGCTAATGACTGTTTGAGCCTCTCCCACATGGAAATAGTGTCTGTAACATATAAGGCACAACATATTGGGTAACAAAAGTATTACAAATAAAATTTAAAATCAAGTAGGTAAGGAAGTGCAGCCAGCACTCTTTTTCATCCCAAAGGTGTTCAATAGAGTTGAGGTCAGAGCTCTATAGCAGGTCACTCAAGATATTCTACTCCAACCCATATAAATCATCTCCTCATGGAGCTGGCTTTGTGCAAAAGGACATTGCCATGCTGGAACAGATTTGGGTCTCCGAGATCAAGTGAAGGGACAATCTATTGCTACTACATCCAAAAACATACGATACAAGTGATGTCTTATTAAAATGTTTTACATCTTATTGAATTAGTTTTTTAATTAGCCTAGAAAAAAAACAGATAAACTGGAGTTTAAAAGTTTCTAAAGACTTTATTTATTTTTACTGAAACATATCAATTATTGCAGATGCCTGAAATGTACACATTATATTTTATTAACAGGAAATATAATTGTATGCTGGATTTTAACTTTTTGGTTAGTGATGGCCATGTAGAGATAACTCCATCACTGATGTCCTCCTTATCAGTTGCAGTAGCTGTAACTGCACCTGATATTTGGAGCCTGTTGTTGCTACCAACAGATGTATTTATTCATGCAGCTTTTCACATAAAAGTTCCCTTTCAGGAACCCAAGATAAGTCAACAACTCCTTGGGAACGAGAGTACAATACCACCAGACTAACCAGTCCCTGCCTATTGTGTAAGAGCACAGCTAGGTTGAAGGACAGAGGGACCAGGAGTGGACCCGATTAAACATATGAATCGTTATCATGATTTTACCTTTGTGTGCAGGTAGACTTTATCAGTGATTTTCCCTCTTTCCAGTTGCCGCCCTCAAACAGTTCACTGCAGCAAAAGCGAACAAGCAAATGAGGTCACACGAGAAGTGTATTTGTTTAATTTTCTGTCCAATAATATGTTTTTAGGATCATTAAAAGCTTAACATTTTTGCTTATTTTTTGTTTGTTTTCCCAGGACTGTATCATTTTATACTTCAATATATTGTCCTTGTTTTCTATAACAAAAATGTATGGGGGCAATCCTTTATTAAGTGCAAATCTTAAAAAAAAAAAATGCATTTCAATTAGTGCCTTCCCTTAGAGAACACCAACAGGTATTATTATAGGTAAAAACACCAAAGCTATATATGGCACATTGAAAAGAATTTGTGGTGAAAGAACAACATATAGCTGGAAAAGTCAGGTGTCCCAATACTTTTGTCAATATAGTGTATTTTATATTAGTGATGTATCAATGAAATGTTTTATGTCTTTTGTATTTTGTAATAGGACTAAAAAAAAACACAAATAAAATGGAATTTCTAAAAGTTTTATTTAACAAAAATACAAATTCCCATTGCTTAACAAAACAAATTAATTATTTCAGATGCCTGAAATGTACACATTTTCTTTTTTCTTTTACAGGAAATATAATTGTGAGCTGGATTTTAGCTTCATGTAGAGAGATCTCCATGACTAATGTCCTCCTTATCAGTTGCAGTAGTTGTAACTGCAGCAGGTAGCTTTTGTATTTGCAGCCTGCTGTTGCTGCCTACAGATGTACTCACTCATGCAGCCTTTCACATAAAAGGTGGCTGTTGGAAGACAGATAAAACTGTTATCAGTAAAAAATTCCAAAAACTGAATGAGTAGAATGCTCATAGATCCTATGAAGGGTTTGTGAAACAGTAGGTTGCCACAACGACCTGAGTGTTAAAAACAACGAGATATGTATATTTATGGGTTAATGTATTTAAGTCGTTTTTAATAATTTAAATTGCTTGTAAATAAAGTTCTTACGAGCATCGACGGTGGCACAGACAGGATTGTACAAACGAGAGCCACATTCCTCTCGTCTAGCTGAACAGTTTTTTCCAAAACATGCAAAACATGACAAAGCCTCACCTAAACAGAGCAAATACAGGAGAAGCTGGAGGACATCTGCATTTCAACATATTATATCAAATTCAATATTATGGTTTTTAAACCTACTGTAATTGATGAAGAGTAAAGCAACCAGACAAATGACAATGACCTTCATTTTTATTATCACTAAAAAAAAGAAAAATAGAAGAGTTCATGAGAAAATTCACCTCTCTCATTAGTCAAAGTAACATTTTGCAGAGTATAACATTACTATTATCAAAAGTTCTACACAAGTACAAATTAATTATTAGCATTATTATGATAGAAATTTTAAAAGGAATTTATATCTTACCAGATATAACCAAGAGCTTTGTTGCTGTCTGTTCCACTTTCTGCTTAATGCAGGGTTTCCACCTTAAATTTATACCCCTCGAATTTGAACTTTAACCAACCTAATGAATAGTTTAGTGTCAATGTCTTGTTTGTTCAATTGCATGCTTGTTTTGGGGGAAAAGACAGTTGGGCCTAGAATACTGCAGCAGGTAGGGACATTCTGTCCTTAGACTACAGATGAACAGTTTCTTGAAAATGAAAACTATATAAGATATACACTCTCTCTCTCTCTCTCTCTCTCTCTCTCTCTCTCTATATATATATATGTGTGTGTATATATATATATACACACACACACACACTGGCGATCAAAATTAGAAAACAATTTATAAACAATTTAACAATTCTGAAATAATGTCATCTTCACTGCTTAAAAGTTAAAGAAGTTTTTGTCCTGTTTATACCATGCTACCAGAACACCATAAAAAAAACAAAACAAAAAAAAAACATTATTTTGCAGAGAACACACTGATCAAAATTAAAGAACACTTTCAGATACCTCCCAGTTATTGGTGTTAATCTGGTACCTGATGCTAATTTCCTTGACTATCTGTCAACCCCTATTTAACTGGCAGCCTAACTTCCAGTTTCACTGACGCTGCAAGATGGTGGGCTGTTCTAAAGAGACTGAAAGCCTCCGGCAGGTTGTCCAGATGAAGGCCAAAGGGATGACCCTATCAACCATAGCAAGACAAGTTGGTCATTCCAAATCTGTGATTTCAAGAATATTGAATTTTTACAACATCACAAACTCATTCAAGTCCGCCAAGAAGGCTGGTCGTCCACGGAAGACAAATACAAGAGAGGACAGGATACTTCTGAGGATCTTAATGGGCAATCGTTTCCACACTGCAGCTGGAATTGCTCACCAGTTCAGTGCTGAACAGGGTAAGGATCTGTCTCATCATAGTGTCTCGACGTTTAAGAGCATTTGGACTGAAAGCCCACTCTGCAGTGACCAAACCTCTCATTAGCAGAAAGAATCAAAAGGCTAGACTAAGCTTTGCTGAGGAGCATGTTGTGTGGACAGAGGAGAACTGGTCCAAAATTCACTTCAGTGGTAAAAGCAAGTTTAATTTATTTAGGTCCGATGGGGAACCATTATCTTCGGCGACCAACTTGAGAAAGACTGAACCCAAAGTGTGTAAAGAAGTCTGTGAAAAGTGGAGGAGGAAGTGTCATGGTTTGGGGCATGTTTTCTGCAAAAGGAGTTGGGCCTCTTCAGCTACATGGCAAAGTGGATGCAAATGTTTATCAGAACCTTCTTCAACAACATATGGTTCCTTACATGCGTTCATCACCCAATCAGCCCGCAGTGTTCATACAGGACAATGCTCCATGTCACACAGCCAAACGAGTAAAGCAGTTCCTTTAAGCTGAAAACACTAAAATAATGTTATGGCCTGCCCAGAGTCCTGATCTCAACCCAATAGAGAACCTCTGAAAAATCCTTGATGACAAAGTTATGGCCAAAAAACCCACAATCACCGAACTGTGGATGAGACAGTGGTGTCCTGTGGCCGCAGATGTGCTGAAGTCATTCAGAGCAGAGGCCTGTACACTTCCTACTAATTGCTGACTGTTGTAACCTTCAGAAAATTTTGTTGTAATCTTTTTCTATGCTACAGTCATTGTTGTTGATCTAATTTTGATCAGTGTGTTTTCTGCGAAATAATGTTTTTTTTTTAAATGCCTTAGGTAATTTGTGGAAAAGGTGTTCTGGTAGTATGGTATAGACAGGACAAAAACTCATTCAACTGTTGAGCAGTGAAGATGGCATTATTTCAGAATTGTTCAATTGTTAATAAATTGTTCTGTAATTTTGATCGCCAGTGTGTGTATATATATATATATATATAATATATATATATACAAATTGTGAATAAAAAAGGAATGCAATAATTTATATATCTCATAAACTTATATTTTATTTACAGTAAAAAAAAGATAATATATCAAATTTTAAAAGTGATGCCATGCCAAATAATGTTTGAAATCTCATGTGAGAGCTACACATTCCAAAAAAGTTGGGACAGGTAGCAATAAGAGGCCGGAAAAGTTAAATGTACATATAAGGAACAGCTGGAGGACCAATTTGCAATTTGCAACTGGTCAAAAAAGAAGCCATATCTAAACATGATCCAGAAGCGCAGGCGTTTTCTTTGGGCCAAGAATCATTTAATTGGGACAGGTAGCAATAAGAGGCCGGAAAAGTTAAATGTACATATAAGGAACAGCTGGAGGACCAATTTGCAATTTGCAACTGGTCAAAAAAGAAGCCATATCTAAACATGATCCAGAAGCGCAGGCGTTTTCTTTGGGCCAAGACTCATTTAAAATGGACTGTGGCAAAGTGGAAAACTGTTCTGTGGTCAGACGAATCAAAATTTGAAGTTCTTTTTGGAAAACTGGGACGCCATGTCTTCCGGACTAAACAGGACACAGACAACCCAAGTTGTTATCAGCACTTAGATCAGAAGCCTGCATCTCTGATGGTATGGGTTTGCATGAGTCCATGTGGCATGGGCAGCTTATACATCTGGAAAGGCACTATCAATGCTGAAAGGTATTTCCAAGTTCTAGAACAACATATGCTCCCATCCAGACATCGTCTCTTTCAGGGAAGACCTTGCTCTCTGATGGTATGGGTTTGCATGAGTCCGTGTGGCACGGGCAGCTTACACATCTAGAAAGGCACAGATGCACAGATAAGGCACAGATAACAACAGATGCTTTTACAAAGCAGTTTTCATGAACTTTAGAATGAGTAAGGCTCAGGTTTTAGGATTTAGACTCTTAACAAACATGCCAGAGATGACAGTGGCAAGGGATATGATGAAGAATTGGCTTATTTGCATTAAAATTCTAATATTTTTTATCTGCATTGCACCACATTTTGTATCCCCCAGACACAAAGACTACCTTATTCATGTTTGAAGGAGGATGTCAGGTTCAGGACTATAGTGCACCTCAAGATGGAACATGCCCATGATAGCACAAGACTTATAGCTGAACTCAGCTGAGACAATAAAACCAAATCAGCCTTTAAGACACTTTATTAATGATTCACAAGAATTCGTAAAAAATAATTTTCTATTTATGGAAAGAAAACATTGTACAAAATGGGCTTAGGTCTACATTTTCCTATATTGTCATAATATGACATTGTAGACACAAAATAATGATAATTTTCTTGTGGGTGTGTCTTTGTGGACCCTGGTTAAAGGACATCAGCAATATTTGATATGCTTGTGAAAAAAGAATGGAGGTTGCTCCAACCTATGTGAACCATCTCCTCATGGAGCTGGCTTTGTGCAAAGGGGCATTGTCATACTGGAACAGATTTGGGTCAATCCAGCAAAGGGACAATCTATTGTTACTGCATTCAAAAACATTCGATACAATTCTGTGCCTTTAATCTGTGATAACAGTTTAAGGAAATAAGATATATGGCTGGAAAAGTCAGGTGTCCTCATACTTTTGTCCATATAGTATATTTTATGTAATTGTTGTCTTATTAAAATGTCTTATTGAATTTATTTTGTAATAGGACTAGAAAAAAACAAAATAAACTGGAATTTCTTAAGGCTGTATTTATTTCTATTATTTACCAAAACGTATCAATTATTGCACATGCCTGAAACATACACATTACATTTTATTCACAGGAAATATAATTGTATGCTGGATTTAAACTTGTTGGTTAGTGATGGCCATGTATAAATATCTCCATGACTAATGTCCTCCTTATCAGTTACAGTAGTTGTAACTGCACCTGGTAGCTTTAGTATTAGGAGCCTTCTGTTGCCGCCTACAGATGTATTCATTCATGCAGCCTGACACATAAAAGGTGGCTGTTGGAAGACATTAAATTGTTATCAGTAAAAAGGTGCTGCTTTTAATTCCCAAAAACTGAATGAGCAAAATGCCTATGGGTTATCACAAAGACCTAAATGATTAAAACAGTAATGTTTTTAAGTATTGTATTTTTAAGTTCATGTTTTTTAAACCATTTTTATTGATTGAGAATAAATTGATTGTAAATAAAGTTCTTACGAGCATCATTGGTGGCAAGACAGGACTATACAAATGAGAACATCTCCAGGTTACATATGTAACCATGGTTCCCTGAGGGAACGAGATGCTGTGTCAACAACGCTTTGGGTTGTCAATGCTCTGAATCATTTGTGTAACGCCACGCTATAAAATCACATGGAGTGAAGCCGGCACTAGCTTTTGAAATGGGAAGGAAGCCCTGCTGGGATGCGGGCAGTGTGGCCTAGAGACACAGGATCTCGTACCCTCAGGGAACCATGGTTTTATACATAACATGGAAAAATTTCTTCTCAGAAACTCGATCTGCGCCAACAACGCGTTGGGCAAGAGAGTCCAATACAGCCAGACTTACCAGTCACTGCCTAGAGTGTAAGAGCACAGCTAGGTTGAAGGAAAGAGGGAAAAGGAATGGCACTTAGGTCAAGGTTTAGGTAGAGCCTCCAACAAAACAGCCAAGTCCCACGCAGGCACTTTAGGTCGCACCGGAGCCACGAAGAAAACAGGTGGATGAAGCCAACCCTTTGGCAAACTGTTTTTGAAGGAATTCCAACACTGAACCGACCGGGCAGTTAACTGGATCCAATTGGTGCTGATCGCACCATACACTGAACAGGCGTTATCTAGTGGCATACAACCTCCTCATGGGAGGAGCTATGGATGGAGGCTAGGAGCTGTGGCCCCTGAAGCTTTCACAGGTCTGGGTGGGGGTGACACACTGTGCCCCCTGCCTGAGAGAAAAGATCCCTCCTGAAAGGAATCTCCGAGGGAGGGTGATCAATGGGCTTCCAGGTTCATAAACCATGGCCTGCCCGGCCACCGTGGGTCTGCCGAAACAAGACTCCATCCTTGCAAACTCTCTCCAGAACTCCCGGAGCAGCACGACAGAGGGAAAGCCATGCCTGTACCAAGGTGTCCAGCCCTAGAGGTGCTGGGGCCAGGTTTACCTGAGCTCTGTAAAATCTCCCACAAATTTGCTTCCACACCTTAGGGTGGAGTTGCCATTCCCCTTGTCTCAAGAGGGCATCTGCTTCCTTATTTAAGTGGACTAGGATATACGATGCCCTAAAGGAGAGCAGCTTCCCCTGGGCCCACAGGAGGATCTGACATGCCAGCTTGTAAAGGAGGCAAGATCGCATAACCCCCTGGTGGTTAATGTATTAACCACCGACGTGTTGTCCGTATGGATTAATATGCCATGTGTGATGGTACCTTCCACGGAGACCTTGTGCTGAGCGTCCATTCATGACCGTTCCTCAGCCTGTGAGGGCTGCATATGTAGTAAGCGTTATGCAACGACCAGGAACTCCCAGCATGGGCCTGAGAGAGGAACACAGGATTTTTCCACACATCTAATGCATGTAGGATTTGCTGCATGATCTTGATTGCCCCTCGGACTCTGAGCGACCACTGGACCCCTGTCTCATTTGCAGGAGGCTAAGTGGAACCACAATGGATGCTGCTGATATTAACCCCAGCAGTCTCTGGAAATGCTTGACAGAGAGTGACTGTCCTTCTCTGACCATCCTCACAGCCATAAAGATGACAGTTCTCTGTACTGGAGAAAGCACACTCTTCTTGGCATTTAGTCTTAAACCCATGTGGGCAAGAATTACATCTCGCTGCTGAGAAGCCAAAAGCTCAGATTTAGTATCAAGTATCAACTTGTATCAACCAATCGTCAATATAGTTTAAGATGCAGATGCCCTCAAGTCTCAGAGGACCAGGGCTTACCAGGTAAGTTTGTTTACCTGAAAGTGAACCTTGGGAACTTCCTGGGAGATAAAATTATGGAAATGTGGAAGTAATTGTTGTTCAGATCTATCCTGACAAACCAGTCTTCAGATCTGATTTGAGACATGACCTGCTTGTGAGTAAGCATCTTGATCCTGAGCCTTAATAGTGAGGTTCAACTGACACAGATCTAGCATGATTCCTATCCTTCTTGGGCACTAAGAAGTACTGGCTGTAGCACCTGGAATCTCTGTTTCCATCTTGATGGCTTCCCTTTCTTAAAAGAGTGTGTACTTCTTGTTCCAAGACCAGAGCCTGTTCAGAACCTACCAGAGTGGGGCACACTGAAAAGGAGATCCGAGACTAAAAAAGTAGCCTTTCTCTACAGTGCACAGGACCCACTGAGACATGTCTGACAGGCATTTCCAGGCTGCCATATAGTCTCTTAAGGGAGCCATTTTCTCGAGACTGGTATCTGGTATGCCTAGAGAAGCTGAAGTGGTGCCCTGAAGCCATTCTAGGGACCTCCTGGGAGGCAGCGAGTCCCCCCCCCAGCTGCTACGGTACCGAGCGAAGGCTTAAGGAGACACTCGCTGAAAATCGCTGTGCCCTGAAGTATCATACGTGGCAGGGTTACCAGAACGACCTCCTAAGAGCACCGAGGACACGTGGAGGCGTTCCTAAAAAGCGTTATTTACACAGCTTGAATTCGTGAAAGGGAAATACCAATCTTTTCTGACCCAAAGCTCATTGAGGCAAAATCGAAAACTGTTCTGTGTTCAGATAAATCAAAAAAGTGTGTGTGTGTGTGTGTAGATTTTTGCTCATTAATATGCTCTAGCCTTTATATTTATTCATTGTACATATGTTTACATATATACATTACATGCTGTGCATATACTACATATTTATTTGCACTTGTCTATTTGCACAATTGCTACGTTTTGCACTTCTGGTAGACTGTATTTCATTGGTGTGTACCTGTACAATGACAATAAAGTTGCATATATTCAGCCACGAGGGTGTTAATAAAGTCAGGTCCTGATGTGGGCGATGTGAAACAGCCTGGGGTGCAGTCAGCATTCCAATTCATCCCAATGGTTTTCAATAGCGTTGAGATTAAAGTCAATAGCTGGCCACTCAAGATTGTTAAATCCAATCCAACAGATTAAAAGCATTTGTTCATGGAGCTGGTTTTGTGCTTAGAGGCATTGTCATTCTAAAACAGGTCAGAGAAGAACCACCAGTGGTGGGCCAGTCAGGGCATGCAAAGCCTTCTCTGCTGGCCTAAACACTATCAGAAGCACTGACCTACATTTACAACCTAAATTCTAATATTTGTTCCATGAAATTGTATTTTTTAATTCTAACAGTTTATTCTCTTTATTTTGTAGGGTTTCTCTTGGCTGCACTGCTTTCAGTATGTGTTTGTGGATGTTAGATTTTTTTGTCCAATCAGATTTCAGGCTCTAAGTGCTGTCATGCCAATCTAATCTGCCCAGGGCCTTCAAGGTTAATACTGCTGGCTCTTTGGCTATAGAGAATATTAGCAGCAGGTCTGTTTCTTTAACTCAGAAGAGCATCAGCATTTTTTCTGTCCTTTGATTGGTTAGTCAGAGGGAAACTGTTACAGCCAAGTTTGACTGGCAAAACACGTCTGTAGCACGCTGCACACATTAATATGTCATAGTTAGACTTTTTTATGCCTACAAAGGAAGAGAAATTGATTTGGTCTGAGACATACTTAAAACAAAATTTTCCAGAAAAGCTAGAGATCGTGAGGAGAGGTCGGCCAACCCTGAAGCTAGCTAGTTAGTCTCAGCCTGGGAAAGAGTTTGTGTGCTGCTTTCAGACCAGTGAATACAAGTGGCACCACTGGCTTACAGCCTCTGAGGAGCGGTGCAAATTATGAGTTTGCATCTCTGGTGAGTAGGTTGGATTTTATTAAAATTTGTCATGTTATTAGACAAATACTGATTTTGAACTGCTACAGATGATGTAGGTGGCACACTTGCAGTGGTGGTTTTGAGTTGTCTTAACTAGGTTTCTTGCTTTAGTAAAATGGTATTAACCCTCCATATGTGAAATGACTCTCTCTCAGGTACCAAATGCACGGCCCACCACTGAGAACCACATATTGCTGGAAAAGTCTGGAACAATAACAATGTTGTATATATTGTGTAAGTTCAATAGCTGGTACCATTTATTTGGTTTGCCAAAGGTACATTGCTTTCACCTTATGATCTCTGGCTCGTTGACTCATTTGTTTCCAGCATGTTTTTTGAATCTATTCTGGTTAGCCTTCATGCATCAGAGTCTGGCAAAACAAACAATCTATTTATGTTGGCTGTGGTTAAATAAATACTGGAGGCTAAAATGCTTTCTCTCAATCATTCCTGACTAAATAAGGAATTAAGTTCCACTTTTACGTTCCACTTACCACACTCTGCTCACTTAGCTAGAGTGAGCATGTTACTTGACCATCTTTTAGGAAAGAATGAGAAGGTTTTTAAAGGAAAGAATAGGGCAGATTTTTTCCATTTGTATAAAGACATGAGGAAAAGCAATGAGAAGATGACATTAGAACAGCTCTGATTTTGTAAGTCACCTCATCGCACAATAGTTTAGTTGCTTTATTTTTCATGCATGTGTAGTCGTGTGTGTGTTTGCTGAGAAAAATCACTTGAAATTTAGGCTGGCTGACCAAATAGAAAAAACATAAAAAAAACCTCAGTTACATGCTTATTTCAGGCAGCTATGATTTCTGACCTGAAAAGAAATGTGCTGAATTTAAGTATGACCACATAACTATATGCACAATGAGGTCAAGATGAGTTAAGAAAAAAAATGAAAGAGATTTTTGGTTTTTGGAGAGGGTAATGCACAAGGAATTTAGTATGTGGCTACTTTTCGGTAGATGTGGGGCAGTGACATGTCTGCTGCTTCTGGTAATTACTGCTGCCCAATATGATTCATCTGGGGTTTTTTTTTGTTTTTGTTTTTTTAATTATTGAAATCAGTCTTTAAACTGTCCTTGAGTTTGCACAAAGGCATTTTGGCTGAAAGAGTTGAACAGTAAAAAGTGTTGAGGTGCATTAAATGTTCATTCACCAGTTTGTGGTTTTGGGAGGCTCTTGGGTGACTCTCACCACACTGGAAGGCCAAGTTAGTCAGCTACTGCCTGCTATTCACACCAAATGCCTCTTTGTCTGGGTGCTCCTCGGTCACTGTAACCTGAAAGCAGCTATGAACAATGTGTTGCTCTTTGTGTGCCTGGTTTAGAAGAAAAGAAACTGACAGTATGGGTATAGCTATGGATCTGGCAGGGCCACATGAAATTTAGCTTTGTCAGTTAAAAGCTATGCCCTTGGTTCAAGTCCTTGCTTCATATTTTTTTAATCTTTTGTCCATCCTTTAATTATTATTGTTTGGCCTTTAAAGTTATGTATGTCAATGAGGTTAGAACTTTTATAACTTTAAATAAAAAAGGGAAGTAGTGATGAATTGTATGGCCTCAACACATTTAAAAAAGTTGGGACTGAATAAACTGAGGGGACTAGATGCTGGAGTTTTGGGTGAGGAATATTCTCCCATTTATGTGTGATACAGCTGTTACACGCTCTTGGGTCTTTTTTGTCATATTTTTTATTTCACGATACACCAAATGTTATTTAATTGGTGAAAAGTCTGGAGTGCAAAAAAGCTAATTCAGCATCAGGATTCTTTCACTACAAAGCCAAGCACGTGTAATAGATGCAGTAAGCAATTTGGCATTGTCTTGCTGAAATATGCCTTCCCTAAAAAAGACTTCATCTGAATGGAAGCAAGTGCTGCTCTAAAACAAATATACCTTTCAGCATTGATGGAACCTTTCCAGAAGTACGAGATACCCATACCATATTCACAGATGCACCCACACACCATTAAAGATACAGGCTTTTGAACTGAGCATGGGTAACACGCATAATGTTTCCCCTCGTCTTTAGCCTGCAGGATGCAGTGTCAATAGATTTAAAATAAAAATGTAGATTTGTCTGGTCACAGAACAGTTTTTTACTTTGCCTCAGTCCATTTAAAATGAGCTTTGGCCCAGAGAAGATGGCAGCATTTCTGGATCATATTTACATATGGCTTCTTCTTTGCATCATAATGTTTTACCCGTTTTTTGTGGATGACAAGGCAAAAAACTGTCATAGACAGTGATTTCTGGATGCTTTTCTGAGCCCAAAGTTTTTAATACAGTGCCACCTGATCATGGATGCCCAGCATTGATTTTTGCCCTTATCCTATGCCCACAGGGATTCTCCAGATTTTCTGGATCTTTTCGATGATATTATGTATTGTAGAGACAATATTCAAAAATCTTTGCAATTTTGTTGAGCAACATTATTTTGAAATGTATCCAAGTTTGTAGACACAGTTTTTGCAGATTGGTGAATCTTTACTTTTGAGAGACTCTTCCTCTTTAAGATAAACTTTTTATACCCAATCATATAACTGACTTGTTTCTAATTAGTTACAGAATGTTTCTCCACCTGCCCTTTTCAACCTTTGTTGACACAATCCCAACTATTTTATCTGTTGCAGCCATCAAAATTAAATTTTACCCCTCAAAAATTGTACATTTTCTCAGTTTAAACTGTTTTCTATACTCTATTGTAAAATGCGTTTTTTTTTAAATTGTATTTTATTTTTCATTTTTTACAGTTTTCACAATGTCCCACCTTTTTTTTTT
>MU551688.1:2106034-2148800 GCA_024362625.1 Silurus asotus | reverse complement strand
TATATATATATATATATATATACAGTGAGGAAAATAAGTATAAAAAAATAAGTATTTGAATAAGTATTTGAAAACCCTGCTATTCTGCAAGTTCTCCCACTTGGAAATCATAGAGGGGTCTGAAATTGTCATCGTAGTCGTGGAATGGAATGGAATGGAATGGAATATAATGCATGCAGATATCATATAAAAAAATGCCATGCTTTGCTTACTAATCTTCTGTTATTCCAGTTTGTTACACTCAGTGGTTTGACCGGGACAATCCCAGTGGGGTGGGAGATTATGAAACCCTGGTACATTTGAGAGCAGAGTATCCACAGAAGATCTGTAACAAACCTCAGACAATTCAGGCTGCAACACTGACTGGTGTTCCTGCTGAAAGCATTGGACAAGTGTTTCAAGCGTGAGTTTGTCATACATTTTGCAGTAAATCATGATTTCACCGGTTTAGCTAAAGTAAATTCAGTATGTCATATGATGGAGTGAAGTTTTCATTAAGATAAGTTTCTAATGTTTAAAAATGTTTTGTTTCTCTTGTGCCTAGCATTTTTTACCTACACATGTATTAATTTTTTGAATGGACGTTTTTAGAAAAGTCCCTTTTGTCACTTGTTAAAATAGCCATATTATACCGCCATTCTCTCTTCTGCCTTTCTTAGACTAAAAAAAAGTCTTAGTTGGCAATTATTAATAAAAGTGCAAAATGCCATGCTCTCTATAACCTTCCTGTTAGAAAATCTAAAGTTTAGGATTTAACTCTCCTTATTAAAGTACAAACACTGACAGGCACTTTGCAGTGTGCTGTGGTAAAATATTATTAAATTGAGGACTCAAAATAATAAATTTATTTTAATACTTGATTTATTATCTTGGATATTCCCAATCTTTCTCTGTTTCCATCAGGTATGACAGATATACTGGCTTTGTCTGTGTAAATTCTGAACAAAATAATGGATGCTGCTTGGACTATAAGGTTCGTTTTGGATGTCTTTGCCCCTGGCCCCAAAGCCTAATCCAACCATAGACAAAGATGACTCTTCCTTAGATACTATTCACAAGCATGCTTTCTTTTTTCCAGCCATTATATTATACAACTTAAAATTCTGCTAGTATGGCTGTGCAGCTGTTTTTTTTTTTAACCATTAAATTGTCAGTTAGTATGTCTTGTTTTGATTTTACTAAAGGTGATGAAATGTAACATGTTCTTTGTACACTTTTCTTGCTATGAGTAATAAAAATAAATGCACAAAATAACATTTTTGTGATTCAGTTTTTTAATGTTTTTTTTAAATATAATTAATAGTGCATGTATTGTCTGCATGTATTGTCTCCGAGCAACAACAACAACAACAACACAAAAAAACTAAATCAAAATATATGCATACTGGGACCTTAAATCCACTTGGACTTTACTCTTCTATACCTGTATACTATAATGATTTATTTTATGTGGTATCTTTAAAAAATTGGGTCAGATGGTTCTTTTCACCATTTCTTTGCTGTGTTGGACTTTTTCCTTTCCAATCTGTTTTGCTCAACAGGGGTTTAAATCTGTAAAACTACAATATACAGGATATGTATTGTTAGATGTGCTTCACAAATCAAACACTAATTAGAAATAGGCTGCTTAGAAACTATTATTGTTATGTTCATTTAATGTGTATATCCAGCTAAACCTGATCTTTATTATGTAACTAGGTGTTCTGTAGTGCTATGGGCGTAAACAGGTATTTTGTTTAAAGTGGCCTCAGATACAACCTTTTTGCAAGTCAATGCTGTTTTAGTTACAACCTTGTTTGTTTAACTGCCCTTAAAGTGAACTAAAGTATTAATAGAAATCGAGATGAAATGCGTTTTATTAATCTCAGCAATATTCCTATTTAGGTCTTCTCACTCTGCTTATGTGCTGGAGTTTTGAGAATAAATTAGGTTTGCATTTGTATTTATTGTGTGTGCTTGTTATGTAATGTGAGAGGATAAAAATCCAGATATTGCATTTAAAAAGTTTAAAGTAGCAAAGCAAACATTAATAGAAATCAAAAACAAATTAACAATATACCACTTCCTAAGCAGGAAGACAAGAACTGTGGACAATAACAACAGGCATTGTCAGGTGCAAAGATCATGTGATGTGGCATTGGGGTGGTGTAGTGGCTGATGGGAAATGCAGTGTGCATCTATGGTCCTGACAGTGTTGTATTTGAGTTATCACTCTATAGATAAAAGATTTTAAAATATTAGCATAAACAAAGGATTATATTACATACATTTACATAGGATTATAACAGGATTTTAACATTACAAAAGGACACTTGTGAGCAACGAAGAGCACTTAATAAAACACAAACATGCCAGAATGCTATGAGTGTCCACTTGTGTTGCTTAAAAATCCTCTCCTCTGAATGGCTGGAACATGGGTTCATCCTTTTTTTTCTCGAATGGACGGGAATGAGGTACAAACAGATCCTATTCAGCAGTCTCCAGCTGTGCGCATGACACTAAAAGGAGAAGAAGAAGAACAGCTGTGGAGGCCTCTGGTCCTCACCCTTAGGGAGCAATAATCAAAATTCTTGCTATTCCAGGACCCAGTTCACATTCACAGAAACCCTGTGCCATTATAGATAGATAGATAGATAGATAGATAGATAGATAGATAGATAGATAGATAGATAGAACTTTATTGTCATTGGATTGTACAGGTACACAGCAACGAAATGCATTATAGTTCCTTATTTGCATTTTCTTCCTTCAAGATCAAGAAAAAGCAGGTAGATTACATGGTAAACTCTTCCATCAACCATAGACCAACTTCAGGCATCATGCATGCAATCTGAAGTGGTTTTGCTACGGTCAAATTCTTGCTTCATTTCCTCCCACTGATATGTCTAACAGCTGCACTGTGACAACAATGTTTACTGGCACATTTTAATGGATTTGCTGTAAAACACTAATAAAACTGGGATAGAAAAAGATTTTTTAGGTATTTGAGCCCACTAGCCATCACACAGGCTGGGTTACACACATATTCACCAGAGCACCAGCAATTTGGTTTCAGTATGGGACAGAAATTCACAAACCTATTTTAGGATTGACCTGAATGCATAAAATCCAGCAGCTGGAAGCCACACCCTCCTTAAAATGTCAGTTTACTTTGTGGAGCTTGGTTTGGGAGTACATCATGGAGGGCTTTGTTTTGTTTGACACATGTATAAAGTGCAATTATTTTTAATATTTACTGTCTATGAAAATGAGAAACAGTTGCTGAAAAGAAATGTCCTAAAAAGGCCATGTGCATCTGAAAACTGTAAATTGAAACATTGTGCATGTGTAATAGCATACAATCTAAATTAAAAAAAAGAAATTTGTACATCTGTTCAACATGACATGCCAGATGTGTGTGCTTGTTTCCGCACATAAAGAATGATATGAACCAGACACATTCTATTGAAATTATTGCAGACATATTAGAAAAATTGTTGTAATAGTTAATGTTCTGAATATAATTTAAATGTTTTTGTTGTCTTTTACTATTGTATTGTATTTTGATGTTATATTTTATTTTTAGATCATACATTTTAAAGTTTTTCTTCTTTCCGATATAGTGATCAGCAATAATTCTTACATTTATGTCTCATGCATTTAATAGCATTACTTTTTGAGACTTGCCTGAAATGATTATAATTCCTGACGCATTCCTTGGCATTATAACAGTTTGAGTGCAGACTGCCAGAGTAGACTTAACCATTTATTTTAGTTGGCAGGAAGAGCTGGGTTACTTTTATTGCTCAATGAGCCAATAAGCCTTCCAGTGCAGATCAACTCCTGCTATAAGACCCATCAGTGTAAATATAAGAACATAAAAACCTGTCAGCTGAAGAATAGATAGAATAGATGCATTGACTTGTCACATAAACATTACAGCACAGTGAAATTCTTTCTTCACATATCCCAGCTTGTTAGGAATCTGGGGTCAGAGCACAGGGTAATTTATGATACAGCACCCCTGAAGCAGGGAGGATTAAAGACCTTGCTCAAGGTTCCGAACAGTGGCAGCTTGGCAGTGCTGAGGCTGGAACCTCTGACCTTAAGGTTATTAACCCAGAGCTTTAATCACTGAGCCAACTTTGTTGTCAATATACCGTTGTGCAAAGCAAAAAGATTAATTTTTAAAATCAGAAAAACAAAAGCAATAAAAACAATTGACACAACCCAACAACAAATGTATGCACTGCCCACACACATCATCTTTAAAAGAAACATAGATATTAACAGCATAAAATGACCCCAGGTTTCCTGTGCATTTTAGTGCATTTTTCTGTGCATTATGGTTTTCCTGCAGCTTCCTGTAGATTTGAAATAAAGGCAAATTGAGTGTTTTTGTGCAAATGCTATAGGAAAGAAAACACAGATATTCAAATGGTTTATGTTTTGGCCGAACTTATCTCACCATGTCCAGTTTGTTTTGAAAAGTCTGTATTTTAAAGGTCCTTTCTCCTGCATCCAAATACATTTTATATATCAGCCATTGTGGAATAAAAAATAAAATGCTGATGTAATCTTTTGCCTGGTAGATATCCCTGGAGTGGCTAACTCACAATCTGATTGGTTAAAGCATCAGACTTTAAGCAACGTTATCTTTATGCTTCAATGTTGATTTTAAAGGCTCAGAGCAGATTCCTTTGTGTATATGTATTTAGACACTTGGATTTTTTTGTTTTGTTTCCTTATATATGTTTAACCCAGCCATTAGGCCTGCATCCAAATACATTTTATATATCAGCCATTGTGGAATAAAAAAGAAAATGCTGATGTAATCTTTTGCCTGGTAGATATCCCTGGAGTGGCTAACTCACAATCTGATTGGTTAAAGCATCAGACTTCAAGCAACGTTATCTTTATGCTTCAATGTTGATTTTAAAGGCTCAGAGCAGATTCCTTTGACACTGGCAACTCGTGATGTAAATGGCTGGAATATGATTAGATCATAAACAGACACTACTCGATGCAGACCTGAGAGAAATGCTATAAAATGAAGAGACACGATTATTTGGGAATAATTTAATACATATTCATGGACAAAAAATATATTTTTATATATTTATGATAATATCAGTGATTCTGAAAGAGTTATGGCTATCAGAGAAGGCCTTGCTTGCCCTGACCGTCTACCACTAAAATATATGTAACCAACTTTAGGATATACACTTCATATTTAATTGCAAAAAATTCTACAGTGATATGAATATGTATTTAGACACTTGGATTTTTTTGTTTTGTTTCCTAATATATGTTTAACCCAGCCATTAGGGAGGCACAAGCCAGTGCATTCTTAGTGCCGGTCCCAAGCCCGGGTAAATGGGGAGGGTTGCGTTAGGAAGGGCATCCAGCGTAAAACATGCGCCAAATCAAATATGCGGATCACAAATAAGAATTTCATACCGGATCGGTCGAGGCCCGGGTTAACAACGACCGCCACAGGTATCGTTAGCCGACAGGGTACCGGTGGAAATTGGGCTACTGTTGGCCGAAGGAGGAAAAGGAGAGGAGGAAGACGTCTACAGAGACGGCAGGGAAAGGAGCAGTGTAGGAGAGTGGAGGTTCGGGTTGGTACTTTAAATGTTGGTACTATGACGGGTAAAGGGAGAGAAGTAGCTGATATGATGGAGAGGAGAAAGGTAGATATGCTGTGTGTTCAGGAGACCAAGTGGAAAGGGAGTAAGGCCAGGAACATTGGAGGTGGGTTTAAACTGTTTTATCATGGTGTGGATGGAAAGAGAAATGGTGTAGGGGTGATTCTGAAGGAAGAGTACAGTAAGAGTGTAGTGGAGGTGAAGAGAGTTTCTGATAGGGTGATGATCGTGAAGGTGGAAGTTGAAGGGATGATGATAAATGTCATCAGTGCCTATGCTCCACAAGTTGGCTGTGAGATGGAGGAGAAGGAAAGATTCTGGAGTGAATTAGATGAAGTGGTGGATGGTGTACCTAGGAAAGAGCGATTGGCGATTGGGGCAGACTTCAATGGGCATGTTGGTGAAGGGAACAGAGGTGATGAGGAGGTGATGGGTAGGTATGGTTTTAAGGAGAGGAATGTGGAAGGGCAGATGGTGGTAGATTTTGCTAAAAGGATGGAAATGGCAGTGGTGAACACGTATTTTAAAAAGAAGGAGGATCATAGGGTGACGTATAAGAGTGGAGGAAGGTGCACACAGGTGGACTATGTGCTATGTAGGAGATGTAACCTGAAGGAGATTGGCGACTGTAAGGTGTTGGCAGGGGACAGTGTAGCTAGACAGCATAGGATGGTGGTCTGTAGGATGGTTTTGGGATCGGTCGATCTAGCGGTATTGGACTCTCATTTCCAAATCATTGTTGACGCAGTGAGGTACTAAAGAATAACGTCTCCAGGTTATGTATGTTACCATGGTTCCCAGAGGGAACAAGACGCTGCGTCTCCATGCCACACTGCCGGCAACCCATTAAGTGCTTCCTCCCCTTTTCAGAAGCTAGCGCCGGTTTCACTCCATGTGTGTTATATAGCTTTCTTGTTCTGACATCACCCCGCCGGTGACGCCGTGCTCACTATTGGACTTACACATGTGATTCAGACCACAGACAACGTGGAAGCGTTCCCAAAGTGTTGTTGACGCAGTGTCTTATTCCCTGGGAAAACCATGGTTACATACGTAACATGGAGACATTTTCCCTGGCCTTCATTTATTTGTTTCCCAGCACACATGTTTGTTTTATGCTTTATGCAAGTCAGTATTTGGGATTATTTTATATACAGTGGAACCCACTTATCTTGCCCTCGGTTATATCGACAACCCTTTTAAGTCAATGTTTTTAAAGTGGAACCGCCAAATTCGCATTTTTTATCGGTTATGCCGAACCCTGATATCTCGAGCACAAGGGGGAAAAGTTTGCCATTTAACGTCGGTTATCTCGGTGCAGCCGCAGAAGAACTCACAGAAGTGGTGGAAAAATCAAGGCTTACAGCTGTTAGTTAGTGCACATATGCCTTTTGTTGTTAAATGTTATGCGATAAACGGGAGGCGAAAGCCGTGATTGGCGACGCGAAACGTCGGATGAACAGCAAAAGCATAGAATGAACACCGGTAGGATCGGGGGGGGTGATTGAAGCCGGGAGCATCAGAGAAAGCGGCCTAGATAGCACCTGCCACGCCGAAGGGGGCGTGGCAGGGGGATTCCTGACAGATAAACATGTACTGTATGTATTTTTATAGCATGCCTTCATCAAACTAATTTTACACAACGCAACACTGTTGTGTAAAAAAAACCCTTCAAAAACACGTGCATGCACATTCTCATTTATTAACACACATCATGTACATAAAGAAATTTCAAGCACGTTAATATATTGCTGCCATTTTGATTTTCGTTTATCTCAATCATCGGTTACCTCGATGCTTTTTGGCGAACCCCTAGGAGATCGACATAACCGGGTTCCACAGTATTACAATTTCCTCAGTTCTAATTAATTCAAATCCTAATTTTTTATTTATTTTTTTAAATAAGGTGGAGGTTTCTTTAAAAATTATAAAATCACTAGATTTTTACCATTTTCCTTTGTTTATAAAAAACACTATGACATGTTAATGGACTGGACAGGATGGCTAAACAATGATTCATAATTCGGGTTATTTAGTCCATCAGCCATACAAGTCCAAAACTTCAGCTCTAAAATGCAAAACACTGTAAAATCCAACATGACTCACTGTTGTTATTCCCTAGTGACTGCCAGAATTTTTCTTTCCTTGTGCACCACAATACGTTCGCATGACGCACAGTGGTGATCCAAACAAAATATTTGTAGTACATCAGTGAAACTGTCCAAATGACAACATCCATGAACAATACCATTAGAATCACTCTTATTAAGAGGTGGTAGAGCTTCTCTTTGCTTCCATTTGTTTAATCTTTGACTATATAACGAATGAACACGCTGTCACTGTGATAAAGTGCATATGATGCAAATTACAAGAACATTTATCCAATTTGTTGGCAAAATTATTCACCTGAATGTGACTTCTTGTTTGTGTCCATGAGCTTATCTTATCCTTTCATGTGCACTAATACAAAGCAAACACAGGCATGCGTTTAGGTGAAGGGCTTAGCAGTTTCGAGATAATGGAATGTGTACACACGACATGTAGCTGTAACTTTTGGTTGAAGAGGTTAATGTTAAAGAATGCACTTACTGTTTATGTGTGGTGGTTTCCAGAAATAAGTATTCCATTAGACATTATCCAGAACATAAAGACATCATGTAGATTGGTTTGGCTGCCATATAATTAGACAGTTCAGGTTTGATCCAATTGCATTATTTGCAACTGCTTTTTTCCTTGCCAAGTAACAAAGGCAAAACTGGCAACAGTCACTTCTAGTACAAAGCCCTTGTCCTTTTTTCCATTCCCTTTTCCATGTCAGATATAGATATGCTGAGTATAGCACACAAAACCTTTCTTTTAATTTGATACATGTGACAGCAATCTTGTGACAGTTATTCTGACATATTATTCTCATCAAGATTGTAAAATGTGGAGTATTGTATGTTTTTGCACACTGTGGGTGCATGGTAATTAATTTCATAGTCTATGTCATTTATTGTTGTCAAATTGTTGAACAGTTTTCCCAACTTCTTGTATTTCCCAGCATAATGGTATGAGTTGTTAGGATTGGACCCATTTCTGTGTACAAACAGCGTATCAGCAGATATGCTAGATTCGCTCTAGCAAAAGTTCATTTAAAAAAGTACACAATTCATAACCCAATAACTCTTAAACCAGTGTCCTTGAGAGCATGCTTTCCAAACAAGAACTCGAGTACTCTGCCACATTTGGTCTCAAGTGCCTCATATAAGAAACACTGTGTCTTGGCCTGCCTTCTGGTTATGCAACACAGCCTCAATGTGCTTCTAGTTAAACAGTGCATGTTAACCTCACAAAGTGCACAATTCTCCGATGATGCAGGTGAAACTGCATTAGTCAATAACAGTAAACTAGAATATAGGACCAAAGGCCTTAGCTAAATCGCTTGAACAAAAACAAACAAACAAAAGGGAAAAGAAAACAGCACAATACAAGGAAATCTGTAACATCTGTGAGCTGTAGCTTGAACAACTCCACATTTAAATGACTTACTATTTAGAAGAACTTTGACCTGGAAAATTTGCTGGCCATTGGCAGGCAGACAATCCCATCACCTCCTGATTGTGCAATCCAGGACATTTTCCAAATTCCCAATTGATGTTCAAGTTCAGACGAGGGAGAAGGTATCTCAGAGCTGATGCGTGGTACCAATAAAATCTGAAAATGCTGTGTTGTTCTTGTAGTGACCTACTAATGAAATCTAAACACAGTTCCACCTGGGGTTTGCCATGCAAAGTGCATCTGATTACAAATGGAGTGAATTAGTATGATACCTGATCATGCTGATGATGCTTTTTTTTTCTGGTTCATTGCAGAATTCTGTTTCAATATCCATTTTTATATCCATTTTTCAATAATAATTTTGCACATGCTATAATCCTAAAGAAGTTGATTAAACCTGTTGCTAACATTTGATGTGTTTTACTGTTTCCAGGGTATTGACTCAACTAACAAGTGATCGGTGGTCTCTCCAACTAAAGCAGTTCACTTCCTGATGTCGCTTTCTCCTTTGGAAAGTGTCCAAGCACCAGAGGAAGGAGAGAAAAAAGCCTATTCATCTGAATCTGAAATACATATGTGTGTGCTTATTGTTTAGACGTAAATGATTAAGACAAAAGATATGCTCGAGCAGATTTGAGTCATAACACAGTCATTTAGACCACTCTTTTTTGCTATGAAGGATGTTGCAGTACAGGATTTGGCATTGAAATATATACATGTATCAAACAAATTATAGAGATGGCAAAATGTTGTCCAGAATTTAGTTTTAGGCACTTTCCTATTTAAAACACAGCTGCTGAAAAATATCCTCCCTGTTTGACCCCATAAATGCTGTGCTACCTCGGCATGACTAACAGTGATTCAGCTGTTTGGTGCAGTTGAGCCCGTAACTGGGGCCAATGCTGCCATCTAGAGGACATGCTGTGTATCATACAAAAGTTTACAAAAGTAAAAAAAAATAAATAAATAAATACAAAAAAAAAAAAACATGCATTGTATATGCAAAAAAATTTTTTTGTATATGCTAATTTTAGTATTTGTAAGAATTAAATTTTTGTTTGCCTGAAAGCTACGATCAGCACTTTTATTCATGAGGAAACTGGAAGAAGGGTTATCTAAAAAAGTGGCCTATTATTAAATATTCCACCTTTGGATGTATTAGAATGAAACATGTGGTATATGTGAGGAACAAAACATGATGGGCGATGAGCTTTAGGAAAATATATACAAAAGTGGGGTGGAATAATAAATAAATCCACTTTTAAGAATCCAATCACAGTGCTTCCTTGTTTTTTTATAACATAGCACCTTACCAGTGCTAACAATATTACCATTTATAATAAACTATTAACTATCTAACTAATTATGTTAATTATGTCCCGTAAATGATCGCATATGTCAACAAGCTATTAAATCCATTCAAGCAACTGTAATCAATCCCTCACTGACATGTCTTTTTTTTTTCTTTTTAATACAAAAGAAAGTTTTGTATTTGCAGTTTAGGATTTTACAAAGATAAAGTGCACATTTTCCATCATGAAGTGTTATTAAACCTAAAATGATAGTATTCTGTCTGATTGTAACTACACTAAATAAACAATTGTACTTCTTTAATCTTGGACCACTTGGGATTAGTTTGCCGTAACCTGAGCACAGCCCCTGATTACAACCTTCAAAAAAGTCACTTATCTTATGACTTATGATAATAATGCTTAAAGTATGACTTGACCTTTTTTTGTGATGTACAAATTAAATTAGAGATAAAACTGTCACAGCTTGTACAGCTATTTAAAAAACCCTTTTAAATTTTCCAACCTGCAGATACCATAATGATATCCACCCAGCACACACACAAAAAAAAACTGGATCACCTGTTTTCTACTTCATTCAAAAAATACTGTACTTTCTGTCCTTACTGATCTTTAACATTTACTGAGCTTTAGTGGAAACCTGTATACCCTTTTTATCCACCGTCTTTGAAAAGCAGCCTTTAACACCTGACCTATGCTGGCGTATGATGAGATACAGTAGGATAGGACAGAGGTGCACTTACACCGTGCTTACATTTAGTTCAAAGCATATCAGCCACATAGACCAAAGTAGGTAAACACAAAACCTACAGTCTATTTGCTGATGCACATATCATAGTCAGACTATTCTTAACCAGCTGCACTGATGTTCTTAATCTCTCCAGAAGACAGAAATATCCTGTAGATAGGCTAGGTGCTTCAGGTTCTGTAAGGTAGTAAAGCAGTTCTGATTCTATTGTATCATTTATGAATCTTTTGTTATGCTTCTGATTCTGGTTTGGAGTGTAACAAAAAAAAAAAACTCAGTATAACAAAGATAATAGTTGATTTTTTCAGGCAATGTATGTCTCAATGTAAGTCTCAATTAAGGGGTTTTCCAGACTAATTTTGTTTTACAAACAATCTACATGTATTGAAATGTGTTGTTATTTTGAACATTTTTATGCTTTGGAACTGTACTGTGTTTCACCTATAATAGTATCTTTATAATAGTACCTTTTCCCCTTATAAAACATGAATGTCTTCACATCTTCACTATTTAAACATGTTGATAGCTTTCTTCCCTCCTATGACACCAGCACATGGGTGATCTTTTCTTTCCTCTGCATCCTTTATCACTGAGGCAAACATTAATCCTCAGTGTTTATTAAATGAATCATTCACTTAAACTCACACACACACACACACACACACACACACACACACAAAATATTTAATGGAACACATGAGCAAGTTTAGCCCTGTAACCATGCCGTCACTCCCCCAGTCGCATGCTGACGCACTTTTTGTTGGCAATGATGGACCCCTCCTCAGTTCTAGACTATTTTTCAACTCTAACTACGACATTTCAGGAAAAGATTCTGTCATAGGCTGCTGCAGTTACAGGACATACTAGGAAACATGGGTTTCCTAGTGAAACAAATGAATACATAGTAGGAATAAAACAACATTCTCAGTTTCTTCATTTTACACTTTAGAACATTTTAATCGGCAGTAGGTTTTTATAAAATTAAATATAGAAAAAATGTATATATAAATAAAGGTCAGCAATGTAATCCATACAAATCAAAAGAAATGAGGAAAGGTAGCAACCTCAATAATGCCAAATGTTGCTTTAGATTATTGGGTCCTGATTTAAAACAACAATGCAAATGCACACATCATGTTCTCAGAACAGAACTGACGCACACCATGCAACAGATTATCTACCGGACATGTAGTTGCTTCTTAGTCTAGATCCAATCAGAGGAAACGCAAAACAAAAAAACGTTCTATACCCGTATATATATATATGAAAGATAGCACATATTAAATGATCTTTCTTTGGATTACAAAAAAAAAATGCAGTGGGTGGAAGCATTTCAGCATGATCAGACATGCAGATAATCAACATGTGTTTGTTTGGGCTAGTTTACAATAAAATTGGAGTAATTTCCTGGTAACAAACTGTACAAAAATGATGGCTTCTCAGCACATGCGATTATCCACCGTGCTTATTATGACGTCAAACTCTGAAGCAAATATCAACCAACAACCAACCAACCAAACAAACAAACAAAAAAATCTATGAATATTTAGACCACATGATCAAAGTTGCTACCATTGAATCAGAATTGTCAATCTATTTTTGTGGTGATATTTGCAACTAATAAATCCATAAATAAATAATCCCTTATTTCTGCTTACCCTTTTTCTTTTAGACCTGACCATACCCAAAACCTTAATTAAACATGTATAATGTCACTGAGACTCCACCTGGTAATACATATTTAGCTTGACGACCATTGTTTCAGCTTCTTAGTCACATCTTGGCTGCGCCAGCAAGACAAAGGCGTTGTTCACTAAGCTGTCTAAGATAATGTTTTTGGTCGTCATTGCTAAATAAAACGCCTTCTGATGGCTTGGAAAGAATTTGAATGTCCCCTCCCTTCCCAAGAGTGTCTTTTTTTTTTAAAGGTCATCCTTGTTATAAATGTTTCTTGTAAACAGTGCTTACCAGGGTTAATTTCAAACAAGACATCTACTTATACCTATTACATAGTATAAGATGACAAAATGTTTAGTATGCATTTGTTTTGTTTCAGCTCTGTGCTAGTACTAGCAGTACTAGCTGCGCTGGATTGTAAATAATTACAGTTTCTATTAGTAAAACCCACAAAAAATCTGACATATTGTGTTCCTCTGCCATTTAAGATCTTGACTTTTGCCACAGCTAAGTTGCACAATGAATTTGTCCTCTGTTTTGTATTATTTTACAGTTGCACGCAAGTATTTCACAGTGCAAAGGTCACACTGTTGTCATGGTAGTGCTTTATGTGGGTTTTGTGGATTTTGTGTAGATTTGTCTTAAAAGCCATGGAATCACACAGGAATCAATTGTTTTTGGCTTTTTTTTACTTTACTTCTACCAGGACTGATAAAGCAGCAGTTAGTTAATGAAATCATTTGTTAAACTAAAAAGTCTTAAACAATTATAAATAAATGTTCAGAACCATTGTCCCCAGGTGTACAGCAAATTTCATCTAGTGGTTCCCCTTTAGGAACCCGAGCTGCATCGACAATGCTTTGGGAACACATCTGCATGACCATGCTCTGAACCATGCATGTAATCTGTCCAATGGAAGGGACATCATGACAGGAAGTGCTTTGTGTGTGTCTGTGTTTTCCTTCGGACGGGTAAGTGCTGGTAAGAAGGTAAAATGAGAAAATGGAAAGTAAGCAATCTTTTAGTATGCGTGTCTCTCCTTGCACATGTCCGGGTTATGGTGAGAGACCGTCTCTAGCTTACATATGTAACCCTAGTTCCCTGAAGGAAGGAAACGTTGCTTCGCAACGATTCGTGAACACCTTGCATTGTCCGCGCTCTAAACCACATGTTAAATCTGGCTAATAGGCAAGTTGTGATGTCATCGGCAGGCAGTGTCGCAATGACCAGGAGCTACAAAATGGCTGCATAGTGGTAGCGACATTAGCTTCTGTAAAAAAGAGAAGGAAAACACCACAGGGATGCAGGGAATGTGGCCCAGGGCCGCAGCATCTCGTTCCCCCTGGTAACTAGGGTTACATACATAACCTAGAGATGTTCCTCATTCGGGAACACGAGCTGCATCGCAACGCTTTGGGAACAAGTGTCCAATCACGACACACTGACCAGACCCTGCCTAGTATGTGAGAGCCTCACAACCAGCACGTAGGACAGAGGAGCCCCGAGTGGCTCTGAGGTTGAGTTCTTAGAACCTGACGAAGGTCCCAGATGTCCTGGGGTGAGACTCCAGCGGACCAGGCCGCAGAGGCTGCCATACTCCGAGTAAAGTGAGCGTTGACCCATCATAAGATGATGAGATAGCATCCACTACCCACCTGCTGAGATTCTGCTCTTTGGCAGGAATCACTTCCTGTTAGGGCCATAGCAGACAACAGCTGCTCCGACTTCCTCCACGTACTCGTCCTGTGGAGATAAGTGTCCAGTGCTTGCACTGGACAAAGCCCGCTCTACTTTTCAGGGGCTAGGAATGGAGGAGGGCAAAATGCCTGCAGCCATAGAGAAAGCACACTCGTCCTGGTGTTTAGTCTTTACCCCAGATCATTTATCTAGGCATCTCGTGGACAACGCAAGGCATTCCCAAAGCATTGCGATGCAGCTCGAGTTCCTAAATGGGGAACAGCCGGTCTATGGCAGCCCTGGTGGCACCTGTGACTCACATTCTCTGATCTCAGCGATAGAGACAGAGCCTTTCTCCTGGACACCCCTGTCATACCGACTGGCCTTCCTTCGAGCTTTTGCATGAGGTGCCCTTGAGATTTCTTGCAGTCAAGACTTTTTCTACTGGCCATCTCATCTCTAAAGAGAGTTTGGGACCTTCAGGCCTTTTCCGTACCCCCTCTTGTCTAGAGTTTACCCCAGGCATGGCAAGTGCCTTTCTCTACCCCAGGCCGGGGTATGTTCTCAAGATGACCTCTGTTGCCCCATGACCAGTCCTGCTCCAGGAATTCTATCCTCCTCCCTCTTTAAACCCCCGACCAGAAGAAGCTTAATATGTCACAGGACTGCCCCATGGAGGAAGTCGGACCAGCTGTTCATCTGCTACAATCCGTATATTCTTCAGGACAAGCAGACTGTCCGCAGGTGGATTGTGGATGCTATCTTCTTTTCTTATGAGTCCTCTGGCCCCTCAGTCCTTTAAACTAGCTATGCCCATCCACACTATGCAGGGATTTATCCCTCTGGCATTCCTGATGCAGCTCGAGTTGCTGAAGGAGAATGTCTCTAGGTTACGTATGTAACCCTGGTTCTCAGAGGGAACGAGATGCTGGGTCTCAGTACCACACTTCATGCATCTCTGCAAGTGCATCCTTCCCTCTTTGAAGCTCTCGCCGTCTCCACTGCATGTGAGTTTGTAACTTTCTAGTCATGCTCTTTCATTGGACAGATTACACACATGGTTCAGATCGTGGTCATGCAGAGGCGTTCCAAAGTATTGTTGACGCATCATCTTGTTCGCTCAGGGAACCAGAGTTACATACGTAACCTAGAGACGTTTACCTACAGTACAGCATAAAATCTTGAATTTGTGGATGAACATTTGCACTGTTGACCAAACAAATATATAAATGTATAGATATTGGTTAAAAAAAAAAATTAGCCTTTCTTTATTTTTATTGGAAATTTTTCCCTTAGCATAAATAACAGCTTTACACAGCCTTGCCATTTGGACAGTTAGTTTCTTCAAATATTTAGCTGAAATACTTCGCCATGCCTCTTGTCAAACTTGCCAAACGTGTTCTTTCGAACCAGTTCGAACCAGTTCTAAAGGATTCGGGAGCGGTAAGTGGGTAGGCCATTCTATAATAGATAACACTTCAGCTGACTATTTGCTCTCTAAATAACACTTACAGAGCTTGGACGTATGCTTTGGGCCATTGCCTTGTTGTATAGAGAAGTTGGTTCTATTTAGCTGCACTCCAGATGAATTCCATAGTGTTGAAGTATGGAATTATAGCCATGTTGGTTCAGTATTCCTTTCACCTGGAATAAGTCTCCAACATTCCCTGATTCAAACAATCCCAAAACTTTCTTCTTCCACCTCTGTGTTTGGCTGTGAGTGTGAGGCAGTCTATCACGGTCAAATTAATGTATGTTTTTGGGGGTTTTTTTTATCTAGCATTTGATTATGATTGTAATTAGATATGAGGTGACAATCAGTAAACAGATGAAACAGTTGAACTATAATAAAAGGATATTTCAGTGTCACCTAGGTGAGGATGGGTTCCCTTTTGAGTCTGATTACTTATGTTTTCTTCTCATTTGTCTCAGGAATTGCTACTGTCACCACATAGGTTAAGTATTAATATATTGCTTTGTAGATTTGATAGTACTGTTACCATTAAACATGGCATGACATACAGAATGTATATTGTATGTCTCTCTGCCTCCCTGGATACCAATGCTATTTATGTACTGCATATACTCCATATTCTATTTGAATTTTTTAATAATTCTGTTTATTAGGGGTTTAACAGCACACAAAATGCACAGTTCGGTATGTACCTCGGTTATAATGTTATATTTCAATATTTTCTGAACAGTTAGTGATAAGAAAAGCAAGACATAAAATTGTTTAACAATCCCAAAACTTTCTTCTTCCACCTCTGTGTTTGGCTGTGAGTGTGAGGCAGTCTATCACGGTCAAATTAATGTATGTTTTTGGGGGTTTTTTTTATCTAGCATTTGATTATGATTGTAATTAGATATGAGGTGACAATCAGTAAACAGATGAAACAGTTGAACTATAATAAAAGGACATTTCAGTGTCACCTAGGTGAGGATGGGTTCCCTTTTGAGTCTGATTACTTATGTTTTCTTCTCATTTGTCTCAGGAATTGCTACTGTCATCACTTGCTTGTTTATTATGAATAGATTTATAGAAAATAATATATTATGCTAAAATTAATAGTCACATTCTAATTAAAGCGTCTTTGGAACAATGTCCATTGGTAAACAACATATGCAAAAAAACATTAACTAGAATTACTTCCTGATGATATATAAACATTAATTTATCCATATGAAAGCATAAGTTAAGTATTAATATATTGCTTTGTAGATTTGATAGTACTGTTACCATTAAACATGGCATGACATACAGAATGTATATTGTATGTCTCTCTGCCTCCCTGGATACCAATGCTATTTATGTACTGCATATACTCCATATTCTATTTGAATTTTTTAATAATTCTGTTTATTAGGGGTTTAACAGCACACAAAATGCACAGTTCGGTATGTACCTCGGTTATAATGTTATATTTCAATATTTTCTGAACAGTTAGTGATAAGAAAAGCAAGACATAAAATTGTTTGTGGTTTTTCATTAACACATAATTAACAGCATAACAACATTTGAACAGTTTACTTTTTTAAAACAATTGTAAATAAAATTGCTTGCTAACTCTTCATCACTCCCTTACCCTTTACTCCAGTACTCATGTTAGTTCTCACTGTCCAGTGTTCTGTATTGTTGGAAAAATTTATGATCAAACTCTTGATGTCACCCAGATGAGTATGGGTTCCCCTTTTGAGTCTGGTTCCTCTCAAGGTTTCTTCCTCATAACATCTAAGGAAGTTTTTCCTTGCCACAGTCGCCACGGCTGCTCATCAAGGACAAATTCACACCATTCACCTTAACTGTTGATTTGTGTAAAGCTGCTTTGAGACAATGACTGTTGTGAAAAGCGCTATACAAATAAACTTGACTTGACTTGACTTGACTTGACTCCCTGCTCTCCCCTTCAGCCACTGCTAGCAACATTGGGGTAACTATGGACAATCAATTGTCCTTCTCCTCACATGCTACTAATGTGCTTGCTCTTGTCGATTTCTTCTCTACAACATCCAAATGATTTGACCATTTTTGTCCACACATGCTGCCCAGGTGCTTGTTCAATCACATGTCATTTCCAAACTTGACTACTGCAACTGTCTGCTGGCAAGTCTACCTCTGAACGCTATTCGTCCACTGCTAATTATTCAAGATGCAGCTGCATGACTTGTGTTTAACCTGCCCAAGTTCTCCCACACAACCCCACTGCTGCACTCCCTCCACTGGCTTCCAGTAGCTGCATGTATCAGATTCAAAACACTGATGCTTGCCTACAAGGCCAAAAATGGCCCTGCACCATCTTACCTCAGGAACCTCATCACACCTCGCACAACACCTGAGATCCTCCAGCACTGCTTGACTGGTACCACCTTCTCTTAGGGTAAAAGGTAAGTATACTTCAAGGCTCTTCTTTGTTCTGGCCCCGGGGTGGTGGAATTAATTTACCCCAGATGTCCTAACAGCGGAGTCTATCTTCAAGCAACGGTTGAAGACTTTCCTCTTCCTGAAACAATTAAACTAACCCTTTTCCAAGTTCATTGTTAAAAAAAATCAATTAAATAATCAACAGCGTTGTTGGCTTATTTATCTTAAATTTGTAATCTAGCATACCAGTGTAGATTTATTGATTGCTAGTGACTCAAAGCACTTTTGTACGTCGCTCTGGACAAGGACTTCTGCTAAAAGCCGCAAATGTAAATGTAAATTTCCAGTATGGTCTAAGTAGCCACAGTGACATTGCAACTCTAGGTTCTTTTTTTTATACTTTAGCACTGATATGTATGTTTTCAAGTTTAATATTAATTATAATAAAAATAATAATAATAATAATAATTGCACCCAATGTGCGAGGTGGGGACTAAACAAACTTGTACTTGAGCTAATATGTAAGCAAATACCTAAATGTAAACACTATTAAAGAACTCAAGAGATAAACTCAATACGATTTTCAGGAGGAACATGGCACATATGTGGAGATTCCTGTCACAAGAGGGCAGTATGCGACGAGTGATGGAGTTTCTTCACTCTCATCGAGACGGCCAGATAAAATGGAGTTACCCCACCAGTCTACATCATGGCATTTGTGCATTGCACTACAGCTGCTTGCACATTCTGTCATTCTCAGAACATGATTAATGACATAACAAGATATTGCTAAATACTGTGTATGCAGTTCTCACAAGATACAACAAGATACTGTGTATGCATTTCTAGGTATCTGGGGTATTTATGTGGCACCATAGTTTACATAGATTATATATTAGTTTCAGGAAAAAGGAACCCAGACAGTTCTTGCTCTTTCAAAGATCCAGCTAAAGTACACAATATGAACAACATTTTGTGGAAACATGACAAATACATAATTACAACCAGAGGTGGCAAAAGTACACACATCCATTACTTTAGTAGAAGTACAGATACTCATGTTTTAAAATACTCGGGTAAAAGTTAAAGTACTGATTAAACCTTTTTACTTAAGTGAAAGTAAAGAAGTCTTGGCCATGACATGTACTTAAGTAAAAAGTAGTTATTACTGCTACCTGTTTTAGCTGTTAACTGGACCTCACATCATATTAATATTTAATAGATAGATAGATAGATAGATAGATAGATAGATAGATAGATAGATAGATAGATAGATAGAACTATATTTCAATTGTAGCAATCGTGCAAATAGTGCTCATAAATATGTATCATATGATGATTAAATATAAATGCTATAACAGTGCAGAGATGTGTGGACATCATTAAGAGCCTTTGGGAGAAACTGCACCTCTTCAAGTCAAGTCAGGAAGTTTATAAATATTAAATTATAGACATTTTACCGATTTGAATTATGTATTGTTTTTATCTGTACGATCAATAAAGACAGTAATTTAAGTTCGTGAGGAAAAAACCCACAAAAACGCCACCTAGAGGGTAAATTGTGTAAAACATGGCGGAAAACAAAAGTTTACTGATTAAAAATATTTTTATCTGGATACAAATGTCGTTGTGGATAAGTGTATGTTTTGCTGGAGGTTTTAATTTCGCCTCTTTTATATTTAGTTATTTATTTATGTATTTATACCTTTTATGAAAATGGTAAAAACAGAAATGCGCGCTGAATTGATCGTGTGTTAATCACATCTAGTGCCGTTTACAATAATAATTTTAATTTTGATAGAAAACGAATTGAAAATGTTACCGAATGAATGTATGCAGGCTGAAGATCCACATATAGAACACAAGCAGAGAAAAGATGATGATCATCATGAATGTGTCTGTTCTCACTCATGTTTTCATCACTGACTCCCTCTGTCTCATCCACATTAACCCCAAACTTCTCACTGTCTTCTGCCTGCTGATTCCTATCTTCGTAATGAGTAAGAGTCAGGACTTTATACACCAGCGGATTAAAAAAGACACGCAGTAACAGAAAATCGGTTGTTCGGCTGAAATCGGCGCACAGTGAAAATAAAAAATATATATTTCACCAAATCAATGTATTTAAACTAAAGTAACGAGCCGGTTTTGAAAATGTAAGAAGTAAAGAGTACAGATATTTGTGTAAAAATCTAATGAGTAAAAGTAAAAAGTTGTCTAAAAAATAAAGTGGAGTAAAGTACTGATAGCGAAAAAATCTACTTAAGTACAGTAACGAAGTATTTTTACTCCGTTACTTCACACCTCTGATTACAAATACAAAAATAGAGTCTTCCCCAAACGTTTGCCAGGAAGTTAGAAGCAGACAAATAAGGCAGAATATCCATTTTTCAGAGACTACTCTAGTAAAGTGCAATCTTATTTTTTAAAATTAAATTAGAAAAAAATTATAATTGTTAATGAATGTAAACCAAGTTTGGGTCATGGCACCACCTGGACATGTGTTGTAGAAGCACAATGATCAAACTCATGTCAAAAGAAAATCTCATCTTTATTCTGTAGTCATATACATTAATAAATACTCAAGGAAAATGTGTCAACATAATATTGAAATGGATTTAATATTAAACATAAATTAAAAAAGAATAAAAACTCCAAGAACTCACAAAATAAACAAACAATACACATAAATACACAGTGATAATCCAGTTCATATATCTAGTGTGTAAATGGCAGCTGCCAAACAATTAACATTCCTCAAATTCAAGATGCCAGTTTAATTACTTGCACAACATTAAAACGAAATGAGCCTGATTTCCTTTGAGACTATGGTGGTTCTGCACAGCAGCAATCAACAGCAATTGTATCAATGGTTGTTTTAAAAGTGTATGCATTCCCTGGCATTTGCAAGGCCTGGTACAATACAGAGCAATGTTGTATGGGTGCCCACCCAATGGCCCAACAACGGAATCCACTGGTGAAGGTATACCGAGTGTTACTTTCTTGCACTGCTGTAAAAGATTACTAAAATAGATTTGCAATTTCGAATCGGACTCCAATTTGTAATCAAGATTTAACTTGAATATATATCTAATTAAAGCTGATCACCCTATTGGTTGTAATTATTTTATATTTTAATAGATCATTCTAAGCATTCCGACTTTTCAATAGATCATTAATTATGAATCCGGATTCACTTAGAGCCTTGTGCTTGGCTAACTATACTTGCTCACAGAGGCAAATTGGCCAGTCCAAATCTTAGTCAGAGGATATAATGGTAATCTAATATTCTTTAAGTAGGCTGCTAAATGCTTGCTCATGCATAAAGAATAATTAATCTATCTTCTTTGTTTTATCTTGCTAAGTTAATGATAGCCACTACAAATGCTCACAGACACAAACTCGCCAGTCTGAATCTTAATCAGAAGATATAACCATAAACTAATATTCTTTAAGTAGGCCGCTCAATGCTTGTTCATGCATAAAGAATAGTTGATTCAGTCACTTTGTTATAACTTGCAGTGATAGTCAGAAATCAGAAGATCCCAGACATTGTGCTCTATGTTTCACCCATTAATGAGCCTTCTGTATGTACTATTTTGGTCATAAATTTGCAGTGACACCACCTTTTAGGACCTTAAGCTGCATCAACAACACTTTGGGAACTCTTCTGCATGTCCCTGCTCTGAACCACATGTGTAATTATTCCAATGAAGAGGCGCGACATCACCGGTGGAGTGACATCACGACCAGGAAGCTATAAATGCGCATTCCGTGGAGCCGGTGCTAGCTTCTGTTTGTTCAGGAAGGACTCTGTGTGTGTCTGTTCTACCAAAGGTAAGGTGGGGTATAACGTTACAAAAAAATGATGGATAGCAAGCAATCATTTTGGCTGTGCATTCCTTCTTGCTCCTGCTTTATCATGGAGGAGATACGCACAGCTTGTGTGTCGGTTGCTTGTTAGCGGAGCATGCTCGTTCAGCTGCTCGCCTTGCTCCCTCATGTCTATGTGGATGCTCCACTCCAGGACAATTCTCTTCAAGGAGGGCGCGCTTGCGCCTCGTGGTTCTGGCCCTGCTTCCACTGAGGGGAAGTGGGGAACGAGGTCTTGGGGTTCGCAGGAAGACCTGACAGAGGGTCGGGAGATGGGCTTGTCCCTTTCTCTTGCGTCAATGCCGGGTCCAGAGCCCTTTCTCATGGTTAGGAAGCACACCATTTGGTGGTTTCTTCCCTCTGTGAAGGGAGCGTTAAGCTCCACTTCTCTTCTTTTAAGGAGGGGGAGGGTTTCAAGTGAACCCATAGACATGCCCTTACAGCCATTTATTTTTGAAGAGCTTCTGTAGGTAGTGACTTGTGCAGTGGCCAAGATAGATAGATATTACTTGGCCAGCCGATCAGCAGAAGCAGTGCCTTTCTGCAGCCTGCATCGCTGCCTCCACACCAGGGTCTGCTCTTCTTTCCGACCCACACACTGAGGTATCCAGGTCCTGGGCTAATCCTTTTTTTTAGCCCCAATAGAGGTTGGGCGGTGTACTCAGTGGGGCTTGGAGACTGAAGATTGGGTTGGCGACCGGGACATCCATTGGGGCTGAAAAAGGATTAGCCCAGACCTTAAGTGTGCGAGTTGGAAAGAAGGGCCGACCCTGGCGTGGAGGCAGTGATGCAGGCTGCAGAAAGGCGCTGCTTCTGCTGATCGGCCGGCCAAGTGATATGTGGTCCAATTTATACCACCAGGAGGGATAGGGATAAGTTATTTTGGACATTGTGTAGGTTTTCTATATCCACAGGTTTACAACAATGATGTATAGTCCATGAACAATTTTGAGGATTTGTAAAATCTGAGTATTTTACCATTTTAACAGTACATGTTGATTTTAAAGCAATAGTTCACCCAAAAATTTAAATTTGCTTAAAATGTACTTATCCTCCAACACTCAGGAAAACAAAATAACAACATTTGTCAATTGGGAAGTACCTTTTCAAAAAGATACTAATATGCACATTTTAGTACTAATATAATAATAAAATATCCCCACTTTGCGACAAATAAAGGTATATCTTATTTGCACCCTTTAGGTTTAAATAAGGTACAAAAATGTACATTTCGAAAACATACTGCTCTGGTCAGGTTTTGTACCTTTTTGTTCTGAGAGTGAACATGTAGATGAACATGATGTTTGATTATTCATGGGAATAGATTTGGAGAATTTGCTTGAATCAGAGTCGATGGTACTGATAGCAACATTACAATAATCCACAAGTAATCCACACCACTCGTCTATCAGTTAACATCTTGTGAAGAGAAAAGCTGTGTGTTTGTAGGAAACAAATCCATTACTTATGGATTATTGTGCTGTTTTTAATCAGCTGTATGGACTCTCATTTGAATGGCACCCATTCACTGCAGAGGATCCATTGATAAGCAACTGATGTAATGCTACATTTCTGCAAATCTTATCTGATAAAGATACAAAATCATCTGCATCTTGGATGGAATAAGGGCAAGAAAATTTGCCTCTTAACTTTTGGATGAACTTCAATAAAGAAACATGGCTTTTGAATACAAGATTTTAAATTAATAATTAACTTTATATTGCATAATTTTAAAAGTGTTTACCAAATGCTTTCCAGGAAGCATTTATATTTATGTAAATACCCATGAATATTTGCTGTTAAAAAGAAAAGAAAAATGTTTAATATAAAAACATTTAAAGATTTACAACTAGCTAACTTTGGTAATATGTGGCTAATAACAATTTGTCCACATAAGTGATGTGTGTAGTGATGTACATATATTTAATGAGAGTTCTAAAAAATATGCATTGATGTTTAATGCATGATCACAATAATAGATTTATTCTTGTGTCTTCTTGTGTCTGATCATCGCAATTCGATCCTTGATGTGCCAGTGGGGATCTTATTAGAGGGCCATGCTTTTCAGCCCCCTAAACTCACCAACTTATACCAACTCATCAACTGGTATAATACTTGAAGGTCAAACGGTGATGGACAAGATGCCGGATGTGTCTCCTCTTTTAGTCTCATTTATAAATTAGACCTGAATTACCCCAAATAACTTGCAAACACATTTAATATCATACAGCATGTACTGATGTCAATGAGAGAGAAATCCCTCAAGCCCAAAGTACAGTCTTTGGTAAAACCAGCCTTTTTGGTTAAGAAAAAATGTTGTCTTAATGAATTTCTTACTGTTGCTGAATTTTAGTCAGTATTGTTACATGTAGATGTTTGGTCCAAATTTACATAATTGTGAGACCATCCTCTCACCTTCCAGAATCTTGTTAAACAATTGGTTTAAAAACTCCACTGCCATCTCTTCTAAACATCTACACACTTCTACTGGTATGTCATCTGGTCCAACTGCCTTCCCACTCATCATCCTCTTAATAGTTGCTCTCACTTTCTTCTTTACTGATCCTATTTACTGCTTCACCATCTCCACATTATCCACCCTCTCTTGCTTATTTTCCTTAATTATTAACTAGTCGAAATACTCCCTCCACCTTCTCAACACACTCTCCTCACTAGTCAACACATTTCCATCTCCATCCTTTATTGCTATAACTTGTAGCACAGTCTTTCCAACTTGGTCTTTCTGCCTGGCCAATCAGTATAAATCCTTTTCTCCTTCCTCAGTATTCAACTTCTCAGACAGATCCTCTGATGCCTTTACCTTTTCTTTATCCACATCCCTTTTCACTGCTGCATCTCCTTGTACTCCTGCCTACGTTTCTCATCTCTCCACCGATTCCAAATCTGTTTCGCCAAGCACTTTCTCCCTATACTCTTCTGTACTTCCTCATTCCACCACCATGTCTCTTTGTCTTCCTTTCACTTTCCAGACATTACACCAAGTAACTTTTTAGCTGTCTCTCTTATCACTTCTGCAGTAGTTGCCCAATCATTCAGCACCTCTTCACCATCACAGAGACCCTGTCTGACATCTCCTTCAGGCTTTACTCTCCTCTTATTCACCTCTAAAACCATCCTACAGACCACCATCTGATGCTATTTAGCTACACTGTCCCCCGCCAACACCTTACAGTCTCCAATCTCCTTCAGGTTGCATTTCCTGTATAGCATATAATCCACCTGTGCCCATCTTCCTCCAGACTTATAAATTATCCTGTGCTCGTCCTTCTTCTTGAAATACGTATTCACCACTGCACAGTATTCACCCTTCCACATTCCTTTCCCTAAGACCATACCTACCTATCACCTCTCCATCACCTCTGTTCCCTTCACCAATATGGCCATTAAAATCTTCCCCAATCACTAATCTTTCATTCCTATGTATGCTCTCCTCCACTTCATCTAACTCACACATATTTCCTTCTCCTCCATCTCACAACCCACTTCAGAAGCATGGGCACTGATGACATTTATCATCACACCTTCAACTTCTAGCTTCCCTTTCATTACCCTAACAGAAACTCTCTTCATCTTCACTACACTCTTACTGTACTCTTCCTTCAGAATCACCCCTACACCATTTCTCTTTTTCCATCCACACCAAGATAGAATAGTTAAAACCCCAATGTTCCTGGCCTTACTCCCTTTCCACTTGGTCTCCTGAACACACAGCATATCTACCACCTGTGGTGGTCGTTGGTTACCCTGGCCTCGGCCTATTTCATTTGGCTTGTTTTTTACGCTGGATGCCCTTCCTAACACAACCCTCCCCATTTTTTTGAGGCTTAGGACCGAATATCATGCAACACATGATTCATACTAATGAATGATAGCTTTTGGGCTGGCTAGTAGCTGATTCAATATGTTAGTTATTTATAAGACTTTACGATTTACAATTCAATCTTAATAGTCAACACTTCAAAACATTATATATTTTTGTGTAAACTGATTCTCACATAAGCTCAGCTTTCTAACACAGGCTCAATGGCTTTAGTGTCTCATGGTCAAATATGCTAATCATTTAAGGATAACAATGTGGCAGCTGAATATTTAGCACCTGTGCATGCATACTAAGTTATGTAAGGGAAAAAAAAAGAGTGAAAATGCAAATGAATGTTTAAATGACTCATGATAATCTGTTATATTCACGAAAATATTGATCATGTTCCTAAATATACACACACTATACAGACAAATTATTGGGACACCTGACTTTTTCATCCATATGTGTTTTTTCTGCCACAAAGTTGAAGGCACAACATTCTATAGGATATCTTTGGATGCACTAGAGTTAGATATTTCCCTTCATTTGAACTCGAAAACCCAAACTTGTTCCAACATGACAATGCTCCTGTGCACAAAGCCAGTTCTATTAATATATGGTTTACATGGGTTGGAGTGGAAGATCTTAATTCTGCTACAGAGCTCTGACATCAGCCCTAATGAACACCTACGGGTCAGTAGTTGACTTTACTAAAGGCCTTGTAGCATGAATGAGCAGAAATCTTCAAAATCTAGTAGAACATCTTCCCAGAAGACTGGAGTTGGAATACTAATGGGAAAAAGGATATTATAAAATGTAGGGTTTTATTCAGGAGATATTTAATGTAGAGAATTAAACAATGTACATTAGGCTGTGCTCTGTGGCATGTTTATACAACTATAGCAGGCCAGGTTCGACAAAATATTAGAGAAAGATTTAATGAGGAAAAGATCATTGTGTGTTTGAAGAACAGTTCATTACTAAAGTAAGAGCTTTAGTCACAAGTACTGCTCAGCTAGTTAGTGACTTCTACATTTATGTGAAAGACATCAGGTTTGTACATTTTGGTTGAAAGATGATGTGACAATGTTGTTTTGAAAGAACTTGACCTTAACCTCCCTAAATGAAGCATTTCAATCCTGACAAGAGTGTCGTATTCTAGAATGATCTCTCACCCGTCTACAGGGCAAGAGGGCTCTCCATTACATTAGCAACATATAAACACCAGTTGAGTGAAACATATTTTTAAGAATGGTGTTTGCCTCTCCAGTACAGTTCCTGTCAAATACAGAGACAGAATAGTACAGAAACTATGCTATTAAAGTTGTTCTCATGGCTCATAGTGGATTGTATTAGGATGTTTTTTGATGTTATTCATAAACATTGCACATGTACAGTATATGTATATATGTCAAATGAATATATTGCAGATTATGCTTAGTCAACAGTGCAATGTAATAAATTATGATTGTAGGAAGCTACAGAAACAACAACAAATGTGTATATGATTATTGCATGATCTACAAACCCAATTCCAAAAAAGATGGGGAAAAATTGTATTATAAAGAAAACAGAATGATCTGCAAAGTGCACAAACCCATAGAAAATATGTAAAATGTTTCAACCGAGGAACAAGTAGAGTCATTGTAAATTGAATGGCTGCAACAATAATTGTGATGGAACCATGTATACCACTGTGTAGCATCTCCACCAGGGTTTCCATAAAAATCTTCCATTTTTACAGTCCATTTAAAAAAAGCTTTGGCTCAGGGTTTTTGTGTTGTTTTTTTATGTCACATATATATTTCTTCTTGGCATGACAGAGTTTTAACCTGCATTTGTGAATGACACGTAATTCAAACAGACAATGATTTCTGAATGTTTTCCGAGCCCATACGGTGATTTCCATTACATCATGCCTGTTTTTATTGCTGCGTGAGGGCCCGAAAATCACAGACATCCAGTATTGATTTTTCGCCCTTGTCCCTTGTGCACAGAGGTTTCTCCAGAGTCTTTTGAATAAACGATTTACTGTATATGATGAGATATTCGAAATCTCCACAATTTGATTTGATATTCTAAAATTGTTCCACAATTTGTAGGCATTTTTTTTCGCAGATCGGTGAATCTCTGTCCACCTTTACTTTAAGATATAAGTTTTTATACCCGGTCATGTTTCTGCCTCGTTTTCAATTAACTGCTGCGAAATATTGCTCCAGTTGAAGAACATTTACTTTTCCAGGCTTTTGTTGCCATTGGTTGACAAATGTGTTACTACCATCCAATTCAGAATTACCTTAGTTGTTTCCTTAGAAATGCTATATAATGCTACAACACTTGATATGTTTTAAATATGGGTTTAGGAAAAATGCAGATGTACAATATACACCACCCTTCGAGGCTTGGAGGAGATGACGACGCGGCGCATCACGTGATGCCCCCCCCCCTCCCTTCTAGACGTCATTCTCACGCCTGTAGACGGCAGCAGGCGTGCTAGAGGCGGAGGAGAGTCGAGGAAAGGAGAGGAGAGGAGAGGCGAGTGCCTTCATCATCATCAGCAGCAGCATGGAGCTCCGGGAGCACTGCGCTCTCTGACCGCGCGTCTTCACAACCTTTCAGCCGAGACCACTGCCCAAACGCACACATGCAGGTAGGCGAGCGCCATTCCCCCTGATCTTCATGCGTTCTGTTCTGAAGATGCGCCGCCTCCTTAAAGAGCCTTATCACGGTGTCATTGTGCAGGAAGGACAGCTGCGCTGCACCGCGGCTCTGCGCACCAGTTCCAGATCCCTGCTTTTAACTCAACAGTGCCGAAGGGTGAAGGACGTGTGTGTGTGTGTGTGTGTGTGTGTGTATAAGCGAGTGTGTGCTAAATGCGTACAGGATAGAAGGCAGGTGAAAGATGTTCTGTAGGAGGCGTGAACAGGCTGACGGGAGTCGGTGGCACTTCATTAATACGAGTATAATAAATGATAAGGGATTTCTATTGTTCAGTTCATTTCAGACGATTGTTGCATTTAATACAATATAACAGCTCTTTAACAAATAGACCTATTTAATGGGCTATGATTAGAGCAAGCTTGCACTGGGAAATATGGCAATATTATATACATTTCACATATAAAAGTGTAATAAGAATTTAACATTGCAGACATTATTTTTAATGCAACCTATGTATCAAACTATATACTGCAGAGCTTTCTTCAAGTGCCATATATATGTTGTGTGTATATATATATATCATCATAAAACCTTAGAAACTACTGATAATCCAGTACAAAACCAACTGGCGATACTGACCCGTGCTGCTGGATTGGATTTGATATATTTTCCAAATCACTGATGTGACAACACAGATCATGCACAAAGACACAAACTGTCTTAAAGCACATGGCATCTAATGCTTACATAGCTAAAGTACAGATTACAAAGCTCATATGCTTATCATTTTTGCAATGGGAAAACTGTCACTGATGCATTAATATGTAAAGACAGGTTTTTAACATAGAGAATATCTCTTAAATAATAATGATTGTTTTTACACTTTCTTTGCCTCAGGAATATAATCCATGAGTTATGACATTAAAATCCTATTTGCATTGTCTCGCACAGATTTGTTATAGTTAAATTTTATATTTGCATATGAGTCAACAGAATATGGCAACCACTCCTTTATTGTAAAAAGGCCTCCACATCTTTTAGGTAAATAGAAGAAGCATGTATAATAGATTGCACTGATGATATGTAGAGACATGTTTCAATCTAAATATACTGTAGGCTTAAGTATGTACAGAATCTTACAAAAATAAGTACACCCCTCACACTTCAGAAACCGTTTTATTATGTTTTAAAGGGACAATACTATAAAAAAGAAACTTGGATATATTTTAGAGTAGAGTAGTTAATGTGCAGTTTGTAAAGCAGTATAGATTTAATGTCCTCTTAAAATAACTCAACATACAGCCATTAAAGTCAAAATAACTGGAAACAGAAGTGATACACCCTAAGTGAGCATTTCAAAACTGTCAATATTTAGTGTGGGCACCATTGTAATGTAGCGCTGCATTAATCCTCCTGGGCATGGAATTCACCAGAGCTGCACAGGTTGTTGCTGGGATCCTCTTCCACTTCTCCATAATGACATTAAGGAGCTGCTGGATGTTAGACACATGACACTTCTCCATCTTCCTCTTGAGGATGCCCCAAAGGTTCTCAGTAGGGTTTAGGTATGAAGATATACTTGGCCACTCTATCATCTTCACCTTCAGCTTCCTCAGCAAGGCAGTTGTCATCTTGGCAGTGTGCTTGGGGTTGACATTATTTTGGAAAACTGTCTTCGGCTCAGTTTCTGAAGGGAGGGCATGATGTTCTGCTTCAGAAGATCACAGTACATGTTGGAATACATGTTTCCCTCAATCAACCACAGCTCCCCAGTACCAGTAGCAATAATGCAGCCCCAGACCATGATGCTACCACCACCATGTTTGACTGTAAGCAAGACACAATTTTCTTGTTACCCCTCGCCAGGACGTCACCACACATGCTGAACACCATCTAAGCCAAACAAGTTTATCTAAGTCTCATCAGATGACAGGACATGGTTCCAGTAAATCATGCTCTTGGACTGTTTGCGGGCTTTCTTGTGAGCCAGCTTCAGAAGAGGCTTCCTTCTGGGAAGACAGGCATGCAAACTGACTTGTTGCAGTGTGCGGCGTATGGCCTGAGCACTGAGAAGCGGACCTTTCTCACGAGTCTGTTTTTTGAAGCCAGCTTCTGCACCTACCACACAACATGAGATCTCAACTTCTCTGATCAACCCTTGCGAGACCTGTCATGAGTGGAATTTGTCTCGGAAAACCTCTCTTTGACCCTGGCCACTGTGCTGCACCTCAGCTTCAGGGTGTATAGAATGAATTACTCTAAATAAAATGTAAAATATGTAACAATAGACCCAGTTTAGTGCTACTATCTCTTGAGACCAATGAAGAGTTCACAGATAAAGTTGGTACAAAATGAAAGTAATAATTAGCAGTAGCAAACGTGTGTCTTTCTCGTCCCACATTCTTTATTCTTGAGTGAATAGATTTTTCCAAAAATAGTTTTCATGTGGGTCCCAATTCACAAAAGCAAGGGGTTGAAACTTGTAAATGCTACAGTTTTATATATAGATGATGGTACATTTTCAGTCTGAAATATTATGTATGTTGGTGTAAATCTGTTGTGTTTCCAGTTATGCAGCTTCTAAAGTAGTTCTTATCTTAATGCCATGATTTGATTCCAGAGATATTATTTTGAGCCCTATAACTATTATAAATAGAGATTCCTTGAGTTAATGTCTAGGTCACATTAACAACCTGAGGGCTTTAGGCTATGAGTCATAAATACAAATTCATTCATTGCACCAGGTGCATGTTTGTAACCCAAGAGTTCATATTTGTCACCTGGAAAGCTTTTGTTGGACTGTGGACATATATCAATTTGTTTATTTTTCCCAGTGGCTGATTCATTTTATGGTTTCTAAAGAACATTGTGTACTCGATGTAGGTGAGGTTTTATGCTTTTCTCTTCATGTACTTCTATTACAGAAAAAGAAGAACTCCGTTATAAATCAATGTTCAAATCTGATGTTTAGGTTTGTTGGTGCTCTTTAGGAAATGTTATGGGTATAATATCAACCATAAAGCAGAACACAATGTTGGAGTAGAATATGTTGGTATCACTCACACACATTAAGAGTTAACAGGGGCCAGTTTCAGCAAGGTCATGTTACAGTAAAAAAAAAAAAAAAGCGCTCCGGCTATTTCCCTAGGGAATTCAGGGAGATTGTGTTATTGTTTAACATAACCAGCTACAGCATTGTGTTAAATCTTTAAAGAAATACCCTAAAGAGATGATTGTTTTTGTCAAACTATTCACTCAGTGATTTGTAGTGTTCGGTATTGGGGTCAGGCAAAAGCATTATATCTGTAGATTCTACAGTGGGATGGTGTTAGGCCTTTAAAAATGAAAAAAAAAAGGCAAATGATTTGTTATGCTTTAAATCTTTTTAAAAATAATAGCAATCAAATACCAACTTGAACTTTGTCTGGAAATACTTAGATAAGAATCCTTATATCAATAGAATGAACATATGATTATTTGTTGATGCACTCATTTGCATATTTCATATTTATCTTATCAACATCGCAAATACCAATGAGGTAGTAACAATAACCAAACAGTATATTTGTAAAAAGACAGGCAAAAATGTATTAAGAATTAACTGAAAAGAAACAAACATATTGGGGAGGAAGTATTTGTACATAGAACAGAGGTGAATGTATAAGTGGTATCCTGTCTATAGGAGCAGACGGGGGATAATTGGCGTAATTTAGTTTTAGGCATTGATGTCATTAATGCCATCCTGCTACACCAAAATCTATAGTAATTATCTGCTGCTGTGTTTTCAAAAAGCTTTAGGTTTCAGGCAAAAGCCAAACCGACTAATGATCACAGTCCATAAAAGTGTGTAAGTGTGGGGTCACTTTCTGTATGATGTAAGTAAGGCACCTTGGTGATCATCTAAGCTTAGCTGATGCTGCAGCAGGTAGATGGAAAAGGTGCCAGACTGTTAACCCATGCTTCACTCAGAATGAACTGCCACAGCTGCTGAACTAATAGAAATTTCCCATGTGCACACAAAGGTGTGGTAATTTTCACTGTGTAGGAGTTGTGCTGTGATCGCACCTGTTAGCAGGATTCGAGAGGCTTCTGCAAACTGAGATTGTCACACTCAAGTCCATGAGAACAGTTCAGCACTGAGGAATCGGCATAGATGGAAAGATCGGCGCTGTAGTGCTGCTGTGATTACTGTTAGTGCAAATGGATTCATTACGATCTAAATAGCCTAAAACGATATTATGTGCAGTTACTTAAGCTATTATAGCGAGAACCCAACCTCCTTCAGGCATATTTTCATCATCTTAGAATACTCATATTCTCAACCTAGCATGCAAAGTTGGCAGCATATGTAAAATTGCATCTTATAAATAGCATCTTACAAATATCTGTTTTTGTGGTCCCTCAGACTTTGCTGTTGTGGTTTTGTTTTGGTCATATGCTGACTTATGGGCCACCATAGTCTTAGTATTTCCTAAGACCTAACGATCAATACAATTCTAAGTTTCTTAAGTTTTATCATAGTAGCTTGTTACATTACTTAATAATGATTTGGAACTTGGTGATTAATGGTAAAAAAAAATATACACTATTAAGACATTTGTATATAAGGTTTTATGAAATTGTTAGGAATTGTTTTTATTTAGTTTTATGTTGACAAAATAAAATGTATGAATAAAAATATAATTATTAATTATAAAACAAAGTAAAATGTTAATGACGTACTGTATACATAACATCACATTTTTGGGATGGCGTCCGTTTATCGTGGGCGCTTTTTGGAACGTAACCACCACGATAAACATAAGATTACTATACTGCCTCCATGTCCAGTAAACTTCTGAGCAGGATTTCGATTTCTGCTTGGCTGTCTGAGCCCGTATCTGGTTAGAGGTTGGTCACATGAAGGTGAATAGGATGAGTCTGTATACTTTTGCTTTTCTCTTTGAAAGGAAAATTATAAACTGATGGATAGCTTAACTGCTAATAATTACCTAAGCACATGCTATATTAACCACACATTAGGCTTGTAGCTATGGAGACATTGTCAGAGCTGAGTGAGTGCATTAGTTTTATTCAGGGAATAGCCACATGTATGTCATTAGCCTGCACTTTATTTAGGTTGCTCTCCATGGTGCGGTAAGCAAACAAATGATAAAATAATGGACTGTTCTGGTCTAATATGCAAAATGCATTGTTGTAACTATGCTGTGCTTGTTGCTGTATGCTGACGGTGCCACTTCTGAATGGTTTCTCAAGGACATTTAGGGGTAGACACCTATTCATTTTAAAACCAGAACCTGAATCTTGCTTACGTGGTTTAACTGTTGGTTTTAAACAGCCATTAATATAAACCAATGAATCATCTGAGAAGGACAAGGTGGAAAAAAAGTATGTTTAATCTCTAAAGATGCCTAAAGGTGGACCTTACTATGACCAATATGCAGTAGAGGAAATCCCTGGCCCTGGTCCAAGATGTACACATTCAAAAAGAATTAATCCTACATCCTATGTATCTATAGTGATTGCCAGTCCATGTAAGAATAAAATCCATATCTGTATATGCATTCACGTTAATGGCAGCACTAAATTTGTAAAGGATAATGATCATTTTTTAACTAACGACAACAGTGTTTTAGTCATTTGCATGGTTTTAGTTGTTTGTGTGACTCACACGGTTTGTGTCTGCTCCCCTCATGCGATTTTTAAAAGGCTCTGAGTTACTTTGGCAGTTTTCTCTTCATAAACTAGGCTCTGCAGTGGTAAAGCATGCTGACATGCTTCATAAATCATTTGCGGCTCTTTGATGCTTCATTGGAGGCAAGAGGGAGTGAAAATAAAACACTGATTAGATACAGGAAGCAGATCCCTTTCTTATTTATATTTAGTTAGGTATATGCGATTCGACATGTTTAAGGAGCCATCTTAAAACCAACAAAGGATGGTGTGTTATCAGTGACTCTAACCTCTGAAACAGGTACCCTGTGTTTCTTTATTAAACCAACATACATTATCTTGTTCATCGCATTAAGTTGGTGTTAATGACGACAGCTGATATTTTCCATACGGAACATCATCTGTGTAAATCATCATCTAGTTCTTATTCAGTGTTAGATTCTGAACACAGGATGACTGCCAGCAAGGCATTAATGTTTGGTGGACTTTAATAATAAACCTTTTTAATGCTGTTTTGCCCACAACACCAACCAGTACTGCATCGTTGCTATTGCTTTGCTAAAAATGATCAAGCAATTAAATAAAATATGCTCAGCAGTGAGTCTATAGTGGTCCATTTCACTGATGGACAGGATAGAGAAAGGGCTGACTAATTGTGCATAGCAGCAGATGGACTAGAGTCCTATATAATTGAATGGGTAGTAAAAATGTGCTACTTGTCAGCTACTACGGTGAACTAAGGTTGTATGGAGCAATAATTGTTTAATGGGGTTCCAAAGGTGAGACATTGTGGAAGAACTTTTTCTCTTCTTCTATCGTTACATGATCGCACAGAAATACTCAACTAGCATTGCAAAGAGAGATGTTATTAATCAAATATCTATTGCTGAAGGAGAAATCCTTCACTCAGATGGGCTGAATGTATTCCACAATATAGCAAATTTTACCTCTTGCACAAGACACTATATATACTATCTCCTGTAGTGAAGATTTTTTTTAGCAAAATTTGCAATAGTGTAATAAACATAATGTAGCAAAAAAGAGCCTATTTCTTTTTTCGAAGTTTGTAAACTATGAAAAACTGCATGTTCTGACAAAAGCTAGTGCATCATAATGCTTTGGTGAATGCATTTATTTATTTATTTATTTTGCTTTTACAAAATTGACGGTAATTATGCACTTGCCTAATAGGTTCTATATCTGACCACCACAGCCATATGAAGGTATTGTGTTGTGTAGTGTTGTAATTTATGTCTGTACTTTTGCGATTCACAAACAGCTGCAAACAAATTCCTTGTGTGTGTCAACACAATTGGCCAATAAACTCGATTATGATTCCCAACACTGCTACCACAAACTAGTAATATACAAAATTGTCTTGTTTGTATGCTTAAATACAATTAACTATGTTTGTATGCTTTAAGCTTGTTTCCTTTCATTTCAAGTAAGGGGACCAATCTTACTAATACTTTCCCTGCAGAGTGGAGGTTGCCCACGGATTTGGAATGTGTTTGTGTATGAAGGCATATATGGATTTTAAGCATGTTTAATTCATGAAAAGGTCACACTTCAACAAACTCAGAAACAGTTCATTGCTTTGCTCTGGGTTAGGCTCTCTATGTTGTTACAAAAAACACAGCAGGGAATATATTTGTCAAGCATATTTATAGAGCAGGGTATTCTTTCTAGTGAATAATTTTTTCTTCTACCGTTACCCTAAGTGGAAAACTGCTATTAATGTAGCAGTGTGAACACAAGCCATGTTATTTTGGGAGCAATTAATAAACTCCTACCAAAAGCATTGTGCGGCTGGGAAGAAAAAAAGATGCCCCATATCCATGTAAATATTCCAATGATAAAAATACATGGATCAAATGATTTTTCAAGGATTGTGTACTTTATGTCTGTGTGCACAGTATGTGTTTGTTTGGCAAATTTATTTCAGTTTTAACATTGGTGTTGGATTATTGACTTCCAGCAGATATTTTGCTTCATTGATTTACATTTACATTTACATTTGCGGCATTTAGCAGACGCCCTTATCCAGAGCGACGTACAAAAGTGCTTTAAATCTCTAGTAGTGAATAAATCTTACACTGGTACGAAAGAATACAAACTCAATATAAATATAACTCGAATTCTACAAACTTGGAGAGTGCTAATTTAAGTATTTCAGGAAGAGGTAGGTCTTCAGTCGTCGCTTAAAGATAATCAGGGACTCTGCTGTACGGACATCTAGGGGAAGTTCATTCCACCACCTTGATAATGCATATTTATGTCAGAGGTCATCAGTATGCATCATCATTGTTTTTTGTGTCATGTGACCCAAATTGGTTGGATTGGTTATAAGTGCAAAAAGGGAACAGATGGTAGACAGACTGAGGCACTGCCAAGTCCTGACCTTTTCCTGAGTAGGCAGGTCTGTGTTTTTAGTTTTTTTTTCTCTCTCTTACTGTAATCCTTTATACCGATGAATGTGTAGGAGAGAATTGCTTTACCCTTGTCTTCCTGACCAGACATTGTTATTAATTTCACAGAGAGCTAAATTTGGTGTTGTTGCCCAGCTGTGGTGCATATTTACAGACAAAGGACCTGCCCAGGTGTGATTACTTTAAAGCACACTACGGATGCTAAAAATAAGACAAAACTAGACAAAAGGTAAACAAGACAAAAACTCCTAGGAGTGGGTGGTGGTAGCTCAGTGGTTAAAGCATTGGACTTTGGAAGGTCACAAGTTCAAATCCCACCACCACCAAGCTGCCACTTCTGGGCCCTTGAGCAAGGCCCTTAACCCTGCCCATGCTCAGTTGTAAGTCGCTTTTGATAAGGGCGTCTGCCAAATGCCATAAATGTAAATGTAAATATTGTCTGAATGCAATTTTGACCTTTACCTGACAACTTGATGGTACTATTTACTAGTGAGATATGTTTTTTAATAACCTCTTATCAAAATGCAATAGCCTTTACTTGCATATACATTATTTGATTTCATACCATAGATTCCAAACATGTGGGAAAAAGGTCCCACTTTATTATGTGTCTTTAACTGCTGTGTAGTTAGACATGAAATTATTCTGTACATGCAATTATACTGTAACTAAAAAGAAGTTCTGTATAATTACATAAAGATTAAATCAGTTACATGGATTTATGTAAATATGTACTGTATGTGTATTAACTTTTTTCAGTTTGTTTGTAAATATTGTAGTCTAATTTTATGTGGATTTCTATGCAGTATTTGCATTGTAACATTCTAACTTATCAAAATTCATACATGAATACAAATTTGGAATTCAGTACCCCCCCTTAACATTATTTATTATATATTAAGTAAGCAGATAGTTCCTGTGTACTGGATTTTTTTATTCCTTTGCTTACCTTAGGTAATAGTTTACCTTTCCAGCCCTTTACAAAAAGTAAAGGAAGTTTTCTTTGAATATGACACTGCAGATTACTACCATGGTTGCTAAGTTTTACGTCAGCATACTTCTACTTTGCATCCTGATTTGTTGCTTGCAGAATTCTAGGGAAACTACTCCCTACATATGTTTTTTCTGCCACCTCTAACAGTATACTCGTCCTCAGTAGATTCATTACAGTATACATGTAGCTTTCTAAGTGTTACAAGAGTCACGTGTACAGGTCATCAAGACACAATGTTAAGTTGAACTTTTTAAAATATTATTTCTGTACAATATCAGAGATGCAACAATCTTTTTTTGGGTTAACTCAAGGAATTTAATATTTTCTATATTTAAAAAAGTATTTTCTGTACAGTTTTAAAAAATTTAGCATATGCTATAAATATGTGAGAATTAGAAAATCTTATTTGAAACCTGCAGTTAATACAAATGTAAAAATGTCAAAATAATACAAACCAAAGCAATCTGTAAGAGTAAAACCATTCTCAGTAAGTACATTTTAGCTGCCTGAATAGTTTATAGGTTACTACACAGGTATTAGAGACATTTAATATAAAGTGCAACCAAAACAAAAAAAGATAAAGCCATTTTCCTTGATCTCACAGAGCAGAAACGTAATAAAACATCACATTGTGGATAAGAAATGTGTTTTACACATTTGATTTCACATTATCTTTGATCACACTGTGTGTGATTCAAACTATGCTGTCCTGAAACTTGCTGTTCACATGACATTGGTGCATGAAGGTGTGGACTGGTGTGCACACAGTTTTTCCTTCCCTTTCTAAAAGAATACTTCTTTAAAGCAGTGTTGCCTGGAGTAAATGAAATAAAAAACACATATTTAATGTTTTTTATAAACCACAGTTGAAGGTTTGAAGGTAGATAAAAGTGTTAATCCTTAGTAGGCACAGTCAGGTCTGCAAATTTTGTTCATGTATTGCATTCATACAGTGGCAGAAATAATTATTTGATCCCGTGCATTTTTTTTTTTTATTTACCCCTTACAAACAAATGAACAGTCTGGAATCTTTATGGTAGGTTTATTTTTATGGTAGGTTTATTTTAAATTAATTAAAAAAAATAGTCCAGCCTTGTGCAGGTCTACAATCTTGTCCCTGACATCCTTTGACAGCTCTTTGGTCTTGCCAATGGTGTTGGAGATGTTTGAATGGAACGAGTTGATTTTAGGAGTTTTAGGATTTTAGGAATTCTTTCTAATTTGGTACAGGATTAAATTATTTTTTCATTCAATCTAGTAAGAATTTTTTTTTCTTAATTCTGTCTTAACTCTGTTAAAATAAATCTACCATAAAAACTGTAGACTGTTAATTTCTTTGTAGGTGTAAACAAAGAAAAATAAATCAGCAGGGGATCAAATAATTATTTCCTCCCACTGTAACGTTTGGTTCGGAAATGGCTGATATGTTAGTTATCTGAATCCCATGCTTTTATTTGAAGCACACTTAGAGACTGTAGTAGTGATTATGTGCTTAGGTGTGTGTGTTTTTTTCCTCAGGTTATGCCACCCCACAGGCTGACTGCAAACCCAACGGTCAAAGAGAAGGGCTGATCTCAGACCCCCCTCCGCACTCCTGCTGCTGTGCCCCTCCCTGTCCCCATGGCGACAGGAGGCAATGCCCCTGAGAAAGATGTTTTGATCAACCTGCATCAGGTAAAGCTTGCTTGATGCCCCCTCTCTCGCTCATGCTGCTGTGATTTCCATCGTTATACTGCTCACTTGTAAAGTGAATTTGAAAAATAGATTCTTTCAAAATAGATCTGGTTTTTTGCTTTTATTTTTGGCCTCATTTTAAGTGGACTGGTTAAGTGTATTCACTGCGCTGTGATGGTTTTTCCCTAGTGTAGAGACTTTCTGTAATAAGTCCATATTTAGAGATAGATAGAGAGAGAGAGAGCGAGAGAGAGAGAGAGAATGAGGCTGTATTCATGCTTATATAGTGAAATGACTCAAATGTCTCTAATTAGAGCCTGAGCTGCTGTGTCTCCTGAGCATTGGCAGATGGTGAGGGAAGAACTAGGGTTGAAGTGGCAGATGTGTGACTGAAGTTCCTGGTTACACCAGACAGAAAGGGATAACAGTGCCATGCACAAGACAGTATCATCTACCTTGCTTGGTTCTCGAATACCACTCAGAATGCATGGAACTGACACTGTTTATACTGTGTGTGTGTGTGTGTGTGTGTGTGTGTGTGTGTGTGTGTGTGTGTGTGTGTGTGTGTGTGTGTGTGTTTTCACTGTCAAGACAATAGGAATTCTAGGTCAGTGAGCAATAAGAATTCTATGGTTTACTAGGGGCTTCTCCAACGTTCTGATCTCAGCACAATCCTGTACATTGTAACAAAAAACACATGATAAATATGTCTGGTTTTGCCAGTCTTCCCTCAAAGCTTTTTTTCATATCATTTTAACAAACAGAATAATTAAATTAGTTTTGTAACCTGCTGAATGTGTATAATCTATTTAAATAGATCAGCTTCTATACTCACATAAACCGTATGATTCACACTGAGCAGCTTGTTCCTATTTTAGTTGTTATATACCTTATTATATTAATTTTTTATTTTTTGGACCACTGAACTAAAAAACTTTAAGCAAGCCCCCCACAAACCTAAAAATAAGGACAATAAAAAAAAAAACTCTGCTACATTGGAACATTTTGAATGATAAAATCAGATAGCTGCCCTTTCACACCTTATCGATCTATGTGGTAATAAAAGAGCAATGCAAAATGTATAATACTTAAAAATACTTTTAGTTTGTTTGCCATGTGGTCTGGTTTCACGTTGTGCATAACTGAACAATAAAAAACAGGACAGAAATCATGGAAATCCTAGTTTTCCCATTTATTTAATTTTATTTAAACAATTTCATTTAATTTAGTTAAATCAATATAATAAAACGTTTTGCATCATTTTAATTTGAATTAATAACATTTTTAGACAATATTATGAAATATTATTTTATGTGTTATATAACCAAGCAAGCATTTTGTAATTGTAATTGCTGGTTTCTTACCTGCTCACTGTTTCACACCACCTGGGTGCAATTAAAAACTCTATTATGTGTCTATACCTACCGATAAGTAGGTAGTTTTTAAACAAGATTCTTGCAAAATGTTGTTGTGGAGCACAGAGCAAACACCCTGTTCCTCGATTCAAGACTAGATTTTTTTTTTACTAGATTCTTCTGGATAAATGTTGTATGTTCCATGTCTCTTTGTGAATGATTCACCATCTCTTCGAAGCATTTCTTTTTCCTGTATTCGACTGTCAAATCCTTCGCTTCCCTTTATTCCGAAGTGCACTGAGTGAGTTGTTCCCACTGTATTCTAATGTCATGAAACACAAATTCTAAAAAAGTCTAAACTGATGTTTTTGGATAGCATGAGATAGAAAAAAGAAAAAGAGAGAGAGAGAGAGAGAGAGAGAGAGAGAGAGAGAGAGTGAGAGAAAGGTCAAATTTTCAATCAATACAATGCATAAGGTCATACAAGTGGTTCAAGTAACGTCTGTATGCTTGCTCTAACAGTGTAAGAACATTTAGACACATTTATTATTGATAGAACAAAAGAGCTAAAATGGTAAAATGTGTTTCTTGTAAAATTTTTATTTCTTACTGTTTCTAGTCTTTTCATTCTTATGACTGTAATAAAAATAGATGCAGTTCTAAAAGTGTGTGTGTGTGTGTGTGTGTGTGTGTGTGTAAATTATTAGTGAAAATAATTATTTTGGGCTCCTAGATGTTCAGAAAGTAATTTGTTAATGTTCAGTCCATTGTTGTGTGTGCTGGCAACATTTCTCATACTGCTATTCTCTAAAAGTGTTCCTTATTCATCAGACAAGATATTATATCACATAAAAGAGACAGGAGCTTCAGGCAACTGGCAAATAGAGAACAAACACACTTTGCAAAACTTCCATTAACATTCATTGAAAGCAGGTGTGAAATTTGATACATCCAGTCTGACCCAACGTTAGGCTTGTTTACAATGGCTGAAAGTTGGAGCAAGGCTGCGTTTCAGAAACTGCTGGCTTGGGCAAGGCGGCATTTTGTTATTTGTGGCATCAGATACCAAATCAGTTTAGTCCAAGGCCTTGTGCTGGCTGTGCTTTGGATATTAACAGATTTTGTTTCAACTCTTTATTGTAGAGAAAACTAGAGGAGAGTAGAACTCAGGACAGACTAGACAAAATAGGTTCTTTATTTCCCTTAGTATCTCCTCTAGAATCTCAAGTAAGCTCTAAAACGCTTTTTTTTTTTTTTGTAGGAGCTCAAACGAGAAAACCATCCTTAGGTATTTGTTGTATAGAGAGAAGCTAAGGGACCGAAATCACTTGACAGATTTCAGCACTTCGCTCCTGCGTTCACACTGTGAAGCATTGAAATATTCCTGCATGCAAATATGTAATTTAACACAAATTCAAACAAATCAGGTGACCACGTAACCAGGCTGATTTGTGTCTTTACTTTTGTGTTTTAAAAAGCTACATCAAGACAAAATATTCTTCTAAATGTTTTAAAATACTTATGGTGTTTTAAATTAAATAAATATTAGGACACCAAAAATTATTTTGTTAATGTTTCCACAAGAATATTTTTTCCAGAAGAATATTTTGAATATTTTGTCTTCATGGTCTATGAAGGGTTCACTAATAATAAACATACATTTGCATAAAGCATCCATATTTGTCAATTACCATGTGGATTAGAGTATTGAAAATTAATTAAATTTAAATTAAGGTACATTTAGAACAGATACAAATGCGTGATTAAGTTGTGATAATTCCTGAGTTAACTCATGACAATGATGCGATTAATCACGAATAAATATTTTAATATACGTATA
>MU551688.1:2064602-2106010 GCA_024362625.1 Silurus asotus | reverse complement strand
TATATATATATATATATATATATAAGTCTCTTATCTATTATCACAGCAGATGGAGGTAATGCTCTACCTAAGAATGCAAACCGCCAATAAAGAAAAAGAAGAAGAAGAAGAAGAATCATTGCGGATTTTGGTGCTTGACTTTTAAGCGCATCAGTAATACAATGTAATAGTTGAGTTTATCAGTTTTTTTTATATCTGATTAAAGAAAAGACATCGTAAATAAATGTGTGTTGTGTTAAAGGTTTCAATATAGCCTTTTATTTATTTATTACATTTTTCTTTTATAAAAATAACCCAGCCATTTGGGTTGCACAAGCCAGTGCACTCTTAGTGCCTTCCGATAAATGGGAAGGGTTTCTTTAAGAAGGGCATCTAGTGTTTAACATGTGCCAAATCCAACATGCAAATCACAAATATGAATTTCATTCAAGATCAGTCGAGGCCCGGGTTACCAACAACTGCCACAGGTATCGTTAGATACAGGTATCGTTAGATACCCTTTAAATTTTATTCTTCGAAAACCTTTGTATGACCCTGGCCACTGTTCTGTACCTCAGTCTCAGGGTGTTACTGATCTTCTTAAAGCCTCGGCCATTTTTGTGGAGAGATACAATTCTATTCTCAAATTCTCTGAGAGCTCTTTGCCATGTTGAACATCCAGTGGTCAGTAAGAGAGAGGAATGTACTCAAAGTACCAACTTTTAACTGCTCTAATACAAGAAACACAAATTTATATGGTCCTGTTAAGCAGACAAAAACATGAACATGATGAACAGGACATATGGCTTTGCATGGTTACACGACTTACAGCTATTATCAGCTATTATTAGGGTGTACTCACTTTTGATACCAGTTATTTAGACAATAATGGCTGTATGTTGAGTTATTTTCAGAGGACAGTAAATCTGTACTGCTGTACAAGCTGCACAATGACTACTCTAAATATATCATTCATTTATTTCTATAGTATTGCCCCTTGGGAAGACCTAATAAAATGGTTGCTGCAATGTGATGGGGGGTACTTACTTTTGTGGGCAGATATTAACGCAGATATATTTTAAAGGCACTCATTTTATTAACGTGTGAGTAATGCAGCAGCATTTCTTTGACTATTTTTATAAAAAATATAAATAAATAGATATAAAAGAGGCAAAATTAAAACCTTAAATGCAACATGACCTCCTTTCCTTACTCAGATAAAAAAAAAAAGGACTTTTTAATCACTAACATTTGTTTTGCTGATGTGCCAAGTCTAAAATCAAGCACCAAAATCCGCCATGATGCAAACATCAGGCAATTAAATCCGTCCATGTGGAAACATAGCAAAAGTTCCGTTTGGTGTCCTGATGATTTACGTAACATGCTTTATGAATGCTTTGCAGGGTGAGCAAAATTGTTATTAAAATTTATCTTGCCTTACGAGCTATACTCTTGCGTTGCGAACAAAGATGATGCAAGACAATAAGGAGCTGTGGTCAGCGTCCCACATATTCAGATTCATTCAGTGTGTATCCCATGTACAGGCAGCATTCGCACGAACATACTGTTTACTATAGTGTTGTGACCATGTGTGTTCTAATGGAAGGAAATTCTCCTTCCAAGCAATAACCCTCCTCCTCCTCCTCCTCCTCCTCCTCCTCTCCCCCCTCTCATTTCCCTCAGGCCAGTCAAGACTCTTTTCAAAGGTAAAGTACAGGTTAATTTGTTTTATTTTTACTTTATATTGTGCACTAATCATTGTTATTTGTTTTACATACAGTACATTAGGGACAATAATTTGTATGTAAAATACCATTCAAATTATTTGTATATGATTATCTTTGGGTGTGTGGGATTATCTGAGTTGACATTATTTCCTATGGGAAATTCGCTTGCATCACAAATTTTCCCAATGTAAATGTTAGTTTAAAAGATAAAAAAAAAATGTTGTCTTCATGCTCTAAATTGAGTTTGGTTTCACTAATAATAAACATACATTTGCATAAAGCATTCATATTTGTTAATGCCCAGGTTGATTAGAGTATTAAAAAAGTTAGGTTTAAGGTACAAACCCGGTTCCATAAAAGTTGTGTACAAATTGTACACTGTACAAATTGTGAATTAAATATTTTGGATTTCGGATTTCATGAGAGCTACACATTCCAAAAAAGTTGGTACCAATAGGAGGCCGGAAAAGTTAAATGTACATATAAGGAACAGCTGGAGGACCAATTTGCAAGATATGCAGAGGATCAGCAATTCCCCCAATACTGCTCGAAAAGTAGTGGAGCAATATCAGAAAGGAGTTTCTCACAGAAAAATTGCGAAGAGTTTGAAGTTATCATCTACAGTGCATAACATAATCCAAAGATTCAGAGAAACAATAACTGGAACAATCTCTGTGCTTAGGGGTCAGAACGGAAAACCATACTGGATGCCCGTGATCTTCGGGCCCTTAGACGGCACTGCATCACATATAGGAATGCTACTGTAATGGAAATCACAACATAGGCTGAGAAATACTTCCAGAAAACATGGTCGGTGAACACAATCCACTGTACCATGGGTCAAAAAAAGAAGCCATATCTAAACATGATCCAGAAGCGCAGGTGTTTTCTCCGGGCCAAGGTTTACTTAAAATGGACTGTGGCAAAATGGAAAACTGTTCTGTGGTCAGACGAATCAAAATTTGAAGTTCTTTTTGGAAAACTGGGATGCCATGTCATCCGGACTAAAGAGGACAAGGACAACCCAAGTTGTTATCAGCGCTCATTTCAGAAGCCTGCATATCTGATGGTATGGGGTTGCATGAGTGCATGTGGCATGGGCAGCTTACACATCTGGAAAGGCACTATCAATGCTGAAAGGTTTATCCAAGTTCTAGAACAACATATGCTCCCATCCAAATGTCGTCTCTTTCAGGGAAGACCTTGCATTTTTCAACATGACAATGCCAGACCACATACTGCATCAAATTCAACATCATGGCTGCATACAAGAAGGATCTGGGTACTGAAATGGCCAGCCTGCAGTCCAGATCTTTCACCCATACAAAACATTTGGCGCATCATAAAGAGGAAGATGCGACAAAAAAGACATAAGACAGCAACTAGAAGCCTGTATTAGACAAGAATGTGACAACACTCCTATTCCTAAACTTGAGCAACTTGTCTCCTCAATCCCCAGATGTTTGCAGAATGTTATAAAAAGAAGAAGGGATGCCACACAGTGGTAAATATGGCCTTGTCCCAACTTTTTTAAGATGTGTTGATGCCATTAAATTTTAAATCAACCTACATTTCCCTTAAAATTATAAATTTTCTCAGTTTAAAAATTTGATGTCATTTATGTTGTAATCAAAATTAAAAATTTCAAACTTCCACGTTATTGCATTTTGTTTTTATTCACAATTTGTACACTGTCTGAACTTTTCCTTGAATCGGGTTTGTTCATTTTGCGATTAATCATAAAGTAAATCATGTGATTATTTGTGATTAAATTATATATATATATATATATACACACACACATATATATACGTGTATATACATACACGTATATACATACACAAAAACATGTTAACTATCCTTTATGGTGATAATTTATAGCTGTTTAGTTTTTTTTCAGCAATTTTTGAAAAAAATGTGTGAAGACGAACAATTTTTTATGGTTTCTCATTGCTCCAGATGTTGAGATGAATAAAATATAAGGCAAAAACCAAAGTAAGCAAAAAAAACAAGCAGATACAGCATTTAAAATGCATGTTACAGCTGAGATTAGGGTAAAAATAAAGTACTCCCTTAGGCACCAGAGAAATTTATTTTTTTCCCTCCACAATCAGTCATTTGAGCTGTCCTGTGATCAAGTTTGTGGCTAGAAATCCTCTTATATATTTTCTCTCTGTGCAGAGAGTCAGTTCTGAAAATGAGGGCAGATTTGGTGTATTATAGGATATGATTGCTTGGGCTAAAGTGTGTATTCTACACTTGATCAATACTTGGTTTAATTTACTGCATGTAATCAAAATGAATCAATTCAGTTGTAAAGAGGATGGAAGTAATTAAATGTTGTACAAGACTTAAGAGGAGATACAAATCTTTTGGAAATTGTGTCAGGTAGACAAGAGGTTTTTGTGAATCTCAGAATATCTTGTTTTTTTTTCTACTTATTTGTTGGCTCCCATTTTGTCTTCCTCCTTCACAGATCCACTGTCCTGTAGTATGGGAAGACTGGCAATTTTCTCTCTCCCAAAGCCTCTCTGTCATTGTGGGCTGACACAAAAAGGATCTGTAATGAAATTTTCACGATGAGTCATCTGTGTCTTGTGTAGAGAATGTCATATCCAGTGAGATTTGGTCTTGGATTTGCTGCCTGATATATTGGTGTCATCTGGAGTGGCTCAGAGGGGTAATAAATTTAACGCACAGTTACGTATAAATGATAAAACCCATCGAGCTTAAGGTCATGTACAGTGTAATAATATATACAATGATTTCAGTAAAGAACTTTACTACTAACGGTTAGGCAAAAGGATTTGTCTTTTAGAGCTTACATATTTAGTTTACACCTTTGTGCAAAGCAGCCTGAAGCTAACAGCAACCATTTCTGTATCCAGTGCTGTATTCATGACACTTCTCACATGCACCCAGTGGTGGACAAAATATACAAACCATGTACTTGATTTAAATTAGAGATGCAGTAGGTAAAATATCACTTCAGTGCTCCTTTTAAACTTTCACTTGAGTAAAAGTACAGAAGTATTTGCCTTTAAAGGATCCAAATTACTATGATTTATTAAGGCAGTAATGTTCTTATTGTCATTTTTGTCACATGACTTTTGCTTAATTTAACTTTCTATGAAAAGACTCTTATGCAGATACCCTTCTATAGATACTCTGGATACTCTTATTACTATTAGCACAGCATTCTGTTAACAGATTGATATTAATGATTCAAACAATGATTGATATCTAATAAAATAATCATAAACCCAAAACCTTACTTAAAAAAAATCACTCAAATAAGGCCACGGGTGTTATGGTAAGTTGAAGTCAGGAGTTTCTTCCATCATTTATTACCGTCATTTCCGGACTATAAAGCCGTTATATAAGCCGCACCAACTGAATTTTAAAAATATTTTTATTTTTAACATAAATAAGCCGCACCTGTCTATAAGCCACTGTGTCTACACTGAAACTAATGAACTTTACACAGGCTTTACCGAAAGACAGTGACTGTTACACTGTGTAACAATAAGTTGAATTTATTTAATTTATATAGCGCCTTTCCCAAGATCAAGGACACTTTACAAGGTATATATAAAGGGTGAAATATGTTGTGGCTCCTTTAAGAGCAGAGGGGCATTTTGGGAATAGCATGTCACTGCATTCCCCTGGTATTACTGCATGTGTGTGCGTGTAAGACTGAGGATTATGTCCTTATTATTTTCTGATGCTCATTTCGAAGTTTTTTTGACTAACTCATAACGCTATTGCCAAGAAAAATAAAAAAGCTGTGCTTATATGATATTATTTGCAACTGGAGTTAGCAAGCTCTCCCTTCACCCTAACTCAACACGTTACAACGGCTTGTATCTAAACAGTAGCCTACCAAGTAAGTCATTGTTCACTGTCTTCCTCCTTCTTTTCACAACTACTGTATTTCTCTGGGGAGTTTATCTTTTGTCATCGTCCTGCGTTTAAAAATCAACACCCCGATGCCAGGCAGCTCAGAACACAGGTGAGGTGCGTTTTTTCGTTTCTGTTCCGAAATGTAATTGGTCTAATGTTATGCGGTTCAGTGTTTTGGCTTGAAGTTTGTGAAACCGGGAAAAACCCAGGAAAAATCCATAAATTAACCGCTTCGTTGTTTAAGCCGCAGGGTTCAAAACGTGGGAAAAAAGTAGCCGCTTATAGTCCGTGTTAAGTAGATACCACTAAGCCACAATCAAACAAGTTTAAAACAGAACCCGCGCTCTGCCCTGATTGGTGGCTTGCTGCGTGTTTCACCAGTTAAGTTTTTAGGAACGACTGATTTTACAAATTGTGGTTGAGTAAAAAGTAAGATATTTGACTTTTAATTGTAGTGAAAAAAAGGTCTCCACAAATACAAATACTTTAGTAAAGTATAAATTAGAGAAAAAGTTACTTAAGTATTGTAACAACAATGTAACAAATTACATTTATTTTAATATTGTCCAGCACTGTATGCACATAATACTAATCTGGATCATTCAGCACTAACAGTTCAATTATATGTTTAACATAATTAAATAGTTGTATGGAAGCCTGGGAAAACACTTCACATTTTCTATCATATATTATTTGTGAAATTTACAGGTTTCTGTACAATGAAATATGTTTCTATTTGGCCAATGTTGAATCATGAACTCTAGCCACGTGTAAAATGCAAGTGAAATGAAGCAATGCTGATATGTTATATTCAGTATCTAATGACAAACTACACTATATAGTTAGGCTACACTATCTGGACAGATGTATTGGGACATACATTTTTTAGCAAATTGCTGCAGCCCGGGTTCGATTCCCCAGTCAGGGAACCAACCCCAGCCATTAGGATTGCACAAGCCAGTGCACTGTTAGTTCCAGTCCCAAGCCCAGATAAATTGGGTTGCGTTAGGAAGGCCTTCCAGCGTAAAAACGTGCCAAATTGAACAAGCTGATCATGAATACAGATGATCGGCTGTGGCAGCCCCTAATGGGAGAAGCTGAAAGAAAATTATTTTTTTTTGCAAACTGTTACCATAAAGTTGGAGGCACAAATATGTACATTTTGACATTTTTCTTCATTTGCAGAACCCAAACCTGTTCCAGCATAACAGTATAAATGTTATGAATCACAATCAGGTGTTTAGAAGAGGTGAGAAGAGGTGGAGAAGGTGGTGGAGTTCAGGTACCTGGTGTCAACAGTGACATGCAGGTAGTTAAAAGAGGCAGATGTAGAGGACAGGGTGGTATGGAGATGGATTATCCGCTGTGGCGACCCCTAATTGGAGCAGCCGAAAGAAGAAGAAGATACTATATTTTAAAGTTCCTCATAGCTGTTGAAAAACTTGAGATTCACAGTGTGAAGAAATCTCACTTATCTGCAAAGACAAGTGGAGAGACAAATTTGACACATTTCTGACATTATGCTAAATAACAGTAAATGAACTATTCGTATGACATTTTGACAAAATGACGATTTTTATTTTGCCTGTTTGTCAGATTTCAAAATATTGTGATTTATACTCCTATGCATTGAAATCATTGACCTTAATGACCTTATAGAACCACGTCAAAGGATTAATTCTTCTGACAGTCAGTCAAAAAGAAATGACCCCTTCTATTAATTCATGTAAATCAGTTTATTTGTCTGATTCTCATTCAACACCTGACCTAATATATTTGTTCATTCTGGAGGCTGCATGTTTTTGGACATTTGTCTCACTGAAGCACCTTCACCTGACATTTTGGTAGTTTTGCATAAAGGTCAGTCTCGACCCAGGGTTCAGCTGGATTTGTGTTGCCATGACAGTGCTACTGTGGCAGTGCTAACCAGCTGCAGCTGTGATACATCTATAGATTTAGAGTCATACACTTTCTGATGAGGTTTCATGTTTAGATTTGTGTGAGAGCTTGTGTATAGTAATCAGACATTGGCAGACATTTTTATTACTTTTTTATTACTATTACAATGTTTTGATTTTCTAATAGAACTGGAAAAATTATTTATGAAAATACACAGATATACGGACAAATATACAGATAATGTATACTTGCTGCTATGTCTCAGATGCTAATCTGTTTTGTATGTTTTTCAGGATACAGACTTAAAAATCTCGAGAGTTTAATCTAATTTAATATCTTGATTCCTGCCTGCTGGTTTTAAAAAAAAACTACATTTTAGCTCAGTTTTTTGGAGCAAGCTATTCTCACTAAACAAAAAAAAGGTAATTAAGTATCTTTTAAGGTTACATTTATTGAAATCATTTTTAAGCAATTAGAAGAGACCTGTGGTCTTCCATGTTAGTCAGGTTGTCTCTAAATGTGAATGTAGAGGGTGTGGACCAGAGATAGTGGCAGAATGACAGCCACCGAGGGGGGCGTGGCAGGTGGATCCCTGACATTACCAACCACCCCCTACCACCTCCCCACCGGAGGGTCTCGCCATCCGTCCAGGGTTAAATGGAGGCCCCGGACAGCATCGCCATGGTACAGGGGAAAGCCAGAAACGGATTGACGCTCCTAATGAAGCCCGGAGACGGAGCGACGCCCGCGGTGGAGTCTAGAGACGGAGCGACGCCCACGGCGGAGGTCAGAGACCGAGCGACGCCCTTGGTGGAGTCCAGAGACCAAGCAACGCCCATGGCAGAGTTAAAAGGCTGAGTCACGCCTTCTGTGGGAGTTTGGAGCAGACCTTGGGGTATGACGCCGCCTGCGGAGGAAGTCAGGAGCATAGTGACGCTCTGGGCGGGCCCCTGGGGTGTTACGGCGCTTGCTGTGGATGGCGCCTTCCAAAGCACTTGGAGACGTGACTTCGCCTTCAGGGTTACTTGGAGGCAAGACGTCGCCTTCAAAGGGACTAGGAGGGGAGACGTCGCCTTCAAAGGAGCTTGGAGACAAGATGTCTCCTTCATGGAAGCTAAAAGGCGACACGTCACATTCAGAGGGACTTGGAGGTACTATGGCACATCCGGAGGGGTTTGCATCCGGGCGGCGGTACGACGTCCTTTTGCCGGCTGGGCGGTGGTACGACGCGCTCGGCGGAACACTGGAGTGGAGTGGCAAGCTCTGCGAAACACTGGAGTGGAGCAGCACCCTCCGCAAAACACTGGAGCGGAGCGGCACCCTCAGCAGAACATTGAATAGGAGCGGCACCCTCGGCAGAACATTAAAGCAGAGCGGCACCTTCGGTGGAACTCTGAAGCGGAGCGGCACGCTCTGAGGTGCATTGGAGCTGAGAGATGCGTTCGGTGGAACTCTGGACCGGAGCCCTCTCAGAATCGAGTACAACTGCCGTACAAGCTGAACTGGCCTTCATACGCGCTAAACAATCTACTGGCCCCAGTAGTACTGGTTGACACTCCATAGGAATCCGCCCCATTCGGCCGTTTCACTGGAGAAGCGAGCCGGGAAGCTCATCGTGCTCTTGGAGGGGCGTGATGTAGCCACGCCTGCATGATCCGGCACCGGCGAGCATGATCTGCGAGGAGCGGCAGGGGTCTTCTGGTAGAAATCCGAAGCGGAGTTTGGCTGCCGATCCATTACTTTTTCTGTTTTGGTCGGACCTTCTGTCATGGTGTAGACCACGGGTTGGAAGCAGAAGTAACTTTAACATGTTATTATTTCCAACACACAGCACACAAACACCCGTCAGAGAGCTTACAAACCGTAATGCGGGTTTAGTCTGTAAAGCCTGACAGTCCCTGACAGTAGGTGTTTTTTTCATATTTATTCATTAACGTGTAATACTATACATGTGAAACAGATTTTGCCAAAACGTGACTAAAATGGATCCTGTATAAACAAAAATTAACTTAGCTTCTTAGCACTTATCCTTTTCAATGTAATAAATAAAATGCTGTTTTGATGAATGTTTTAGTATTAGGAACTGGCATGTGCACGGTTTTGCTCTGCAATTTTATTCTAATTATGCCATTTATATGAGAAACGCAATTTCATTAGCATTTATGTTCCCAAAACATTTTGTTATTACAGCTGTTCAAAAACAGTTTGCTCTGGAAACTCGCATCATTAATTGTATAGCTCTAATGGAGAACATTTGTTTTTAGTTAGGTGTATTTAAGTCTGAATTAAAGGGAAACATTTATGAACCATAGCCATTTTAACATGTAATCTTTTTACATTAATTCCATTTGGCAGACACACTTATCCAGAGCGACTTACATTTATTTTACTTATACAACTGATCAGTTGGGGATAAGGGCTTTGGTCCAGGCTTCAGTATAAGCAACGCTGTGAATTAAACTCATGACCTACTGATCAGTGCCTTTTATACCACTTCGATAAATGTTGACTTTTACATTCTTTTATTTAGAGGACCATACAATGATATACATTTAACAGCTGGCTGGCAAATGACCTGCATTTAATACCTGGGTGCTTAGTTTTATTTTGTGGTGTATTTTATGTCTTAGTGTATGTGTCACTTATGTATGTTACTTTACATTACATTTGCAAGATGTCTTATTCAGGTTTAAGGGTATTGCACAAGGGCCCTGATTAGATTCTGATTAGAAGTCCGATGTCTCACTGAGCTACTATCGGCACGACTACATGGAGTTACGCATGAATTAAAATTTAGACAAGCTGAAAAATATGGACCTATGTAGGAGTAAATTCAGCTTTTCTCACTATTGCATTAAGCAAGCATGGACTAAGCTGTTTTTTTGACCCCGTTTATTTTCAGTGGATTTACATTTAAATTGCTTCATTCAAAATCAAAACATTGCTGCAGCTTTGACTGGGAAATAGCACACAATACCTGCCTCTATTGAGTGGGTGATATGATACGCTCTGCAGTGGCCTGCGAGGGATACTTGCAGTCTGTGAGAGCTCTCTTCTACACTCACAATGGCTCCTTTAATGCTTTACTTTTTTTTTATATAACTTCACCATTGTATAATGCCACAAAGACTATAAGTTGAACTGTAGAGATTCTTTCATCTCTTCGCCGTGTCAGAGGGCAGCAGTAATGTAGAGGTGGGCTGGAACTGCTGTCCACCTGTGCGCCATGTAACTCAATCTCCAGCTTGCCCTGTGTGCTAATGAAGAGTGAGCAAACACATCTGTTAGCCAGCACTGATTTTCCAGCCCACATCGCCTCACTTCATCTTCATTCTCCCACAATGAATAGAGCGCCAATCCATAACCTTTATAGCCATCGCACGCTTCCAATCGTAGTCGGGCCATTAACATTCGCACAATGAGACAGTGCTTTGACTCAAAGAGAAGAGAAACAAATGCTGCTTAAGTCTCTTGTCCTCTCTCGGGTCCAATACAGTGAAGAGACAGATGGAAGTGGCATTTAAAAAGCAATCTGCTAAAATGCTGTCCATTGTTTTATGCTTGTTTGTTCTTTTGTTATTACATGTTGGTAATTTAGGCGAGACAATTACAGTGAAAAGAAGACAACTGTCCAAAGGAGCTATATTACTTTTGCTGGCTGAATCTCAAATGAATTTAATATATAGTACAGTTTCCTGTGCCTGGCACACCAACCTAATTTACAACCTTTGTAAGGAGTTTATGGATTAAATATAAAGAAGCACATGTATAAACCATATGGGATTTGGCTTAACTTTTGGATGGTTTAAATGATCCTGCATGAAGACAAACTGAAGATGGCAGATGGAGCATATGTGATTAATATAAATCCATTTGGAATGCAGCCTGTATGTCCGAACAGCATCCGCTTACTGTGAATAAAGACAATTCTGAAAAATTAAACATGCCAGAATTATGATTTTCCTTTTTCTTATTATTTTAGACAAACACAAATTTCTTTTGGGTTTATTACATACACATCTTCTACCATTTGCTGCGTCTGAGGCATTTCATTCACATTTACTTTTATTAACAGCGATGCACAGAAGTGTTTAAATAATATATTTCGAATAAATATTCAAATGCATTCAAATGCGAGGAAACCCTTAAGGAATGAACATTAAGTATAAATATTGACTTGATCCTGGGCATTTGTTTACTGTGTTTTACAGGATAAAAAACTTGAATAATTGAATATAATTTAAATGATATTTTCCTTTTTGCATTTATATTTTGAATGCAATGCTTATGATCATATTAAAGTGAGATGCATTTGCCCTCATCACTGTACTTAACCTGGTTTACTTGTAGTCGGATCTCCTCAAAAATCTAAATATGGCATAAGAGGCTGAAACAGATCCAACTGAGGCAATCAGTATAAGAAAAAAAAACACAGACAGGATAGGAAAGACTGTAATAACTGGTGCTGTAGCAGACTTCATTTACGATGAAGGACTGGATGTACCGCTTTTTTTTCAGTTCGAAGAATGAGATCATTAATGCAGCTTGCTTTGACAAGTTTTAAGTACTTTTCCTATGTTAACCTCAGAATAAATTTACAAGACAAGGGTAAGGGAATTCAGAACCGAATATGGTACAGTTATTTGTTCAACATTTTGGGCAGAGAAACAAAAGTACGTATGTTGTTCTTTCACAGGGTGAGATGTGGCACTAAATGAAGTGTTGTCCTGATTAATTCAAGCAAAGCTAAGAGACACAGACGACAAAGACTGCTTTGTCTGCTTTAATTAGTGGCTTCCTATTCTGCTTTCATTCTTGCTGTTTGGTGTGTTTGGACCATCTGCTTTGATTAATTGCCACCAGGCACTTTTAGAGAACAGCCGAGTCTTTGCACACTGTGAGGCACCTTCTGAAGGAGGAGGTTAAAGTTGGAGCCTGTTTAAATCTCCCTTCTTCTAGGGCCATGTTACTTAACATGTTACTCATAAACACTTTTTTATTTAAGTATCTGGAGATTAAAGCACAGTGAGTGCATTTCCTTATTTGTTGCATTTAAATGAACATGGTACTTACAATTATCTCATTTATATTCTCAAATGATATAATGACTCATTTTTTTTAATCGGTGCTTGTATGACATGACAGATGCGCTTATGTGAGTAGTAGATGTTGTTGACAACCCTTAGCTTTGCAGTCTGCCTCCCATGGGGTTGGTGACATTTACTCTGACTGATCTGGCTGCCTTGTAGGTTGCTGTCCTGCTTCCTCGACCTGCACCATCACTCCTGAACCTATTCAAAGCTGACATTAAAGTATTTGAGGCCAAGAGGCAGACATCTACTTGCTTCCATGCCAGTGAGACCCCACTGTGGGGAGTGTTACATCATTTATAGGAGTTAATGAAAAATCAGATAGCAGATAGTTTTGAGTATTGATTATTTACTGCTTTTTTTCAATCTCATTTCATCTTAAATTCAGAAACCTTCAGCAGTTTCTAACAGAGATAAAATAATTATATAGATCTATGCTGTGTGAGTTGTAATTTTGAAAGGCTACAATAAAACTATAAAGCACATTTTTTACACCAGCATTGCTCTTACTTTGGTTTCGTGACATTTAAGTATAAGTATAACCAAGCTCAAGTTTGAAAACAAGTCTGAAAATAAGACATTTAGATTCACTGAATGCAAAATGCTTTTCTCTTGCTGCACGATTGTGGGAGGCTGTTTGCGCGTTAGATTGACATTTTTACATTTACATTTATGACATTTGGCAGATGCCCTTATCCAGAGCGACCTACATTTAACTTATTCATACAACTGAGATGCTATGGGTTTACGGGCCTTGCTCAGGGGTCCAGGAGTAGCAGCTTATAAATATCGCTTTTTATAGCGTTATAAATAATCAAAGAAAGGAAATGTTCAACATCTTGACTATTCAGTATGTACAATTCCATTTTTTCTAAGTCACTTAACATTTCAATCATTTTGTAATATTCACCACGCTAACTGCTACATACAAAAGTTCAGATTTTCTTTGAGTTTTATCAATTTTTTGGATGGATTTACAACAACTACCAAGTCTATGCCAGCTGCAGTGCATTATACTATTGAAGCAAATATTAAGAGACTTAAATTTACATGAAGAAAAATGAAGAAAACTGTACACTGTATCAGTTATAACCTGACTATATGGTTGTGTTTCGGTTCTTGTGTTCAGGTTCTGGCTGAGGAGGAAAAGGCTTCCACAGAAGGGCTGGAAGATGAAGACTGGGACAGGGCTTTGTCTGTGGAGCGTTTTGGGGACATCATCACAGAGTCTGGCACGAATGGTGCAGACAAAATGGGTCGCAGCTACAATGAAAAGGACTTTGAATGTAGGTATAGCCTTTTTTTTAAAACAAGTACTGTAAAGACTCCTGGTGTCTTTTAAAGTAGAGTATTACATTGTTACATTATTACATTGATTTAGCGTTAGTTTAAAAGCTCTAGCCTTGAGGAGAACAACTGTCTGGTCAGTAATGTGTAGAATTCTCTCTCTTTATTTCTCTAGTAATTTTTTACAAACTTTCAGCACAATTTTTTTACTATTATTAAAGTAATTTTTTTCTCGAATCCTCATAAATCAAGGTTTTTGTCCTTGTATAAAATGCAAGGATTGCATATGATTGCGGTATCAGGTAACGAAATACTGAGGAAAACGAAAAATAATGGTTCACACGGCAACATGAAAAGAGCCTCCTCCTCCTTTTACTAATTGTGCATGCCGGGAGACGTGTTTCTTGTAATGACAGTTTAAAAAATGCAAATCTTCTGAAGGCTGACGCACACAGCTATGTATTTATGATAATGTCATTGCATCCCATTGTTTGATATCTGGGCTCAATTGTTAGGACTGTTGGAACATTCAGTTAAACTGAACCACTCAACAAAGACAAATTTGTGAGAATGATATATCGGCCTCACTGATGACCATATGAGCTGTGATTCGAGCAGAAAAATATTTGTTCTGCGAGTCCTCCAAAGACATTTCTGTCACAGTCCTTGGTCTGTGTTCCAAGGGGTTAAACCCACATGTACCAGTGACCTAATACTTTCCATTCATTGAGATCTGAAAAAGATAATGAGGCTTTTCATGGTTTAATGCAATGCAGTGTTGTACCAGGCTATATGGAGAACACTTAGGAGAACCATAATGTGACCTAATGGGACGACATAGCATCAGCAGAAATGTCCACCTGCACTTGGTGAACTGTTTCCAGATCTGGGGCACCAATTCTGGGTGCAGACACTGCCACTGCAAGACTTTATAAACAGTCCCACTGCACTATTATATAGTCCCAGTAAGTGATTTTTCTCTCAGTGAGAGAGACCATATGTGGGACCACCTGGAGATTCTTTGCAAAGCGAAGACACACATTTGACCTCATACTGCTTTGATGATTGATGTTTCTGACAGTCTCAGTGTTGTACGAATGGACTCGTATGTGTCAACATCTCAGAACTGTTAAGATTTTCAGAGCCAGGCTGCCATCAATTCTTGCTGGTTGAAGTGTTCTCACACCAGGGGGCAACATCCGATCCTTCTGATGGTTATAAATCTTGAAAACATCCATTGTTCTGTAGAGAAACTGAATGGTAGAAATTAATTTGGAACAAATGTCCATAGAAAGCAAACCTAAAAAAAAAAATATTCTGTATTCTGCTGATTGCTTAACCATTTTAATAAGATAGCTTATCATTAATTGTGGGCCATCGTACAGTTTCTTTGCACTCTGGAAGTACCTTGGACCAGTAGGTTCTTTTACTAGAATTGTTTTTCATAAAGCACATATTACAATGTTATAGCTAGCCTGGTGAAATCAGCAAAATTTGCTGAAGGGATTTTTTAAATACACTTTTGTCATTTCTAAGGGAATCTTTAGCAAATAAATCTGTCAAAACTGGTATTGTTTTGTGGATGCATCTGTTCTATCAGACCACCGACACACGTTCCACCACACGCACCACCCGCTGTCCACCCACCTGCCCCCACAGCGCTTCAGGAAGAGGGTGCTCAGTATGGAGCGTCGGCGCAAGAAGAAGCGCAGGAAAAAGAAGACTTCTATGGCACCCTCTGATGTCACACCCACCATCCATGAGGTAGATGAGGAGGAGGTGGAATCTGAGCCAGAAGTACAGGGCCAAGACACCACACCTACTGAGCCCCCTGAACAACAGATGCAGGTAATTAGATGTGACGTGCCTTTTTGTTTGTGATTCAGGATTAGTGCTCTAAATTTCAAACATTTTGAACTCATATATGGCTTTATTCAAGTTTTGGAAGACAGTTTATAAAATCATGTTAGATAAGGTCAATTGCAGCACTTGTCTGGCTCGCTGCCAGTATCTGGAGATCAGAGAGGCTTCATTTGCCTTTTTTTGGGAGTTCTAAAAGATGGGTCAGTGTAACCCTGGTCAATTGTCTTCTAGCTTATGCATATGATATATGACTGTTAGCAGGCCTCCAAGAACAACTTTGCCACAATATTCAGCAGATACGCTCTTCAGTGTCAGTGGTTGCACATGCTGACTTTGTCCCAGCTAAAAGTAAAAAATGAAATAGAAAAAAAAGGTATTTAAAAAAGCAAAGAAGTTTCTTTTCATGTTCTATAGCTCTAAAAAGAAATTGACTTAAATGTATTTATTTCAAGTTAAATGATCATCACCACTTCAGACCTTCTGTAAGAAATGCAAAGAATAGTGTATATATCAGGTACATTGATACAGAACTGCAAACAATCAGAACATTAAACAGCAAAGAGAGTAAACGTTCTGCTGTGTGTGTGTCTGGGTGTATTTAATTTTCTGTTGAAGGTATGCAGAAGTTGGTGTATGACAGATGTTCTAGATGTGTGTGTGTGTGTTTGGGCAGTAAGGGTATTGCACACCAAAGACATGCAAAATGCAGGTGTGTATGCTATATATGATGACTTTGTGTTTAGTGGAAGTTTGAAAGTGCTGACATTGCAGGGTGTTACAGATATACAGATACACTTTTGCTGACTCAATGCTAAAGATCTTACATTCATTCTGTGAGGGGGGAAAAAAGAGAAAGGGAGTTTAATGCATGTTGTCCTCTCTCAGTTTAGCTTGGGAAGTGAGGGGCTGATGATGCCACCTGTTCCTCTCCCCACATTTCACATGGAAAATGAAAGACCCCCAAGCCCTGAGCTACCCATTACTAAACCCACAGAAATACATAAGGAGGATTTACAGGACAAAAAGGAAGAGGATGAAGAGGAGGAAGATGAGGAAGCATTACATAGGTAAGCAGAAACTATTAAATATTTTGCAACACATTCACTGAATAGCTAAATAAAACTCTTTCATATGATTCTAATTATACCCATAATCTATCCATCTATATATCTATATATCAGCCAATTTCATCACAGTTATTTATTCATTTGTTGTTACACACTCCAGATTTTCTGCATTTCTCATGCTGGAGTTTCAGTGGATTTATCAAGGGAAAAAACTACCAGGTTTTGACTTCCTTGACTTTGTAAAGCATTGTATGTTTAAAGAACAGTACTGTGGTTGCTATATGAAGCAAGTTTTAATTACAAATATAATACTCAAACAGAATTCTTGAATCAGATTTGTCAGAATGATTTATTTTTATGATCCAGAATGGGTCAGATTCTATATTTTCTACTTATTTTCTATAACAAAACAGATTCTGACACTGGAACTTGTTTCTTGTAAACAGAGTATAATAATGACTACTTTAAGGACACATTTATGTAGCAATAATTCACCATAGCATTTCCTTCAAGTTTTGTTTAAGAAATAGGGTTTTGTGGTTTATTGATAACATAAGCTGTGTTTATATTATATTAATTTGTTAAAAAAAATGGTAAAATAAAGAGATTGGCTTGTAAGCAAATGGGGGTTTACACTTTTATTTGTTAATTTGCAATTGTTTTGCAGACATTGCAAGATGTGAGCATGTTCAGCGATGTCACAACGTTAAGAAAGGTTTATGCAAACTTACAGACATTTGGTGCAGTGAAGACAAAGCACACAAATACCCTGCTCCTGATTTGTGAAATGCTAGTTGCATCACCATCTGATTAAACAATGAGTGGCTGCTAGCAGCTTCATAATACAGTGACTGGTGAAGGTGTGAACATACCTTTCATACTGTAGCTGTCTTTGGAAAAATAATCCTTGGGGTGGTATCAGACTGTATAACACCACCTAGTTTCTATAATTGGATCCTTATGAGCATTTAATGGATCACATTGATTGCTATTTTTGCCCAATTAATTAATATTCAGTATTAGTTAGATGTGAAAAAATGTTTTACTCAGTTAATGTTAGATATTATTATACATAATTTAATCCCTTATTATGAAATCCTAATACGCTCTATATACACAAGTTATCATTACTATTTTATTACCACAGTTTGTGTTTATTTGTCTCATTGTATTGTGATTATGAAGAGACTCCATTTAGTCAAAGAATCTTACAATAAGATGTTACATAATGTTACATAATAGATGTTACATGCTTCAGTCACACCACTGGCCTCCCTATAATTTAGCAGATATATTTTGTTTTAATTGTGGTAAGAAACACAAACAAATCGAACAAATGAGCATGTACATTTGAACATTATCTATTTTTAATGGCTAGGAACGCTTAAATATGTTGAAATAAATCAATGTAGAATTTAGAAACATCCCTGAGATGTACTGGGCCTGTCATATGTAACTCGGTTGCATTCACAATATAAATAATTTGTAAAATGATTAATTATGCATTAGAAGAAAGCAGAGATGGATTCCCTTTCTCTCTCTCTCTCTCTCTCTCTCTCTCTCTCTCTCTCTCTCTCTCTCTCTCTCTCTCTCTGCTTATGTGTTCTATTTAAAGGCATGTAGAGAAGCCTTCACATAACTGGATGATGCAAACTGGTGCACAGAAAATGAGCATGTTCAATAAAGAGCTTGGTGCAGTATTACGGTACTACTGGAACTGAAAAAAAGCTATAGCTTTGCTGGGACAAAGGATGCTCATGCCTATATTTATACTCGAGCTCCCTCTGCTGGCTGACTAAGATTCCAACTGAGATGCTGTTACAACTACTGTAGATGATTGTGCCAAGCATGTATGTATAAGCGTGTAAGTTGTACAGTGCTGTATTTTTTGGAAGGGTTTTGGCTTTTAGACCTTTGTCATCTGACCCTACAGATTGTCTTTAGTATGCCTAAATAAATGAGAATGCCTTTGTATTCTTAATAAATTGTGCCTATTCTTTACAGGTTTAATCCGCCTTTAGAGCTGGCCAGTATCCCCACGCGTGCCTGGTTCTGCCGGAAACCTGTCCATCGCCTGAGTGGAGCCCAGCGCACCAACTACGACCTGAGAGAACGCATTTGCATTGGCAGCATGACCGCTTTGGAGACAGCCGTTTATCAGAAAGTGCCCACAGACGAAGCCGAGGCTCAAATGCTTGCAACTGTTGACCTGGATGACATGAAGAGTAAGTGTGGCAATGTGGAGCGTTCAAGTTACAATTATTTATTTATTTATTTTATATGGGAAGTATGGGAAGTACATGTATATATTACTAAAGTATATACATATCTACATATTTGTGTGTGTTCTATTTAATGTTTCATCTGTTGGTCTGACCTAGTGTTTAATCTCAGTCTCTCTTTGAAGTAATTAGCACCAAAGTAATTATTAGCGTCTATGATTAGCCATGTCATGCTAATAGAGACTGCAATTTACCTGTTAATTAGTTAGCGAAATTCAGTCAATGCAGTTTAGAGGTTTTGCTAGATGGATAATTTAACAAAATGTTCTGAGACGAATACAAGTATTTTCTTTGCAATATTTACCAATTACACAAATAAAAGACAAGCTTACTAGATTCATAAATCTGTCACATATGAGATTACTGACCAGCTTCTGAGCTTTGTTTAAGTCTCTACACTATACTGTATGGCAAAATGTTTGTAGCCATGAGGCCTAGAAATGTTCCAGCATGACAATGGCCCTGTGCACATGGAGAACTTCATAAAGACATGATTATGCAGGAGAAATCGTGTCTTGGTGCAGTGGTAGCTCTGTGGTTAAGATGTTGGATTTCAGATCAGAAGGTCGTGAGTTTAAATCTCACCACTAGTAAGCTGCCACTGATGGACCCTTGAGAAAGGCTCTTAACCCTCAACTGCTCAGTTGTATAAAGGAGATAATTGGACGTTGGTTTGGATAATGGCGTCTGCCAAATTCTGTAAATGTAAATAAATGTCCCGCACAGAAGGCTGACCTCAACCCCACTGACCACCTTTGCAATGGATTGGATTCCAAGCCTCCTTGAATGAATAAAGTGTCCAACGTCATTTATGCTCTTATATATAAATCAGCATATCCTGCACCACTGTTCCAAAAAGGTATTGAAATATTTTTATATCGCTAATCGTTATATGAAAAACCCGCCTACTTACATTCACCCCTGGAGTCCATGTGGGTTTCCGTATGACACTTTAAAAGCCTTTTTTTCCAGCAGTTAATCTGTGCACCCAGTAAAACTCAGCTGTCATTGTAATCCACAAAAGCTGTGTTTCACTGGGTTTAATTTTATTGTGAAGGAGTTCAGGGTTTTAGTCTTGCGCTGTCCATTGAAAACGGTTTCTATTACATGAATAAAAAGTGTAATATTTAATAAACATTACCAAATTTTGATGAAGAAAATCCCCTGTGCTGTGATGCACTTCCACATAAAGGGTTCTTTAATGGTTCTTTGGATTGATGGTAGTTATGTTTATTTTAATATTTGTATATATGTATATAATGCCAAATCCAAAATGATTTCTTTGTGCCATAAAATTTCCCCTCTAGGGGAATGACCTATGAGTATTTGATAAACATTTGTTGCAAACAATTCCATGCTTATGAAGGACCATTTCAGCAAGTAGCATGACTGACTGGATACAACGATTACTTTTAAATGGGCTTTTCCAAGCTTCAAATACCGTATTCTTTAGACTATAAGCCGCTACTTTTTTCCCACGGTTTGAACCCCGCGGCTTAAACAACGAAGCGGCTAATTTATGGATTTTTCCTGGGTTTTTCCCGGTTTCACAAACTTCATGGCAAAAAACTGAGCCCCGTAACATTAGACCAATGAAATTTCGGAACAGAAACGAAAAAACGCACCTCACCTGTGTTCTGAGCTGCACGGCATCGGGAGAAAAAAACTTCCATTTTTTAAAAGCAGGACGATGCAGGCTATTCCCAAAATGCCGCTCTGCTCTTAATGGAGCCACAACATATTTCACCCGTTACACCGTGTAACAGACACTGTCTTTCGTTAAAGCCTGTGTAAAGTTCATTAGTTCTAGTGTAGACAGTGCGGCTTATAGACAGGTGCGGCTTATTTATGTTTAAAATCTTTGTCAAATTCAGTGGGTGCGGCTTTTATTTGGGTGCGCTCAATAGTCCGGAAATTACTGTACTTTTTCTACTGAAATTTACATCCGGAAAACTGATGACATCTACTCTACAGTATAAGTTGGACAAGTGACAATGCCTTGTATGTTTTTACAAAAAATATTCTATATGTCTGTTTTTCATTTTCAATGACTTTTGAATTTGCTACTACAATTTTGTTGTAGTGTTTAACTAATTGATCAGGTGGTTACATAACTAAACACTAGTTCCTGCTGCAGAAACTCCAGAAAAAAAGAATACTTTCCTTGATACAGTTATGCAATGAGAAATGGACATAGCTACTCAACCAAGGATTTAGTGTTTGGTAAAAGTGTGCTATTTGAGGATTGTAATGGCTGCAGTTTGGATGGTTCATTTTGGTAATGCCTGCTATGTCCATGTCTATACTTATAAATGTGTTTTTGCAGAGAGCAGGTCCAGGGTCAACCCAGCACTAAATCAACAGGGGTCTGGCATTAGGCCAGTTTTACTCAAACTCTATAAAAAATATAGTAAACATGGCCTGACGTAGAACTATGGTTGGGATCACTGGGACTGGGATGTGAGCTCTCTGTTATTTTTCCAGCAGTTACCCTTAATAAAATCTGCTTAATTGAGCAAAAGGCATTCGAAAACAAACCACATATTACTCCTCCTAGCTTTAGTGTGTGGCATCAGGAAGCAGACAGTAACCAGTTCTCATATCCTTTAAGCTTCAGGAGGACATAGAAATACAGGATGCCCAATGTAGTTGTCACGGCTTTGGTTAAAGCTTTAGGGTAATCTCTCTGAAACCAGCAATCATTAGTCATCATCCTTTTTTTTTTCAAAAGGTTCTGCACTGCCTGTAATAACATGTTTTCCGATGGTTAAAGCTTCTGTTGGCATCCTTTCCACATAATATTCGGAACAACTATGTTTCACTTTATCTCTGTCCCTGTGATCCTGAGGATGTGTAGAGACTTAAAAATGGTTTCAGTGAATTGGATCTAATGAGTCTTGTGGTTCTCTAAGCATAAATTTAGATACAGTATCATTTATTGCTTTTTACTATGTCATTGAACTTACCATGAATTATAATTTTTATTCATGGTTTTAAGCATATATTTGAAATAGCAATTTGTATGTGACATATATTTACATTGTAGGTAAACTCATCCATTAACCTGTTCATGTTTATTAACATGCTCATCAGTTGTGTTAAAGGCTGGTGGTCCTGTTTAATACAATTACTAAATGACTACATTTGTAAATAAAATTCTCTTAAGTTATTTCCTGTATTTTTTTTTTTAAACAAGAGTGACAGAGAAGACAGGAATGGGTTGCTTGGGTTTGTTCAGGTCTGCTGGTGAGTTGGGTGGCACATCTAAGTGAAGCTGGGAACATGGTCCTGAGGCTGTAATTAACACAGTCGTTTTAATTGATTTTCCTTTGAACTTCCTGTAGTGAATCACGGATTTGGGCCTGCACTGGCACAAGCCATTTTATTCTGGCATTGCACAGAGAAGAAGACCTGTCAATACCCACACCAACCACTACACCATTATCTCTCTTCCATGTTAATCATTTAATTACCATTAATGTGTTCATAGAGTCATTCAGGAGAGATGGCTATTATTTCTGGTAGTTTTATTCAAGATAAATCCAGTGGAAACAATGGTGTTGAAATCATGTATGCCTTTCACAGAGCATTAAGATAAATCAGCTGTTAAATGGTACTTTTCCATAATAAAATGCTAAACTCTTGATGTCAAAATATGTTTTCTATATTTTGTAAAAAACTAATTATGAATGTAGTTTAAAATACCTTATGGCATGTTATGTTGACGTAATACATGAAATATGTGGAGTGCATAAGCGCAATTCAGGTAACAGTGTGTCAGAGATGGGAACGGTTTCCATGGAGACCTGTGATGTAGAGACAGTACACCCTAATGTGAGGCTCCATGCGTCTGGACGCTGTTTGACTAAGTGTGATGTATCAGCCGCCGCCTCCATCTGATGCTCAGCTGGCGAAACTGCTCATCTTGCACTCGTTGAATATCAGGCTACTTTGCATCATCGGCCTCTTTCTGTCCTGTTGCTGTTTCTGCTGCTGCGTTGGACAGCCACCCGGGAGCCCCTGCCTGAGATATTCAGTTGGAAGCCGACAATGCTCCAGGCTTGTGGCTCACACTATTGAGTCTCGCAATGCAGGGGGGCTAAAAACAGGACAACACTACAGCTTTGAGACCAGCCCTTTTATCCACATACTGCTGCACAATCAATCAGTGCTGTCATGGAAATTAGACAGGGAGCCAGTGGGTTGTGTTGAAGTTGTTTTTTTTTGTGAATTGGTGGGCACCTACAGAGTTTTGAGTATTAACTTACATTGAAGAAATGCTGGCTACCCAGGAATCCAGCGCCTCTTCTTAGAAGCTTTTGTTTGTCAAGGCCTTATTTAAGAAAATTAGTTGGATTATATTGGATACAGACTTTGAGTATTAACTTACATTGAAGAAATGCTGGCTACCCAGGAATCCAGCGCCTCTTCTTAGAAGCTTTTGTTTGTCAAGGCCTTATTTAAGAAAATTAGTTGGATTATATTGGATACAGATTTATCAACCAAAGGTGAAGTACCAAAAAAAAAAAAAAAAAAAAACGTGTTGGAAAGAGCAAGTCCATCGGATTGTGCTTGATGCACACATTTTATGCTGTATTTTTGCATTGATTGTTTAGTTGACAGAGGCATCTCTGTGCGGACCACCGGATATGTGTAGCATTGTAGCACTCCCACTGGAATTGTTGAACTCCACCCAGTGGATATAGAGGATCTACAAGGTTTACAGTTCCATCACTCCTGCACTGCTGGAACTCTTTAAAACTCAGAATACTTAATTGTACTAATATAACAGCTCTGAGCAACGGTCAACAAGTGAAACACATTCTGAATGAAAGCATCCCACCAGTTCAGGGTGGGGTGGAACCGTTGGACATGGAGATGACAGATATGGAGCAAGACCAAGTAGGTGCTAGTGCTAAACCACAAGACATTCCAAAGATGAATGATGGGAAAGGACAAAATGGAGAGGAGGAGTACACTGGAATTTTCAATGTGGATGGGTTTGAAGATTTTGAAGAGTTTGTTCTGGATTTTGAAGACTATGACCTTCTGGAGTCAATCCATAGCCATCTCAACTCTCCTGTTGAACCTCTCCGTGAGTATCATCAACTATATTGTTTGGGAGGCCTTAAAGCTCATATTTAACTGTCTTCACATTTGAATGTTTCTCAGCGATAGCGCCATTCATTAGGTTACTGGAAAGTAGGTAATTCGTTCAATATCTTGGTTCTGGAGCAGGATAAACACTAATATGTGTATAATAGATAGTATTATAGGACAGAGGTGGGCAGCCAGTGTTCTAAAGATACAAGCAAAAGAACTATTCAGAGCAATAAATGTATAATTTCTGAAACATATAGAGCTGTTTAAAATTCAAAAATATCTCAAAATGACTTTTTTTTTTATGTGATGCATTCCAGTAACGTTTTCTGCTCAGCAGCAACATTAAGGCATTCTATACTCTGTGGAAACCTAACATTGGGAAAATTGATTGATGAGCATTTTAAATGTTTTATTGATTTTCCAAGAGGAAACACAAGCTAATTAATGTAAGGCTTATGCCTCACACAGAGCTCACTGATGTTGTAATTGAAGTAGGGCATGTGGTGATGTGCTGACAACATAGGGAAGAAAGCTATTGAACAGGTAGTTCATCCCATTCATACACAAACACACAGACCCATGCACATTCACAGGCATACATACCCAGGCCAGTCCTGTTCAGGATCCAGCTCAGTGAGACATGAGCATGTTCCATAGACTGATGCTATTTGTTTCACCCGGAACATTTCAAGAAATGATAAATGCAGCTGTTTGTATGCATCACGGTAAAGTACATTTTAGGAGACCAGTAATGCTCTCAAAGCAATCATTTATTCAGATACTTTTGTCAACGGTGTAGCCTTTGAAAACTTGCTTGGAAACAAGAAGCCTCTGTTTGAACAGTAAATGGCTCTTTGGATTCGTGATTGATGTCAGCAGTTCCTGGGCTTCTCCACCTCAGCACTTATCCAGTGGTTGAACTTCTTTGCTCTATCACCCCTGTTTGTGCCACTGGAGAAGTTCCCTTCCTGTCTGCCCTCTCATCTCTGAGTGACAAGAAAGAAATAGCTCGGTCTTCAGTCTAAGTTCAGGATTCTGCACAATTGTCTGGTCTAAGAAATACAGCTGGATTGTTTCCTAACAGGATAAAAATACTACCGCGATGTCTTTGGCAAGCTTCATCTTAAATTTTTTGTTTATAAAGAACTCAATTGGGCAGCAATAAATAATGCTGGATAGTGCTGTACAATTAAGCTTTCTTTCACACAGCAGAGAAAATCTTTTTTTTCCAATCCAGTTTTTTGACTAGGTGTTTGGATGGCCAAATCACACCTCCAAGGTACACAGTGTGTTTCTGTGTGGAGATACACATGCTCTTGTTGTGTGTATGCTTTTGGGGGTTTTCTTTAGGTTCCTTTAGTTTTCTCCCACCTCATAATAACATGCAAGTTAATAAATTGTCCCTAGGTGTGAACTTATTTGTGAATGTGTGTGTGGTGTGTATAATGTCCCAACTAGCCTCTAATGCTCCCTCACACCTACTGTTCTTGTGATAAACTCCAGATTCACTGTGACACTGACAAACATTAAAAGGATTAAAGAAAGGAACTAATTCAAATCCCAAGTCTCTTGATCATAATCGCATTGTTGTATGTACACCTTGGCTGCTAATGCTAAGGATGGTGGCACACAATGTGAGGCAAGTAAATGTTAGTGAAGGTAAATGTAACATAACATAACATGAAGTTGTTCTTGCTTAATTCAGATATGCCAAACTATCTGATTTAACCAGCTTGGTCTGAACATGCTCTTGTATGCTAATCTACACAGCATATGTTCTTCGATGATAATATGCATTACTTTATAAGCGGGGTTTAAATAATGAGAGTGATCATTTCTATGAGTTATGGTTTTCAAACATTTCTAGAGTGTGTTTAATATGAAGTTATGGCTCAGGTTGGTTGCACTATAACATTTTACCTCAAGTTGGCCTGAAATCTCTTTTTAGGACGGCTGCTTTGCTACCACATCAGCTCAAGCTGAGTCCAGCCAAAAGGCATGACTGCCATGTTTTTAGGAGTCAGCAGTGTGAACGAAAGAGCAAAGATAGGAATGAATGGACTCTGGAGGTTGGGGGAGATTGTTTGAGGGTTGGCCTGGAGTTGCAGTTTTTAGGGTCAGAAAGACAGGGATCAGAATGCAGTTGAGAAAAAAAAAATAGAAATTGACTTTTGTTTACGGCACATCCTGCAGCTACTGTGACAGCCTAAAACAGCAAGGGATTTTTTTTGTGGCCTGGCATGCCCTGATTCCTCAGTCCCCTCAACTCTGCTACTGGTAGAATGCATGACTTAGGGCCTTCAATTATCTCAAATTTAATAAGAACCTTGGTTTGTGGGTTTGAAGTGATATAATATTAAACCAGAGGCAGTTTTTGGAGAAGCCTGTGGCTTAAACCACACAAAATAACTCATTCTGCCTTGTGGATTCCTTTGGCCAACATTGACTATGTTTTCCTGTTCACTAATCTGTGATCTTTTGCTCAAATAAAAGCTTAAATTAAATAATCTTACAGTCAAAACACGTTTATAATAAGAACATTTACGGTGCTACCACTAAAATGTCGATTTCGTTCTCATTTTATTTATTTTGATATACTTGCTTGCAGGTCACCGGTTTGAAGACAATCCTGGAGTAAGGCGACACCTGGTCAAGAAGTCATCTCGTTGTCAGGTTACTCGGGCAAACAACGGCTCTCCTTCTCCCTCTAGCCTAAAGAAGAGGAAGAAGATTGACAAAAAGACTCATGAGGTTAGATTGTGTACCAAAGCGCAAGGATACAGTTATCATAGTCTACAAAAAGGAAAGGAAAGCAACAATAATGTACAAAAATGTATTTGGATCTCACAAGCACACTATTTTCAATTCAAACACAGAGTCCCATAAAAGACATAAAATGTGATATAGCAACAGACTAATTTGTATCAGTAAATATTTATAATGCTTCCTATTCTTAGCATCCTGTTTTAAGGTTCTCTGGTGTTTATTTCAGTAATATGAAGCAATGTCTCTAAGGACAAACTTTCCCCAGTCAGAATAAGGGTTTGGACCAAGTCCAAAATAGCTCCATTGTACAGTATAATAGATTCTATGTGATGATACATGATATGAGGACAGTTTATGAACTGCTTTATAAATAAACAGCGATCAGGGGTACTGTTTTTTTCCACTAAGATGGCCATCTCACTTTTTGTATAAAACACTGCGATCTATTTACAATGGGTTATAAACATAAGAGCTGAATGATAAACAGCATTAGGGGCAAGAAGAATGGAGATGACAGCAAACATGCGAATTATATGTTCATAGACAAGAAATGAAAGGATTAAGACACTATGAGGAAAGTCAAAATAAGCCATGTTTCAACCTCAGTTATGAAATATGTTTTACATTTGTAATTTAAAAGAAATTGTATGACAGTGGGACACATTTTCTTTGTACAAGAAATTTCTTAGAAGGTAGAAGGTGTTGGTTTAACAGTTGTTTTGAGAATGGTTCTAAGAATGGTTCTGAGTAAATAAAATAGATCTTTTTATCATACCAGGTCATTTACAGATTGGTATGGTGGATTTTTGCATCTATAAATAAAATGGCTTTTTATTTATCAAAGAAAATGTTGATTGATATGGCAAGTAGGATGTCAGAGCAACCCTCCAGCGAGTTTTCGAGGCCCACGACGCAGAACTCAGTTTTGTAAGGAGATGTTTATTCAGCATATATTTCAGGAGTCTCCAATGTGATAATTGTAATTTTAAGAGTGATAATTGATTACATTCTAGATTATGTTTTTGTTAAATAAGGAGAAGAAACAAGCCCAGTACAAAACTGTTTGTAGAGAGGTCTGACGCCACGATCTTTTGAACTTTACATCTTGATGTATTTGGGTGCTGCATTGAGTAGTACCTCAGTGTGCAATAAAAAAGTGGTGGCCCATTTCATCGAAATCCATCTAATTCAAATATGGCTGCCAGAACACAACCGCAACTACACCATAATGAGACCATATCTCAAGCATGGTATGGGCCAGGATGTGACTTTTGAGCCAAAACCTAAATGCAGGGCAAAATATTAGATATGGTTAGTTGCATAATTTGGGACATTTTTTTGGCCTAGATTTTGAACTTTATGTGTGTATTTTGTAAAGCTTATATGGCTGCTTACAGTTGAACAGTTTTGGGCAAATAAAATACTTGCCATTGCCGTATCTGACCCCAATTCTGTCTCAACTATAATTGTCTGTTTATATTTTATAAATCCTAAAACATCTTTAGCATAGCATGAAATTGTCTAATTAAAAATAACTATTACTCTGCTTCTTTTTACTCTTAAACAGAAAGAGATTTCCAGGGCTAGGTAATAAATATGTCTGTTATACACTAAGTACAGTGCTACTGATCCATTTCCCTATGGAGATTTGACCTTTTTATCTTCAAATCGGAACAAAATCAATATTTGTACTTTGTTGTGTTAATAGAGACTATAACTCTCAAACATCTGCTTCCTGGCCTTTGCCTGGTCCTATTGATCTTGTTCTACTCGGACAAGTAGTAACCCCATCAACATGGTCTCTGACTCACTCAGATCTAACAAATGGATTAATTACACAAAATGTGCCTTTAGTCACAATCTAAACCTCATTTAACCACACAGTCTGCCACACTATTCATTCATCAACACTTCCCATCAAACTGTGGCAAGCTGCTTAACCAGAGGAAGCTGGCTTCTCTCTGGGGGTCAAACAGACCGCATTTCACTGAAGAGTGCTGACCTGATGCTTGTCGAAAATAAAATGCCTTATTAAGTTCTGTGCATGACCAGGGAGAAATGTGAAAATGCATTCAGTACATACTGCCTTATGAGAAATCTGGAGCGCGACAGTAAGAAATGCAGAATTAGTTGGTGGTTATAATCTGTGAAAGTCATTTATGATGTGACTCTGTCCTCTTTAGGTCTTTGTCGAATTAAATGAGCTGATTGTGGACAAAAACCAGGAGATGCGCTGGAAAGAGACGGCTCGCTGGATCAAGTTTGAGGAGGATGTTGAGGAAGATACAGAACGCTGGGGAAAACCTCACGTGGCCTCACTGACCTTTCGGAGCTTGCTTGAGCTCCGCAGGACCATCACGCATGGTATGTGGACATCTCCTTGTCCATGATATGTTCCAACGTACAGTGGGCTATGTTCCTGTTATGAAAGATATCACTGTGCATTACATGTTTGTGCTATGGTAGTACACTATATGGCCAAATATGTAAGTGGACATGTGACTATCAGACCCATATACAGACCTTTTCCAAACTGTTGCCATACAGATGGAGGCTGGACTGATGTTCTGCTGTAAACAAAATAAGGTCCATTAAGACAGTTTGCCAAGGTTGGTGTGGCTAGAACAGTGTCCTGACCTTAACACCACTGAACACCTTTGAAACCTTCGAAATAGTATGCAGACTGCATACCAGGGCTCCTCACCCATCAACACTACCTGATTATCCTACTTGAATCTTATAACTGATTGATCATAAAACTCTCTCAGCCATATTCTAAAATATAGCATAGACCAGGGGTCACCAACCTTTTTGAAACTGAGAGCTACTTCTTGGGTACCGATTAATGTAAAGGGCTACCAGTTTGATACATGATTTTTTAATAATAATTATCAACAATTATTTAACAAAGTAGGAAACAGCTATTTTTAGAAAAGGCCACCGGGCTACCCATGTGGTTCTTGCGGGCTACAATGTTGGTGACCCCTGGCATAGACCTTCCCAGAGAAGTGGGGGCTGCTATAGTAGGCAAAGGAAGAATGTGGATGTGAATAGGATGTTCAACAGGCATATATGATTATGATGGTTGCATGTCTATGTACTTTTGGCTAAATAGTGATATTAGACAGGAGATCTTAGAGCTACTACAGTTGAATTGTGAAACTGTTACAGTTGAGCAATGCAGTATATTACTGGGTCTCAATGGCACAAGAATGATGTGGGGCAAACTATTACACATATACTTAAGGCAGATTGGCACCAGTATTCATGATTTCAAAAGTCTTTCAATTTCAAAATGCTCTACTGTGTTCATGTTTTTTTTTTTTTAATACCTAACAAAAAGGTTGCAACCCTTTAAACATTTCCAATCTGCACATATTGGGTATCAGTATGACAGTGATATTTTATGTATTCAGGTGCCATAATGTTAGATCTGGACCAGACCACACTTCCTGGAATTGCACATTTGCTGGTGGAAACCATGATCATCTCTGACCAGATCAGAGCTGAGGACCGTGCCAATGTGCTACGTGCATTACTGCTAAAACACAGGTCAGAGAATCACACATCAATAATTGCAAACATGGATGTTATCGACCAGTACTGTTGTAAGCCTCACGCTCTGTGCCATTCGCCCAACTCACTGCCTGTATTGGCTTCCTGATATTCAGCATGATTATGCAACTTTTACTTGTTTTGCTGAAGACCTCCCTAATTAATAATTAATTATTAATCCTGGAAAAATAGTTAATTTGATATATTCAGTACAATTTATGTGGACTTTGTCTGGAATGTATCCTTATAAAAACAGTGCAAAACCAAAGCTGTGAGGTTAAAATGTATCTGTATCTTGCGTGCTTACCGTGTTTCATGCCGAGTTTACTGTGTGTCGGGTTCAACTCATGCATCAGGACCGTTCAGAGAGGTCTGTGCAGCCAGCACCCTGCTTCAGGACTTATGTGATGAATATTGCATGGTCTCACCCACAGAGAATTAATGTTTTGCAGATGAAGCAGTGAACCTTCAAGAGAATGACCTCTTTTTTCTAAACACTAGAAAACAGCACACATATGAGCTTAATGAAAGATTGTTTTGGTTTAAATGTCTGAAAGAGCCATAAGATGACACATTGTTTTTGCGATTTTTTCATTAATATTGTGACCGTATGCTGTCAGTGAAGCCCCGGGGTGTATAATTATACACACTAGCAGGCTTTCGTCCAAATTCTCATAAAAGCTGTAATACTTTAAGTGGGTTTTTTTTTTTTTAAATCAAAATACCTTTTGTAATATTTGTTGAGGTTCAGCTCACATTCCAGCAGCTGTCAATAAACTGCAACATTCCAGGCTTAAACTCTATAGACTGTATTCCAGTCACCTATATTCTAGCAGTTTTAGAAGCCTGTTATGTGGTTTAAAAAATCTATTAACCGCATATTTGATTTGGCAAATGTTTTGTATATCTATCTATCTGTTTGTCTATCTCTCTCTCTCTCTCTCTCTCTCTCTCTCTCTCTCTCTCTCTCTATATATATATATATATATATATATATATATATATAGCTTATTTATATATTTTTTTTTCTCCCAGACATTACACTCATTTACAGGTCTGATCCAAATATATCTTTAACTCCCTAGGTGGTCTAGGGCCAGATGGAGCACCTGTAGCCATTTATTGGAGTAGATCTATTGCCAGTAATAAAACACAAGGCACAAAACACACGCATAGGCACACACACACACACACACACACACACACACACACACACACACACACACACACACACAAACAGAGACCCTGGGCAAAGACTCTTGCACTGACAGAAAGAAAATTTTTAGCAAGCCTTAATGAAGGCTTAATATCATTCTTGAAGGCTTATTGACTGGCTTATCACTGTAGCCCCGTTTCCTTTGTTACTGACAAACTATTGGTACAGCTATAGCAAAATGCACCTCACTTGCATTTTAGGCATTTTAGAAAACACTGCTTGAGGCATTTGGATGCCCAGGAAAGCTGAGACCTAACAAGAGCACTGATATCACTACCTGGACATTGTAGCATTGTGTTGAAAGCATATGTGTAACAAGTGGTAAAACACACATCTCTTCTAGACCTTTTTCCACAGACAAGGTGCCAGAAGCCTATTCTTGTACACTTACCATTTAATTGCAGAAGAGTAGAAAATTCGCAACCAGATTTGGTTTCAGCACTAAAAATGCTGCTGTTTTGGAACCAAGAACTGACAATGTCCAAGAATTAATGGCAGAATTATTATCACCATGACAAAAACTCAAGCAGCTCAAGTTACTTTTATGGGTGCTCATAAACAAAACACTAACTTTGAGAGGAATTTTTTTGAAGGTTATTGTTGAAAACAGCTGGAATACATTTAGCAACTTTGAACTGGACTCTAGGACTGTTTTATTGGCGCTTGAATCATGTTTAAGTGGGAGTTACATTGTTATTGCTAACATTAACCGAGTGTCTGAGAAGCTACACATACAAAAAAAATAACAACATGACTGAAAAAACGTGTGTCTGACGTTTATTCATTTATTCCTTCTTCTTCAGTAAGCCCTGTATCCTGGACAGGGTAAATGAGCACTTTGTGAGAAGAGAATACACCGGTCCATTGCAAGCCGCAAAAAAATAAAGCTTTGGGGGTGGTTCCTAGTGCACTTGTACTTACTGGCCTGTATTTGAGACTTGGGAGGAAACAGAAGAAATCCATCGTCCGTGTCTCTATGCTGCTTTCTATGTGTTATATTGTCTACATTTGTTTTAGAAAACCTTTAACAATGTATGGTCATTATAATCTCAAAACCTTCTTAATGAATATTTTCCAATTAACGATATTGCAGAAGATTGTTTCCTTCATACCAAATGAGCTGTGGAATGGTTAAAAACAAATTTTAGATTTGCATTTTAAAAAAACACCAGCTGAAGCATCAATTCCGGCATCTTGTAAATGGAAAAGCCGATACCTCAGCTGCAAAACATGCAGACAATGTGGCAAATAAAAATTATTTGTTTTAAAAATTTATATTGCTTTACATGCCTTTGTGCACATTTTTATATGTCACGGTGAACCAAAGATTCCGTATAATTGGCCCCGGATGTTATCAGGCCCATGTGATCCGTTTGTAGTGTCTTACAATTCCTACTGATTTCTTTGGCAGGATTTTCTCAGCTTGAATGGAAAATGTGGTTTGGTTTGCAATTTGGATTTTCATATCATGTAATGTGGGGTTTCTGTGTTTAGTTTGCAAATATTGAACCCGAAGCTCAAACCATCATAAATACTCGCAAACCAAGATAAACGTGAACAGGGGCATATAGTGTTCTTTTGTCTTGCGAGGGCAGAACACATGTTCTCAAATGAAACAAAGAATTACATGTTATGGTTGTCAGGGATATGCAAGCATTGCGCAAATCATGACTTTTCCTTTTTGACGTGACCTTCCTTTTTTTCCAGTCACCCAAATGATGAAAAGGATGGCCGTTTCCACCGAAACCATTCGATCACCAGCCTCGGTAGCTTGCGCCATAACCACAACCATGTTCGTGACACGAGCCTGCCACTAGTGCCCCAGGATCACGACACAAAATCACCAGAGCACGACAAAGAGGTGTTCATTTATGGCTTTTGTATTTAACTTTTATTTAATCAGGGGAGTTACACTGTGGGAGGAAACTTTTACAAGAGGACTCTTAACTAAAAAGGAAGCTCAGTAGTTACCACAAGCAACAATCAGACACAGGATATGACAACTAGAAATACCATCTCTTATTAAAAAACTTCCACAATCCATATAAAAATGAATGGATCCTGTGTGGCATGTTTTATCTTTGCTCGCATGTTTTGGCATGTATGCACTGCATTGGAGGATCAGACGTTTTTTTTTTTTGCACTGATCATAACCATTTATTACCACATTCAACGATTCTTCTCTGTCTTTAATCTAAAGGGAGCTATATTTTAGAGAAGTTTGAAGATTGCCCAATTTATACAGTAATTTCGTGAAGGTTTGTGCAAATGCGCTGTGACGTGATGCTGTGCTTGCACCTTTAGAAGGACCAGTAATGCCTGCATTTATATTAGCACATGTTCATGACTCGGAGGTACACAGGTGCTTCTTGTTAAAGCCTTCTGACACAATAGCTGTGAAGCTTTTAATGTTTCCTACGGCTCAAAATGTTGGCATGTTCAGCCCATAAAAGCAATGTTTAAATGACTTTAAAATGACCATTTGGCAAGTCTTTTTTTTTATCCTAGTCCTGTACATTAGGCTCTTTGATTAAAGACAGGCAAAAAAAAAGGTTCATTAAAATCTAAAGAGCAGTGACGAACACATATACACACTTACATGTGGAAGCGTAGCCTATAATACGGCCATCGAGTGACATTTTTGTGCACTGCCTGCCAAAACACTTTAACCACAGCCAGTGTTTAACATTAATAGCTTACTAACTATTTTCTTCTGTTAATGAAAGAAAAACCTGCACCCCGTTCCTGCAGAGGCACACACTGCAGCCAGATCTATGAAACTGCTGGCAAAGATCCCCAAGGATGCTGAGGCCACGGTGGTTTTAGTGGGTAAGCAAAGGATCGCGTCAGTTTTTTTTCCCTCTTTTGTTTCGTTCTCAGAGCCAAAGATTATGTTAAGTCATAACATCATAGATTGCCAATAACACTTTATTGTGACCTTGCTGGATTATACTATTCTATATTGTCACATCTGATTTTGAGAATGAAAATACATTGAAAAATGAAATTGTCAGAGCAAGAGAGAGAGAGGATTGAACGGTTTAAATGCAGTCATAGCATTAATCAGCTACATTAGTAATTATGTCAAAAGATAGTGAGACTGTGTGTGTGTGTGTGTGTAGGCTGTGTGGAGTTTCTGGAGCAGCCTGCAATGGCATTTGTGCGCCTGAACGAAGCAGTTCTGCTGGAATCGGTTCTGGAGGTCCCAGTTCCTGTGCGTTTCATTTTTGTGCTTCTGGGCCCATCTCAGAGTAACATGGACTACCACGAGATTGGACGTTCCTTCTCCACACTTATGTCTGATAAAGTTAGTTCCAATTTTTCTACCTACCATGTAGAGTGTTCAAACAACTTTTTCTAATATTCTTGAGTAGCTGCAAATACAAATAAATTTAAGACAAAGCCAGATCAATTAAAGTTTTTTTTATTATGTTATTCTAAGGAACATAAACATTTTGAACAGTCAGCAACTTAGCAAAGAGAAAGAACCACTACCGAGAAACATTAGACATAAAAAATGTATGAAAAGAGGCCTTTCATTGAAAGTCGCATTGGGCATGCAATAGATTTTTGTAAAGTACATATGCACTGTATATTTTGAAGAATAATATTGTGCATATACATTGGGGTAAACAAGTATTATGTAAGCCACCTATTGTGCAAATTCTCCCACTTAAAAAGATAAGAGAGGCCTGTAATTTTCATCATAGGTACACTTCAACTATGAGAGACAGAATAAGAAAAGAAAATCCAGAAAATCACATTGTTTGATTTTTAAAGAATTGATTTGCAAATTATGGTGGAAAATAAGTATTTGGTCAATAACAAAAGTTGATCTCAATACTTTGTTATAGACCCTTTGTTGGCAATGACAGAGATCAAATGTTTTCTGTAAGTCTACACTAGGTTTTTACACACTGTTGCTGGTAGTTTGGCCCATTCAGATCTCCTCTAGAGCAGTGATGATTTGGGGCTGTCGCTGGGCAACACAGATTTTCAACTCCCTCCAAAGATTTTCTGTATGGTTGAGATCTGGAGACTGGCTATGCCACTCCTAGGACCTTGAAATGCTTCTTACGAAGCCTCTCTTTCATTGCCCGGGCGGTGTGTTCGGGATCATTGTCATGCTGAAAGACCCAGCCACGTTTCTTCAATGCCCTTGCTGATGCCAAGAGGTTTTCACTCAAAATCTCACGATACATGGCCCTATTCATTCTTTCCTTTACACGGATCAGTCGTCCTGGTCCCTTGAGTTAAGTTTTTACCAAAAAGTTCTTTTTTGGTTTCATCTGACCATATGACATTCTCCCAATCCTCTTCTGGATCACCCAAATGCTCTCTAGCAAACTTCAGATGGGCCCGGACATGTACTGGCTTAAGCAGGGGACACGTCCAGCACTGCAGGATTCCCTGGCGGCGTAGTGTGTTACTGATGGTAACCTTTAGTTACTTTGGTCCCAGTTCTCGGCAGGTCATTCACTAGGTCCCCCCATGTGGTTTTGGGTTTTTTGCTCACTATTCTTGTGATCCTTTTGACCTCACAGGGTCAGATCTTGCATGGAGCCCCAGATCGAGGGAGATTATCAGTGGTCTTGTATGTCTTCCATTTTCTAATAATTGCTCCCACAGTTGATTTCTTCACACCAAGCTGCTTGCCAATTGCAGATTCAGTCTTTCCAGCCTGGTGCAGGTTTACAATTTTGTTTCTGGTGCCCTTTGATAGCTCTTTGGTCTTGGAAATTGTGGAGTTTGGAGTCTGACTGTTTGAGGTTGTGGACAGGTGTCTTTTATACTGCTAACGAGTTCAAACAGGTGGCATTAATACAGATAACAAGTGGAGGACAGAGAAGCCTCTTAAAGAAGAAGTTACAGGTCTGTGAGAGTCAGAAATCTTGCATCTTGTAGGTGACCAAATACTTCTTTTCCACCATAATTTGCAAATAAATTCTTTGAAAAACAGACAATGTGATTTTCTGGATTTTTTTTCATAGTTGAAGTGTACCTATGATGAAAATGACAGGCCTCTCTAATCTTTTTAAGTGGGAGAACTTGCACAATTGGTGGCTGACTAAATACTTTTTTGCCCCACTGTAAATGTTGTGATTAGCTTAAACAGTAAGCAATAATCACTGAACCACTGACTGCAGGCATAAACCACTAGTTGTCATTTCTAATTGAGTGTCAACCCTAATTGAATTTCTTGTTTTTTCTGCACCGCCATAAGCTTGTCGCAGTTTTATGGTATTCTGACACTGGACTGCTGTTTTGGCTGGATTGTTGTTTTGGCTTAAGCACAGAGCAGTAGTAATCCAGAAGCATTATCTGCCAGTTTTATATAACCACAGCTGTGGAACCCAACTCTCAATACAGTTAACTTTCTTTACATATTGATTGACATGACATTTGAAACTTAGCCTCCAGCTTAAGATAATAATTATGAAAAAGCCCCTATTTGAATATATATTTGAGAGAAATTGACATGTCTGCAATAAATCATCAGCAATCATCAACCTGTGAATCTGCTAAGTATTGGACAATGAATGGAAAATGATGGCTAAGGACAATTTCTTTTTTAAATATCGCTAAAACTGATATTTAATGCTTCTCTTGGCCTTTCCCAGAACTTCCATGAAGTGGCCTACTTTGCTGATGACCGTCAGGATCTGCTGAATGGTATTAATGAGTTCCTAGACTGCAGCATTGTGATTCCACCCTCAGACGTAGAGGGCAAGGACTTGCTAAAGACAGTGGCCTCCTTTCAGAAACAGATGCTACGCAAGCGCAAGGAGAGAGAGAATAAGAAAAGCCTAAGTGGAGTGGCGGGACCTAATCAAGAGACCAAATGTGAGTCTTTTTAGTGGTAACTATCTACAAGTTTTATATTCTAAACATAAGTAGACATGGTGCTGATGCAATGGGTGGTGTCTAGACTGAATGGAGTAGTTTGTGAATGTAAATCACAAGATTACACTTAGTTATGGTGTAAACTGCTGTCAATAAAGAGAAGCTATGAGGAGTGGTGTTAAAATAGACTTTCGTAATATATACACAATTTGTTAAATATAGAGTAATGTTCTAACATGCTGCTTGTCCTGTGATTTAGAATATAACCCATGACTGCCTTGAGATAAATTTTGTGGAATTATGGAATCTGTGGCAGCTTTCTTTAGAGAAATATCTTTGAATACCTGAAATATTTCTCTTTTCATATAAAATGCACATAAAATCTGGATTGGCATCAATTAATAACTAAATCATAAATCTGTAGAATGATCTTTACTACTTCAGTACTTTCGATAGTGCATCAATTTCAACAAATCACATGATATGAGTAATAAGCTGATGAGTTTTATGGTATCCTCTGTCAGATCCCAATCAAGATGATCAGATGGATGAGGAACTAGAGGTGGATCCACTGAAACGCTCTGGGATCCCATTTGGGGGGCTGATCCATGATATTCGCCGCCGCTACCCACACTACATAAGTGATCTGAAAGATGCGGTGGATATGCAGTGCTTTGCTGCTGTCATTTTTATCTACTTTGCTGCCCTTTCACCAACCATCACTTTTGGGGGACTGCTAGGTAATGAAAATGTTAGTTATTGATAGCTTTTATTAACCATATTTATATTCTTTAACATATTATTTAGGAGTAACAACGTAAAATAAAGCTAGAATATGGGCAAATATAATCAAAATAAAAAACTTAAATGTAATACCAATAATTGCTAGAAAACCTGAACTTGTGTTTCCCGGACTCTGGGTGCTCGGTTTAGTGTCGACCTCCAATAAACGTGCTGGAATATGTATTAGCTTTTCTAAATTGCCCATTCGTGTGACTGTGTGAGTATAGGGCACTGTAATGGACTGGTTTTGTATTTAGGCTGTATTCCCATGTCATGCACAGTGTTCCTGGGACAGGTTCTGGATTCATTGAAACCAGTCCTGTAAAATGAATACATTTTTATTGCATTATTGAGCATGAGGTTTACATACGCAATCACAATTTAGTTTTGTTTTGGATCTGCTACCATTAAATGTGCTCAGACACCAATGTTCTGGTTTATTTAGGAGAGAAGACTCAAGGTATGATGGGAGTGTCTGAACTCATTATCTCGACATCAGCAGTCGGGGTGCTGTTTTCCTTGCTGGCAGGACAGCCACTTCTCATTATTGGCTTTTCCGGGCCTCTTCTAGTGTTTGAGGAGGCCTTCTATAAGGTAAACTCCCACTAAACCACAAAGCCACAGCCAAACCAACCTGCTCAATACCAAGGACTTACTGAGTGGTGAAAGTTTCCTAGCTCATTATATTACTTCATACAAAATGTGGGGCTGTTACAGTAATCTTTTAGACTTTAGGTATGATGTTGACTCATTTATTGTGGTTTATCCAAAAAATGTAAGGTCAAGGACCAATATTTATTATTCAAGGCTAAGAAAAGTTGAGTAAAGAATCAGTTCTACCAATAAAAATATACAGAATAGTTTTTCAGGTACTGGAATTTAAGCTTGCACCTAATAAGACTGTCTCTAAGGTATTCATTTCTCTGTTTTCTGGAATAGTTCTGCCAGGCGCAGGGCTTCGAGTACCTCACAGGTCGAGTATGGATTGGCTTCTGGCTCATTTTCATTGTGCTGGTGATTGTAGCGGTGGAAGGCAGCTTCCTTGTGCGCTACATCTCGCCCTTCACTCAGGAGATCTTTGCCTTCCTTATTTCCCTCATCTTTATTTGTGAGACCTTCTCCAAACTCTTCAAGGTGATAATCCAGTGCACACAATCGCAACAACTAGACAATCTTGTTATATTGGTATAGGTATATTTTGTGAAAGAAAGATACACTTGAGATAAAAGTACCTATGTAAAAATGATAATAATAATAATAATATTCGGGGTGGGTTAAGATGGTAAGTGCATTCAGATACACTTGGATATGACACTAATAAAATGCATTTGCACCTTCAGAATCTTTTGGTGGTTTGTAGATTGTAATCTGAAATTTTCTAATAATGAGCATATAACATTCCTAATTTATTACTGCGAAACCAAACGTATTAGTTGGCTTATACTAAAAACTGTATCAAGTGCTTGATAGATATATTGTAAAGAGTGCTTTTAGTTGTAGACAGTGTCATAAACTACAGCTGTGTGTCATTAACTATGATATGGCTCTAGATTCCTAATGAGCAATTCAGTGCCAACACTGGCAGCATAAGGTTGTCTTTGAGTTCACTTAAGGAAGAAACCTTGAAAGCAACCAAACTCAAAAGGTCCCCATCATTTCATGGCATCAGATTATAAATCACTACAGTATACAGGTTTAGTAAAGTGATAACTACCAGTACAATGAACAATGAAACTAGCAGTAATTATACTCTATAAGCTGCTATGTTTTTTTGTTGACCTGATATTATACACAGTTAGATACCATGACAAAAGTCATATGACATGTAAGTACTATTCTGTTACTAGATCTAGATTCGATTATTATACAAAGTCCAATAATCTTCAACGATGATTTTGGTTGTAGATATTCCAGGAACACCCACTGATGAAAACCTATCCAGTGTCTCCAGGCCCTCCTGTGCATGGACAACCAGAATCAGAAAGCAATGTTGTAACTAAGGGTCTAATTCTTAACCAGCCCAACACTGCCCTACTCTCCCTTGTGCTCATGCTGGGAACCTTCTTTGTGGCCTTTTTCCTTCGAAAGTTCCGCAACAGTCGCTTCCTCGGTGGCAAGGTAGAAGATTCACACCAATACATTTATGTTACTACTGCTGTATTGTGTATTTATTCTTCCAAAATAAGATGTGTTGATATGCTATGAGTTATGCGATTGTGTTGCACTTGTTCTTTTATTGAAATGTACTTGCATTACTACAGTAATAGAGTTACACTAGTGTTACACTAGGATATGCTGTGTGTATATATGTGAGTGTACAAAGCATACACATTATCGAAACCACAAAGCAAATAACAACAATGCGTTGCCCAGTATATTGTTTTGGTTGCCTGGAAACGGGGCTGAATATGTGGTTACTAGCACAATAGCATATGGGAAGCTGATTAGCTAATTAAGCATATTATTGCAGTCTATGTGAAGCAAACTATGTGAAGTTGGGATTTTTATTCTGTTCTAACAAAGTTTTTAAGTTAGCACATTTTGTTTGCAACATCATCAACAACAAGATTCTCAAAAAGTAGGTGATTATAAAGTAGTTGGTTATGAAGTTTCTGTTCTCACCTCACGTATAAAAACTAATGTTACTTAGTTGCTTAAGTTATCCGTGCATTCTAATTAATAAAAGCCTTTAGGTCCTCAGTCCAACAGACTGAAAGATGTGATGCTCAGTCAATTTAATCCTAGCTACATCCAACATTAATATGAGAAGATTCTTACTCATCCAACAAAAAAAACGCTCTAGCTTAAACCTGTAACTGACCCTGCCTGACTAGGGCATCCTGGGTACTTCTGCTGTAATGCAACACAAGATTAAAGGTACTTGAGCAGTCGTTTTTGTTCCTCTGTTTCATTGTTTGAAGGTCAGGAGAATTATTGGAGATTTTGGAATACCCATCTCTATTCTTCTATCTGTAATAGTGGACCTCCTCATCCCTGACACTTACACACAGGTATCTATACTAACATGTAATATACAGTGTGTG
>MU551688.1:2047052-2064581 GCA_024362625.1 Silurus asotus | reverse complement strand
TATATATATATATATATATATATATATATATATTACAGTCGATAGATAGATAGATAGATAGATAGATAGATAGATAGATAGATAGATAGATAGATAGATAGATAGAATAATCTATACTGAGTAGCAGTGTATGTTCAGATTCTCTGTGCTTGCTCATACTTTTTATTAAATACTTGCCTGTAATTGAAGCCAGGTTTCTTTCAGAGTGCATATTAGAATGCGGTTAAATGCTTGGCATGGCTCAGTGACCAGCGAGGCCTGGGATCTGAGCAACAGTGTTTTTGTGGTTGCAGAAACTGAACGTGCCCTCTGGTTTCTCGGTCACATCTCCTGACAAACGAGGCTGGTTCATCAGCCCGTTTGGAGACAAACAGGCCTTCCCCACTTGGATGATGGGAGCCTGCGTGGTTCCCGCCCTTCTCGTCTTCATCCTCATCTTCATGGAGACGCAGATCACAACGTGAGTTTGGCTCGATGTCCTCGCCATGTTGTTTATGTTTTCTTTTAACACAAAAGATTTACATTTATATTGTTCTTACCGAGGTCATTTCGTTTCCACGAGTCTAACCATAACAATCATCTCCAGTCCAAACCGAGTTCAACAAAGCATTCAAAGCTATTGTTTTTAACTGGGCTGTAATAATAAAATCATTCATAAATGAGTAATATTTATTAATGAGTTGGTTTATTTTTTACATGAACATATGGGTAAAGCTGTAAAACTAAAAGCTTTTCACTCAATTTGTGAAGAGCTGCTTGCTAATGATCACTGTAGCGGAGGCTTGTGCCGCTAGTTTATTAATTCTGTAGCTTCTGCGGTGATTCAATTGTCCCATAGTGGTGCCATGTTATGATGGTGATCATAAGAATGATGCATGTGGTTTGAAATTGATGTTCTGCTCTGAATGATGACAGATTTATAGTCGCTAATAAATATAAACTTTCAAGGCGAAAAAAAAAAAAACAACAAAGTTTTTTTTACACAAAGCCTCAATGAGCTGTTATTGCTGTTGATTCGCATTATATTTTGTAATGAATGAATCAAATATATTTTTATAATATAATCTTTTTTATATGAAACCTTGATAATGAACCTTTATTTCTTTTTTTTTATTTAGCAAATATATCCCTTTTAGTGATGTCTTAAATCTGTCATTTTATATATTTATTATTATATATTTGATAGTTTGTCAGTATTACATATGAGAGTATGTCATGCCACTGTAAGATTAATTATGAAGTTTACACTGGCCACTCTATTAAACAGTAGATGGTTTTCCCATAGCAGTATGCCATTAAGTCCAGGCTCACTCTAGCTAAATACCCTATTAATGCACTAAATAAAGTGGTCAGTGCAGTTACCATAAAAAAGAGCGGTTTAGGAGGATTTTATTAGTGTTATTGGATATGAAAACACTCCATTGATTAATACATGCATGCACTGACAGTTACAATATATGATATTGAATATTTAATGCAAATATAAAGCTTAAAATATACAATTGTATACTGTATTCTCAGATTTCTTCCTCTCTCTCTCTCTCTCTCTCTCTCTCTCTCTCTCTCTCTCTCTCTCTCTCTCTCTCTCTAGGCTGATAGTAAATAAGAAAGAGCGTCGCTTGTTGAAGGGTTCAGGTTTCCACTTGGATCTGCTGCTGATTGTGATTCTGGGTGCTATCTGCCCACTCTTCGGCCTGCCGTGGTTGACAGCTGCCACCGTGCGCTCTGTCACCCATGTCAATGCTTTGACAGTAATGAGCAAAGCAACAGCTCCTGGAGAAAAGCCTATGATCCAGGAGGTTAAAGAGCAGAGACTGACTGGGATGTGTGTCGCCATACTCGTGGGTAAGAGTAGTAAGAGCCTAACAAGTAACAAATAATAATAATAAAAACATTTGAATGTATTTTCTTTTCATGGTGCGACATTGTATTTTATTACACTGTTTTACACTTCTTTGCGTAACTGTTTCGAATTTCTGTACATATATCTGAAACCTGCAGGGATGTCCATTGTGATGACAGATGTGCTGCGCCATATTCCACTGGCTGTGCTTTTTGGTATTTTTCTGTACATGGGCATCACCTCCCTGACTGGTATCCAGCTTTATGAACGCATCACACTCATGGTGACTCCTGCAAAACACCATCCTGATCACAACTTTGTTACAAAAGTAAGGAGAAATGATTTGGAAAACAGTTTTTCATATTACTACCGCTCTTGTAAAGAGAAAGATTTGCTTAAGGGCTCCTTCAACAAGTATTCTGCTATGCATATAGATTGCTGTTATAAATGTCATGAATAAGTTGCATAAGTTTGATTGGATTTTAAGAAAGTGGCCTATATTAAATAAATATAAGATTAATTCTTGGATTATCTCCTTGGAGAAATATTTGATCATTTAATAATGATGCCCCCACTAGGTGGTGCCCAAACCCTCACTTTCCTTTTTTAATACTTTCAATTAAATCCTCAATATTGATGATAATTATTTAAGATAATAAATTTACATCAGGTAACATTTACTGGTAATATGGCATTAAAATGAATAAAATAGATAAAACTGGTGTTACTTTTATCTCCTTAGGTGAAGACATGGCGTATGAACATGTTCACTATAATCCAGCTGTTATGTATTGCGCTCTTGTGGGTGGTGAAATCCACTGTGGCGTCTCTGGCTTTCCCTTTCATCCTCATCATGACCGTGCCGTTGCGAAGACTCATCCTTACAAGGATCTTTGAGGAGAGGGAGCTGGCAGCTGTAAGTCACGCTCATAAATCAGTTCGTAGTTCTTGTACAGGTCCATAAAGTCTTTAAAAATATGTATTCTTAAAGCTAGTCATTTCCAGAGCTGGAAAAAAAATACAGATTCTCAGAAACACTTTGAAAAATAGATTGTTAAAGTAATATATTCACTCTAAAAGTCACTAAAGTCTTACATCTGTGTCTTTCACATGAGGCATTCGCTTATTTCCCGGTTTCGGGAGCCTGCCTAATGCGTATAACATTTGTTTTCATTTTTAATGATACAGTTAGTAATTTATTTATTTATTTTTAAGAAAGGATGAAAGTCAGGACCAAGTATGTTTTTAAGAAAGGTCACTAGCGGTATTAATGTCATGCTAAACGATATGTTTGGAGCTGTAAAATACACTAAACAAACTATGAAATGCCATTTCAGGCCATTAGCAAGTCAGCTAATCCTTCAAACCATGAGCAGATTGGCATTATTTTAGTAATTTCACAGAAAAATATAGCAGATTTAACGTGTGATAAAAAAAGGGCTATTTTTCTGTCTATATAATATATTACTTTTTTAAACACATCAACAATACACAATTGAATTGCGTATTCTGACTCGGGCAACCAGAAAACCGATGAACACTATATAGACAACATTTTGGGACACCTGATTTTTCCAGTTATATATGGTTCTCTCCCAAGTTATTACCACAAAGTTGGAGGCACACAATTGTAAAGATGTATTAGGATGCCCAATCCTGCTCCAGCATGACAAACACCCTGCGCAAAAACCCAGATCCAATAATATGGGTTGGAGTGGAAGATCTTGTGTGATCTGCAATAGATCTCTGACTCAACCATATTGAACACCTGTGGGATGAATTGGAACACTGACTGCACCCCAGGCCTCCTCACCATACCTCAGAACCTGAATGTACTTATGCCATTGTGGCTAAATGAGCACAAATTTTTACAAGCACACTCCAAAATTAAGTGGAGGTTATTACAAAAGCAACTGGAGACTAAATGTGGAATGGGATGTTCAAAAAGCACATAGGAATCATGTTGGTCAGGTGTCCACAAACATTTGTCTATATAGAGTAAGTATTTTTCTGGACTATAAGCGGCTACTTTTTTTCCTACGCTTTGAACCCCGCGGCTTAAACAACAAAGCGGCTAATTTATGGATTTTTCCTGGGTTTTTTCCAGTTTCACAAACTTCAAGACCAAAAAACTGAGCGACATAACATTAGACTAATGAAATTTCCGAACGGAAACGAAAAAACGCAACTTACCTGTGTTATGAGCTGCACGGCATCGGGAGAAAAAACTTTCACCGGTGGTGATTTCAAAAGCGCACGACGATGCCAAAAGAAAAACTCTTGAGAAAAATATTTGTGAAAGGAAGCAGGAAGATGCCTTTCTTGGTAGGCTACTGTTTAGATACAAGCCCTTGTAACGCGTTGAGTCTGGGTGAAGGGGAGCACTCGCTAACTCCAGTTGCAACAGAAATCATATAAGCACAGACAGCTTTCCAAAACTCGTGTTTTTTATTTTTCTTGGCAACAGCGTTACGGGTTAGTCGAAGAAACCTAGAAATGAGCATCAGAAAATAATAAGGACATATTCCTCGGTCTTGCACACATGCAGTAATAGCGGAAAAATGCGGCGGCAGCCTATTCTCAAAATGCCGCTCTGCTCTTAAAGAAGCCACAACATGTTTTACACGTTACACCGTGTAACAGACACTGTCTTTTGTTAAAGCCTGTGTAAGGTTCCTTAGTTTCAGTGTAGACAGATAGTTTTGGCTTATAGACAAAAATGGCTTATTTATGTTCAAAATAAAAATCTTTTTAAATAAAATCTTCAAAATAAAAAAGGCTTATATATGGGTGCGCTTAATAGTCCAGGTATTACAGTAGCTGCAATGCAGTCTAAATATGTGTTAATATTAAGGGGTTTAAATTTATAGGGCTCTATATCTTGATTCATTTTTGTGGAAAAATTCTTTCTTAAATTAGATTCTTTTGGATTTTTTTTGATTCTATTGAATTTCTCTTACTTTATGCCTGATCACGTGACTCTTTTGTGATTTCCTGAATGTACCTCAATTCTTTGTTATTTTAAAAGAATGTGACTTCCACAACTATTAAAAAACCTCATACATGATGTATTGGATGTTAAATAGCTTATAATTTTGTTCCCTACAGTTGGACGCAGATGAGGATTCACCCAATTTTGATGAAGATGGTCGTGACGAGTATAATGAGATTCACATGCTTGTGTAGACCCTGTGTCTGGTCACAGGATAAACTGCCTGAAAGGTGACACTCACCATGATGTACGATGATGAACTCAGATAATCTACTCTCATTCAAAAATGTGTTGTGTGTATATTCAGATATTGTACTCATGCTGTGCAAAATGGAGATATTGATGCCAGAGATTCACAGGATAGATTCTTAGATTCCTTTCTGTGGTGGTTATTCTTATTTATTTATTAGACATTTTTTAAATTGGTCTTCTGGTTTCTCATAAGTGGTCTCCCTGAAACTTGATGATGTCCAGTGTTTTACTGTCCTGATTCAGGACTGGTTCATTTTACTGTTTTAGCAGCACTAACACACCCGTTTTACCTCATGAAGTGCATGTTTATGAGCAGATGAAGTGAGACTATTGTATTAGAGCAGGGAAAGTCCTAAAATACACAACAGATCCAAAAGTAGACCTTGCACCTTATATTGATGTATAAAGTCACTCCTTACCCTGAAATCACTGCATATAGAAGCCAACTTCTTGTCAGAGTTTCCTTTTTTGTTGTAGTGTAGCTACCGGCCACAGAACCTGAATGACTGTCAATAGTACTAGTAATCTCACAATTTTCAGAGTTTTAAACACAAACACATTCTGTGTGATTCTATTTTTTTTGTATGTGGTATGATATAACGCTGTCATGAAGACACGAACACGTAAGATTTCATTCTGATAGATTCTAATATTGATTTGCTGGCATACTAAATGACTTTTTTTTCCTGAAAACAGCACTTACTTGTAACATTTGCAGTGATCTGGGCATTTCATAAGAGATGCAGAGCATTAAAAAAAAAGTTAGCACACCCATATACTTTTCCTATACTATTTATTTTGTGTTCATATTGTGAGATTTGTATGTTACATGCTAATGTTATATTTCAGTTCTTGTTTTACTGGAACAGTCAAAAGCCATAGTGTACATGATTTAAAGATGTAATGTACAGATTGTAAAGTTTAATTATAAAATCAGTTAATCCCCTGGTGTATATGGATGCATTTAAAATTAGCATTTGAACTGGAAGTGAGAGTTTTGGGCTCCGCTTCATTCTGCTGCCAAATAAGTGAACGAAATGCAGAGTGAAAACTCGGCAATCTTCCAATCTATCAAACTTTAACTAGTTTAAAGGAAGTAAACGACCTTTTAAAAAATCCACATTGTGGTGCCGCCAACAAACGAGTGGTCAAATTTCATTTTTTATCTGTTTTTTTTAATCTTTTGACATGACATAAATGTTCGCCCGAGGACCTTGCAAGCTCCAAGATGGGTCCAGTGAACTTTCGTCCATATTTTTCATATGACCTGAAGTATTATTCTTCCAGTTTCATAACACTTTGAGCCACAGGGTGTGCGAACAGTAAAAAGATGCCCTTTAGACTGTAAATAACATCCTGACTGGTTCCTGATGCATGTGCTTCATCACTGTGTACTTTACACAAATCACAAAAGCAGGTTCTGTTTTCACACACACACACACACACACACACACACACACACACACACACACAGTTGCGTTTGAAAAGTTTTTTTACCCAATTTACCCCACAGGTTTCGGAAATGGTGAAATACAATCATAAGGGATTACTTGTAAGACCAAATGCTGCTACACGTTCAAACAGGCTGTCAGTTGTGAGACCACACAGATGTTTCTATGTTGGTTGTCCTCAAGCTTCATAACTGAGTACAATATTAATGCCAAAAATCTTAGCTTGGGGTTTCATTTTTGAAGTAAGAAGTATCGCTAAGGGGGAAACCAGTGTTTGGCAGTAATTACAGTACAGTAGTGATTAAAGATTAAGACATTGGTGGTTCAGTGGCTAAAGTTCTGAGCTAGTGACCAGAAGATTGTAAAGACTCACAGGAATACCAGCAAATTGCTAAGCTCAATTGAAAGCCACTTTAAATAAAAGCATCAGCTAAATGAATGAATAAATGTGGTTAGAGAGAAATGATACTGAGAAGAAAATGCGCTCAGGTTCCTGCAGTTTTGCAATATGTACACGATGCCTGCGTGTTTCTGTGGGTTCTCTGGTTTCTTCCACATCCATAAAAAACTTGCCAGTGTGGTGAAAAGTGGTGTTAATGAGCATGCAAATGTGTGCCTGCATAGTGACCTGCCACAGGCTATTGTTTCATGCCGGGTGTATTCCCATCTAACGCCCCAGAATGTTTCTAATTTAAGCTCTGATCTTAATCCAGGATAAAGTGGTTACTGAGGCTGAATGAATATATGAATGTATGGCATGAGTAATGCCTGGTGCTTGATTCAGTTCTTACATCCCCAACACTGCCACTATTTTGTTTGTTTTTTTTTATAGATAATCACATATATGCTGAATATATTTCATTGCTGCAAATTTCCAGGTGATCTCTTAATCCTATGGTCCTTTAGAGTGTGCCATATCCTGGTTGTAATAACATGCCTGCAGGCAGCTGTAAGAATGGCGCCAATGGTACGAGCGCTTGGAGATGGCTTTGTAAAGGAAGGGTTTAAATTAAACAGAGGTGGAGAGGAAACAAAAGGAGCTCTTAAACAGGCATCTATTGTCACGATGGCTGCCATTTTTGAGGTAATGTGGGTTACCAAGACTGCAGACTTATTGCTTACTCCAGCAGCCTGATGATCTTTAAAGCTACTGTTCAGCAGGGATGTTTATAGGCCCAGTGGTGGCATAGAATACACCTGTGTATGCTGGAAGGGCTCAGATAACTCTTTTTTAAATATTTTTTGAGCAACAGAGTGTGTTTATGTGTTCGTTTGTCTGGACAGGCTCAGGAATGGTAAGAACTATAAAATTAAAACCATTAGGTCTGTTAGAGAAGGTGTGTGTGTGTGTGTGTGTGTGTGTGTGTGTGTGTGTGTGTGTGTGTGTGTGTGTATGTGTGTGTTTGTGTGTGTGTATGTGTGTGTTTGTGTTTGTGTTTGTGTGTATGTGAGAAAAAAAAGCATAGACCCACTTTCTGTCTGTGGTTTTTCAGATCATGACTTTGGATCATGATGAAAAAGTCCAAGATGGTCTAATTGACTAATGCCACCGGAGTAGCATGGCCCACCCACCTGATCCCATAAATGAAGTGTTATTTTGTAACATTATGTCGGACTGCTTTGCTTTCAATTTTCTCCCATACACTTTATTGCATTTGACACTGAATGTGTGCTTCACTTTCCAAAGAGTCCTACTTAGAGAAAAGTAATGGTGGTATAAAAAGGATGGAGTCAGTTTGTATTAATTCTACAACCATCTTTCTTCTCATGTTCAGCAGTCAGAACAGTCGACCAAACCACAATTTTTACTAAACTTCAAATAGTGCATAAGTTTAAGTGTGGAAGGAGAAAGCTTATTCTATGGAGAGGGTGTAATGGAAAATCCTGCTTGTTTTAAAAACATATTTTTCTGCATTTTCATAATATCTTTAAAATGAAACATGTGTTTAAAAAAAAAAAGAGAGAGAGAGAGAGAGAGAGAGAGAGAGAGAGAGAGAGAGAGAGAGAGAAGCAGCCAGGGACCTCTTTAACTGCAAAAAAGAAAATAAATAAATTTTACTGACCTCCTCAGCCCAGATTTCTTTTATGAATATAGTCCAGCTATTCAAATACTAGCCTCATTATTTTGAAAATGTACAATACTACTCTTAATATTTATTGAAGCCATAGAGCTTGTATATTATACTTTTTACAAAAGAAATCATTCCAAGTTGACTTTATTTATAGGTCAACATGTTTTTTTTATTTTATTTAAGTGGCCAGTCACATAGGCTAACAACTACATGGACAGCTTTGATAATGGCAGGTATATACACTGTATGTGTATACACACACACACACACACTGACCCTGTTATATAGACCCCCTTGGGAAAACTGCCAGAAAACCACTTTCTTAAAACCGATGGTAATTGTGCAAAAAAAAAAAAAAAAACTACAGGCTTCCTGTAGTCTTTCCAGCACTTCAACCAACATCAATGTTAAGAGAAAACCTTTTGTTTACATTTACCTTTAACAGGCCACAAACTCATGTCTACACTGAATGGCTTACCAGTGTATTTGATCACTTTTACCAAGTGATTCTGTGGAAGGAAGAGCACAAAAAGTTGTTTTTTAGTAAAAACTGATTTGTAAAGTAATAGCTGTATACCCTTGAAATACAATTTATATATGTGCTACATTTCTGAAAATCATTCCTGTTTGCAGCAATTTCACCTCAACTACAAATAAGTGAAAACTGGTGAAATATTGTCTTACATCACTGCAAATAAATGACTTTATATGTGCAGAGATGTGAAATTGTCTCAAAAGTATCTTGAATAAATTGAAACGTATTTATGATTGCCTGTAAGATTACAGCAAACCCTTTTTTAAAACTCATTTGTAGACCAGTTATTGTTCATTCCAAGTTGGAAATATTAGTGTTCTGTTCTATTGGCAGATCATATTGTTTATGGTAAGCATTCACTTATAAAAGAAAGATGTCAGATTATTTGCTAGTAGAATATCAAAAACCTTCAAATGAATAAAATTGTCTAGACAAAGGTTTATAGTTAGTTTAAATTTGGTTTGTGGTCATTCTGTAGTTGAACGTATCCAATAGATTTGAATATATTCCAGGTATTTCCATTTGCCAGAATGTTTGCAATGTGGTTTCTTAAATCAAAATTGCATGCTGTGTTAATCTGTGCCCTTTGAGCATAAATATTTTTATGTACCACATTTTAAAACACTAGTTTATCACTGCGTGACATGATGGATTTTTTTTATACATGACTGTTAATATTTATTTTACCCATTAAGATGTTTGTAAATGGCAGTGCTAATGTCTGTCACCATTCAAGTGACCTACATACGATAAGGTATACAATATATGAGTAATATATGTTAGAGTAGTACATTTTCTTCAGGTACCAGATACTTAATATTAAGCAAATGTAGTATGTGGATCATCACTATTGATCTCCTTCAACAGAGCCTAAGTTTATGTGATTCAGTGCTTGCACAGCTCAACTCATTTCACATCTGACAGATCTATTAATGACACTGTTTAAATTTCATGTGCTATCAGATATTTATCAGACTAGTCTCTTCTTTTGAAAAATGTCTTGGTTTGATGGATTCGATTGCTTTTATAACTTATGTAAAAGTCTGATTTGCTGATTTTCATTCGGCACCGTAGACCTTATACAGATGTGTAACATGTAATTTAGTTATAGCACTTTTAACACACAACATTCGTTTTAAAGACTATACTCACACATAAGTTATAAGAATAAGTTATATACCAAAAATTGGATAATGTATTTAAGAATTGAAAAATTATGAGGCTTTATTTATTCTATTTATTCGTGATATTTATTTATGACAAGCCTTATATAAACAAGAGACTTACAATCAATTGCTTCATTAAGCTTCATTATCTGAATCAGATGCATTTGTAAGCTACTGACATGTGGTTAGTATAAGAGACTGCTCTCAGCAAAGACAATGACAGTAAAGGTTTTTTCCGATTGACATGACTACACACCAGTGAAATATTTTAGTGACATAATTGTAAATAAAATCTTGTTAAACCCATAAATATCACCTGCAAGTTTCCATTATTTTCGAATTGTAATGCATATAATGTAGAAATGTGTGCTTTTCATACAATCATCGCCCATGTTTCAAGTTAACTCAGTGTCTTTAACTCATCTCGGATTGTTGTCAGTCCCAAACAGACAACATGTATAACTCAGTGTTGCTTCGTTGTTACTATAGTAAGAGATATAGTTTGTTGAAAACAAAAGGCAAACAAATTCTTATGATAAGTAATGTATTATTCTAGCTTTAGCAATACTGAATACTGAGATAATGATGTTATGTGGATTTTGATAGCAGTAGAAATGACTTACTGTACAAAAATGTTTTCAAACCACTGTAAAACAGTTATTTTTTTGTCAGAAAATAAATATTTATGATGTGTTTCAACATACATTGATTTATATGTGTCATTTTGTGTTTGTGTAACATCAGTCTATATATATAGGAGTAACAAAAAGAGCTACATGGTTCTTAAGTACCATTCGTAAAAACACCTACTGATGATATATCTTTTGGAAGGATGTCTATCAGTCTAGTAAATATCCAGAGAAGTTTAGAATCTGTGCTAGATTTAGTAATTATTGAATAATTCAAAATTGTTTACCTCAGAAATACCTAGTGAATATGCGAATGTGAAAAATTGGCAGGAAAACTCATAAAAACATGAAAAACTAAACAGTTTTACAGTCAGAAACTAGTGGTAAAGAGTTTATATGTGGAACGGGAGTTTACCAGAGATTAAAAATGTAATTGATGCTAAAATGTTTTGAATATGAAACATATATATACATATACACAACAAGCAAAGAAATAAGTAGTTGGTTAAATGCTGTGTTGTGAGTAAGCCTTCAAATCAATGTGAGTCAATCTTAGACACTGCCTTCTATGGTGGTGATAAAATGACAGAAAAAGGGGATAAGAAAAGTAAAGATAATGCTGGGCAGTATAAACAACAGCAGCGTAGATCTACCCGGGTCCTTCAGGAAGCCGCAGCGGAAAAAATACGTGTGGTGGAGGTCCAAAAAGATCACGTTCTTCAGAGAGGGCTCAATGCACTTTGTGATATTAACCATGTATTCAATACAGTAGCTCAAGTTAGAGTAGTAGCTGAAGGCACAAAGACAGCAGAATTAGGGAGATTTAGCACATACTAGTTCTCTGTGTCGAACTAAATGTCTGTCGCTGTCATCAAAATGATTAGGACCATGTTTCAATGACAGTATTTCTATTAATTAATTATCAATTAATGTAGCTACACAGAATCCACATCAGCGGTAAAATTATTCTGTCTTAAAAAGGAAAAAATGTCTTAAAAAATGATCTTAAAAAATTCCCAGTGGCATTATGCTTATTCAAAACACACTCCTGGGAAGCTGAAAGCTATGAATTTCCCATAACAGCAGGCCATAGGTCATATGGAGCCCTGCTGTATATGTAGCCTATGATTTCCACTCTGGTTTAGATTATTTGTTCTAAAACTCCAATTAAACCTCATCTAAAAGTCTCTGTTATTATAGTCAGTGATTTGTCTTGACTCATTCATTCATCAATTCTGTTATCTTCAGTACAAGGTCAGGATGGAGATGCATCTAATGTGAAGTGGAAATACTAAGCAATTGGATGCTAGTCTATTGCATATTGCAAGGCAATTTTAACAAGACCTTTCTGTTTTCCAGGTGACCCTGAAGCTGCTCTGTGGCTCTAGCCAGACAGCATTTAAAATCAGTAAATATAATACATTTATGAGTAACTACGACAAACAATAGCTAAATCTTGATACTCATAACAGTAATGCATGGCTAAATCTGGAAACACAATAGATGTTCTGTAGCTTAAAGTAAAATTTAGACACAATACACACACCTTCGAGTGGTAGGCCATGGGCACACTTCATTGTAGTTGATGCCCTCCATGTCTTTTTTGTACCTAGGTACACAGATGTTGTACACTCCGTATTCGAACGTCACCCTGTCACAGGACAAAGCATCCAACCCATCAAGCACTGAAAAGAAAAGAAAATCAATAAGAAAATGTTTCCTGGTGCACTGCCGAAACAACTACAACAACAGCAAAAAAAAACAACCTTCATTAGATAAAGCAATAAATTATAGTCCGCCTTAGTTTTAATGTCTGTAAAAGGCAATTTCCCTTTATAAACAAAGTAGTTTGTGCATAAATACTGGTCCTTCACATATGAAGGGAAGAGTGGGAAAAACAAAGTTCAGTCCAGCATGATGCTCATTGTGGCCAACAATAGAAGTATGGTTTCAATTATATTTTCGATGGCATGAAGGCATACAACAGAAACACTGCTTAGAGGGAATATATTCAAAGAGCCGATACTTCTCTTGGAACTCATCTTGTCACTATTGACTTTTCCCAGCGTGTGTTTGTGATTACCTGCAAATGCTAAGTATATGATTAATGTGGTTGAGATCAGCGAGGTCATGATGTGTGCCATGTCTCCACGCTTTTCGTCTATTTAGAAGAAGAAGAAGAAAAAGAAGAAGAAGAGAACACTTTTCAACATTTGATCGGTTGCAGATATTGTTGTGACATTGCTTTTTCTCACAGCACATGCTCAGGTGGTGAGGTAAGTGTAAGCAGTAATGTATTTCCTTTTGTTTGCTTGCTTAATCCTTTCATCCATAATTTATTAAGTGAGAATTAAATCCATGCATACGACTAAGTAGCTAGGGGTTAAAATGTCTTATTCAAGGGCTCTGAGATTTGACCTCACAATATTATAGTTGCTAGGGCATATCATTATACAGAACAGAGAAAATTGCAAGAATGGGCTTACTGAAGGGAAATACGGATGTGTTATCTGCATTGTCCTGACATCTTTATGAGCTTTTTCCAGCAGTGTACCTCATCATGTTTCAAGAGCTCCCTGGTGACTGTGCATTTGATTAGACTCCCACATCTTATGATTTATACTTCCTGGATATGCCTGACTTTTATTGTCAATGGGTAGATGTGTACTTACTCTTGAGCAAATACTAATGGAAAAACAGCTTCTGTAACTAATATATATATATATATATATATATATATATATATATATATACACAAACACACACACACAGTACCAGTCAAATGTTTGGACACACCTTCTCCTTTAGTGTTTTTTTCAACATTGTACATTAAAACTGAGTTCATCCAAACTATGAAAGTACATTTAAAGTATTATGTAGTAAACAAAAATAGTTCTCAGGTCCAACTTATCCCAAACCATCTCAACTGGATTTTGATTGGATGATTGTCAAGACAAGGTCATCTGATGCAGCATTCAATCACTCACCTTCTTGAACAAAAAGCTCTTACATAACTTAGGGGTGTGTTTGGGGAAACTTTTGGAAGTTTTGTTTTGGAAAACATATTATCGTCTCATTAAGTGCAAACCAGAAGGGACAGCATGTTATGCTGTATAAGAGTGCCCTCAATTTTAACTAAATTACAGTTTCAACAGCAAGGCAACCCCACACAATGACACCTCCTCCATGGTTCAAAGTGGAATCCACACATTGTGGAACCGTCTGTTCACCTTCTTTGCATCTAGCAAAGACAAAACGCTTAGAATCAAAATCTCACATTTGAACTGATCAGACCAAAGACTTTTTTCCGATGATCTAATGTCGATTGTTTGTGTTTCTTAGCCGCAATTCAATGATGGAGATCTGAATCATGCAGTTTTCTCTGAACAGTGGATATTAAAATATGTCTGCCACTTGAACCCACAAAATCATTTAAATTGGTGGTTTCTGGGGCTGGCAATATTAATAAACGTAGCCTCTTCAGCAGAGGTAGCTCTTGGTCTTTCTCTCCTGGGACGGTCCTCATTAGAGCCTGTTTCATTATAGCATTTGATGGTTTTGGGGATTGCACTTGGAGGATATATTTAAAGTTTAACTCACCATTATTTCTTAAATTGATGATGAATGGTCTTTTCTCTTTAACTGAGTGTTTCTTGCCACAATATGGATTTGAACAGTAACTGTAGCAGCTCTAATATTGACATACTCTGTACTCAAACTTTCCTCTGCACAAGGCAACTGATGATCTAAAGCACATAAAGAAGGCAAGAAATGTCACATCTAAATGTCATCTAAGTTAATGTAAAATATAAAACATATTCTGGGTTGTTTAACACAATTTGTTTACTACATAATTTCTTACGTTCTTATATAGCTTTGATGTCTTCGGTATTATGTTCAAATAATATATTTATACATTAAATATATTTTATAGATATATATGTTTATTTTTTAATAAAATGCAAAGTAAACAAAAAGAAAAAATAATCTAAATTCTACACTAAAATCTACACTTGCACAAATTCAGTGATTTTTTTAGGATCAGAGTCTGATGATTAACCAGTTATACCAAGCTGGAGCTAAAGATCATCAATTGTACATGTAGGCTGAAAGGCAGTCATGAAATGGAACAGAAACAGCGGTGTAGGAGGCTTAAAACTTATTGAGGAACAGTCAAACTGCTACTAATGTGAGGTTGTGGAGGTTTCATGTTACAGGTCATACACCAAAACAAGACTGAGCACAGGTAGTTATACTGCATCAGCAAGGTCTCTCCAAGGCAAAGATTTAATAGCAGACTAAGATTTCAAGATATGCTGTTCAAGCTATTTTTGAAGAAGCACAAATAAATGGCAGATGAAAGTCTTGCTTACTTCTCTTTGACTTCAGAAGATGTCCAATATTACCGTTAGCAAAAGAACTGGCAAACACACATCTACTCTCAGGAGAATTCTAGCCAGAATTAGTCTTCATGGAAGAAATACAGCCAAAAATCCACACCTCCAACATGGAATCAAAGCTAAGCGACTTAACTATGCAGGATAACATACTGTAGGAGCTGAGAGAGATGGATTACAGGAGAAATATGGGCAGACACTACTCCAGCATGCAATACAATCAGGGAGGCATCTAACTGGCACCAAATCTATTCTGCAGCAGGACAAAAAAAAACAAACAAACCTACAGCCAATGCCATTAAGAACTAACTTTAGTTTAGAGAATAACAAGTGATGGTTCGGACCAAAAAGATCCTTGATCTCAACATACTTGAGTCTGTCTGGGATTAAAAGAAGAGACATCAAAAACTGTGTGCAAGTGTTCCTGGAAGAATTGATGCTGTTTTGTAGGTGAAGTGTCGTCTCACCAAATATTGATTTTATGATTTTATCTGAATGTGTAAAAGGTTGTTTAAAAAACCACATACAAACTGTACTAGAAAAGGTTTTGCTAGTACATTTTAGTATCATTTTTGTTCACTTACTTTGTTTAAGGTAAACCTTAAACCTTCATATTTATTCCTGAAGATCATGGGGGTGAGGAAAAGTACAATCAAACATTATTTTTATTCATTACTTAATACATTTTTAATAAAAAAAGAATTGATTTAACACTAGTAATCAAATGAAACACTCCTGACCAAAACAATTGAAATGATTATATTTTAAATCAATCTAAATCGATCTAACCTGGATAGGCTGTGCTAGGTAGGGCAGATAACCAAATAATGAGTAATCTTTTGAGAGAGAGAAAAAAAAACAAAAAAAATTCCAGCACATTTTTCATCCAGACATGTGTTTTTGTGTGTTAATTTTTTTCTCAAACATTTCAATCTTGATTTATTGTTCACAAGAAGACAACAAAACTGAATTTCACTGTCTCATTTTTCCATTAAACGGTTTACAAGTAGACAAGCAAATTGTGACACAGGAGCTCTCTGAAGTGCATCCGTTTTCATTCATTGTTAGTTTTCTGACCAATTCTTTTGCTAAAAGCTCAGTGCTTGTAGAGATGAAATTACAAATGGATGAATCTGTAGTTATTTAAAGTAAAGCATTAGAATGTCCTTGAATAGAATACTGAAGACTTTAAATAGACACATGCACGACTTTTGCAGTTACCTGAGCTAAACAGCACCCACTGAAATCTTAAAACTTCTCTGTACATATATATAGAAGTTTGAAACCATACTAGTCCTACTATATATATATATATATATATATATTCATATTCAGTAACAACATTTTCCATCAGGATGATGTTTGCCTACAAGACCAGCTGTGGGGCAACATGAAACATTTCTAAAACACATTTCTGTATAAGGAAATTATGACTTGATAAATGACAAACAAACTTGTAAAACTTTGAAAAAAAAAAGAACATTTTTGCAAAAAGAAATCAAATAAATCAATTCTCAATATGGAACACGTGTTTCTCATCCAGTTCCTCTTAGTCAGCTTAAATCCAGACTTGTGGTTTTATGTCACATTATAAAAGGGAGGAGCTGTAATTTAAAACACATTCATGCAATAAATAACTAGAGTTATAGAATTACAGTCATTAAACACGTCAATCTTACAAAAAAAAATCTTTTTTTCTTTTTTACAAAACAAAACAAATTTGGACTGATGTACTTTTCTTACCTTAGTTTTGGATGTATTCTTACTTCATATCACCTATAAAAAATGTAAAAAATAAAAAAAGGAAGATTGTGTGTGCAAAGTAATACCAAGAAGATTCTTGCTGTTACTGGAGCTCTTTAGTAAGCCCTCTGGCAGTCTGTTGTTATCAATGGGAATGAAACTAGCTGTCGCAATTACCAGCCCTGAGCTGCTGGACTTTTCCCATGTCCCTGCTTCCTTTCCCATGTCCCTGTGTGTTAATCCCTTTTTTTCCCTAGGAATGTTGTAGCCTCTTGTCATTCCCATGCGAACTGAAAAAAAAAGCCCTTCCTGTTTTATTAATAAGGGATGTACAGTACCATCATGCAGTCTCTAATGAAGGAGAAAACATTTCGGGGTTCAGGGTTGTCAATAGAAATCATAGAAATCATGGTGAACTTTCCTAACATCCCCTATTCCACAATACCCCC
>MU551688.1:1995905-2046957 GCA_024362625.1 Silurus asotus | reverse complement strand
TTCACTGTAATTTTTTTTGTGTGTGTGTGTGTGTGTGCGCATTACATAGCAAGAATTCGCTAAATTAATAGATATCCTAACATTGTTGTACTGTAATCAGTTATAAGGACGCCAAATTATAGTAGGCTTTGGTAGTTGAAAAAGTTTGCTTTATCATAGCTTATCTCCAGTTGCCAAATTCAACATGTAGTTCATGTGGAAAAAACAGCGTTCCAACCCAACCCAACTCAATCAACAATGACTGTTGCTTCTCAACTGACCTCAAAGCATATGAAGAGGATGCTCAAAGTTTGCCCATAGACATAATCAACCATAATGTTTATCTCTCACCAGACTCTATGACTGCAGTCAAGACAGCTGCGGTTGAAACCGGAGTGCCTGTATATACAAGGTTTTACGGTAAACACCTGGTGCTTGGTGGAAAAAAGATGCTGATGCTCGTCTGTTTTGTTTAAGATGTAGACACTCAAAATGCTTACACAAGATGCCTGCTTTCTAATGACTGTACATGCCATTTTTTTTAGAATATATTATTTATCGGGGTATAAGTTTGCTAACAGGAACTGTCAATTTTGTAATGTAAATACACGACATGGACAATAGATCTCGATGTTGGAGGCACATAATTGTATATGATGTCTTTGGGTTCAGTAGCATTCATTTTTCTATTCACTTGAACTAGGAGACTTAAACCTGCTCTAGAATGATAATGCTCCTGTGCAGAACGCCAGCTCCATGAACGTATGATTTACATGATTTGGGGTGAAAGGTCTTAAGTGGCCTGCTATAATGTTCTGACCTGAACTCTATTGAACACCTTTGGGATGAATTGGAATGCTGACTGTACCCCGGACCCCCCCACCTTACATCAGTGTATGACCTTAAATCATTTACATTTGCGGCATTTGGCATCTTATCCAGAGCGACTTACAACTGAGCAGGGGAGGGTTTTAGGGCTTTGCTCAAGGGCCCAGCAGTGGCAACTTGGTGGTGGTGGAATTTAAACCTGTGATCTTCTGATCCAAAGCCCAATGCCTTAACCACTGAGCTACCACCTCCCCAAACTCCACACCCACACTCCAACTTCTAGTGAAACATCTTCCCAAAGGAGTAAAGGTTATTATAACAGAAAATATGGACTTAATGTAGAATAAAATATTTAAAAAGAACGAAATAAATGTTATGATCAGGTGTCCACGAAATTTATGTTTAATATACAGATAGAAAAAAATCGTCGCTTAATGAAATATTTACAACCACAGATTTTCCTGTATTTTAAAGTTCCTGACAACGATGGTGAGACATATTAGGGTACAAAAGTTCATAAATGGAATAAACCTTCTACATTTATTTAAGAACTTTTGTTTTCTAGTCTGCCAGGCTTTCATAGTAATCTTAGGGAAACATAGATGCATACACTGTGACACTGCCTATAACAATAACAGCCATACTCCTTTATTAAACACTTATGGGGGCTGAATGAAATGAGTTAATTATATGGGCTCATTTTAAAAACTTGATAAGCATTTCATTCCAACAAACATCATGCACAGCTGAGCAATGATATTCCCTTTTGTGGTTAACAATGTCATATTGTAAATTTGCTTCCACAAGTGCTAGAGTATTCGCAGAGATTCTCAGTTTAATTGTATTTGTATACACTTTTAGCAATGGACTATTTCATAACACAGCATCATTGAAATTCATTGCATCATTTCATGTGTTTGTGTTTGCACCTGATGCACATTCACAGCTTATTTTTACAAGCTCTGTCCTACTTCACTAGTTACTTCAGTATAGTTTCAGGATCTGGATCTAAGTGTAATAATTTCAGTTCTGAAAATTCTCTTCCCAATACTTTCTGGGATTTCTCACAAACTTGTCATGTTTTCACCGCCATTCTGACTAAATGTTAAACCTTTTTTGATTTATAGCTACATCCTTAGTCTCATTCTGCTTATCTTTTACATATTTGTATATATTAATTTTCCTTCTAGCAACATGAATGGCAAATGTTCTTGTGTGTTGGCCTTCAGTTAAAAGCATAGTTTGATCTAAATTCACAGCAAAGCCTGATATTATAATATTCTAGTATTCTATCAATATTTAAATACAATTATTAAGGTAAAAAAATAAGCCTTCCCCAATGTAGTCCACATTACCTGTCTTTACACTTATATATTATATTGTGGATTAACTGAAAAATATTCTTTAAATTCAAGATAAACATACCTTTGTACTTGTGTAGGTAACTGCATTGAATTTTGCATAAACATTGCTACAGCAGAAAGTATTTCAGGTTTCTGAACTCTTAAAACTGCACAATATTCTTACTCTGAGGCTGAGAATGGTTAAACCCAATTATAATCCTGTTATTCTGTTAGGTCACATTTACATTAACATTTACATTAACATTTGCGGCATTTAGCAGACGCCCTTATCCAGAGCGACGTACAAAAGTGCTTTAAATCTCTAGTAGTGAATAAATCTTACACTGGTACGAAAGAATACAAACTCAATATAAATATAACTCGAATTCTACAAACTTGGAAAGTGCTAATTTAAGTATTTCAGGAAGAGGTAGGTCTTCAGTCGTCGCTTAAAGATAATCAGGGACTCTGCTGTACGGACATCTAGGGGAAGTTCATTCCACCACCTCGGTGCCAGAACAGAGAAGAGCCTTGAATTGTACTTACCTCTCAATCTGAGAGAAGGTGGTACCAGTCGAGCAGTGCTGGAGGATCTCAGACAGCGTGGTGCAGTGCGAGATGTGATGAGGTCACTGAGGTAAGTTGGTGCTGGTCCATTTTTGGCCTTGTAGGCATCATCAGTGTTTTGAATCTGATACGTGCAGCTACTGGAAGCCAGTGAAGGGAGCGCAGCAGTGGGGTGGTGTGGGAGAACTTGGGCTGATTGAACACAAGTCGTGCAGCTGCATTTTGGATCATTTGCAGTGGACGAATAGCGTTCAGGGGAAGACCTGCCAGCAGAGAGTTGCAGTAGTCCAGTCTTGAAATGACAAGAGACTGAACAAGCACCTGGGCAGCCTGTATGGACAGAAATGGTCGAATCCTTCGGATGTTATAGAGAAGAAATCGACAAGAACGAGCAACATTAGCGATATGTGGGAAAAAAGACATTGTCCATAGTTACCCCAAGGTTACGAGCAGTGGCTGAAGGGGAGAGCAGAGAGTCATGAAGTGTTATTTGTAGATCTTGACCTGGAGATCTTGACCTGGAGTCACATCAACACAGACCACCCACTTGTCATTTAGGTTATAATGCAATTAGAAAGCACTTGCTGGACCAATCAGTCCTTTGTTTGTTTGCATGTCTTTTATTCTTTGCTATGTTAATTAGTGTTAAGCAAAAAGATTATGCAGTGGAGAAATGCTGATTGTCTGTGGACATGAACAACAGACTTGTCTAAAACTTTGCCTTTCAGCTTTATTTAATGCATACTACATTTGTAAGGTAAATCTGAACGTTCCTCTGATTTAGTTAATGCACCAGCATCCAGCTCATTTCGCCAAACGCCATACACCTAACAATCACTTCCGAGGACATTTTTGAGGATCGGAAATTTCTAACCTTCTAACTGAAGGTTCTGTCGACACACAGAGAGTTTTTAAAAACAGAATTCTTGTTTGCATGGTTTGTGTCATATCTGGAACAAAAAACATTTTGGGTCTGGTATGCAGTGCACTTTGTAGCTCTTTGATATATTCCACACATGTTAATGTTGTTATTAATGTTAATACTACATTAATGATCTGAGATAGAGATGAGATAAAACCACTAGAACTTTTCTGCCTTGACAGCACAGTCTCAACCCACATCGTAACATAGCGACGCTGTGGATGTTGCGTCAGACGGCGTCCACATCCGACGCAGAGGGTACCCCCTTTGCGTCGCCTTTCGACGTAGAGAGACGGTACCTCCCTTCGCGTCGTTTTTGGACGAATATGGTTAAGAGCCCGTGTGCTACACTTTTAAATGCAGATCACTGTCCTATACACTGAATAAAGTATTATCTATCATATTAAGTGTATAGGAATAATTTTCAAATTTCGAAAAATCCTGAAGATGTCCGTAGCCCTAACCCGAACCCTAACTCTAACCCATACCCTAACCGTAACCTGCAAATGGGGTCCCGTCCATCTGTTGGGGTCCCGTCCATCTGTCGAAAAGCGACGCGAAGGGGGTACCCTCGGCGTTGGATGTGGACGCCGTCTGACACAACATCCATCCCTCGATGTGGGGTGAGACTGTGTTGGCCTTGAGAGAAACTGGCAGGATTAAAGGCCCCTCTAGAAAATGGTGAAAATGATCAAAACAGGCAGAAAAAAAAACCCCTAACAAAAAGATATTAAACATAATGACAATTTTTGGACATTCGAATGATTTTTTTTTTTTTTTTTTATTTGCCTTTGCGTGTTTTTATAGGCTTTATTTACAGATAATGAGATACTTTTTTTGTCTCTGATAACTCATTTCCTGAGAAATATCTGCCAGGATTGTCATATTATAGTATTTTATATAGTGCTTTTGCCAATTATTGTAAGAAACGTGTATTGAAAAAAAAAAGCTTTACCCCAGCATATCATATGGATGATTCAATTAAAAATATTCCTTCAATCTAAGATAGAAATATACAAACAGCAAAAATAATCACATTCATTATGTATTGTATATGTAATTTTTAATTAATTAATATTTATTATAACACAACATTTTTAGTTCCTTTTATTAATTACTACATAGATTAAACACTTTGACTTGTGTATAATCCTAAGCACAATAAAGTGAATAATTTTTTTCATTTATGTATAACTAATAAGGCTTTACTACTCTCTTAATACCAATTGACCTTGGGGATTATTCACATAACTGTGAAAGTAAAATGACCCAGGACAGTTTAAAAACAATGCTAAATCAGATCATCCAAACCACTTCAGAGGTCTCCACATGTTATTAACATGAACATAATCTTTTTACATAGTGCCTTCAACATGCCTCTCTTATTGCAAAGGACAAACTTTAAGGAAATTTAAACTACTGCTGCAAAACCTTTGCATGAAATTGCACATGTGCATAGCTGTAATTGAAGTTAAATCCAGCTAACCACAGGTAAATCTAAACTCAATACATGCAATCATACATGCATGCCTAAAACACGACACAGGAAATGATGAATCTGGTCATGGACACAAAGTTATGCATACAGATTTTGAGATTTATTCTTTTTTTTTTTGCCACAGACAAGTGACAACTAGAGGCAGAATCCCACCTCATTTGACTGTTACACAGAGCATCATTAAAAACCTCTTTAACAATGTAAAGTCTGTCCTGGCAATCTTCAAAGAGCCTGAGAACGAGGATGTCCAGACTATTCTCCACACTCAGCAGAACTATTTATATCTGGGTATAATAAGAGGCTGTGTGTTTTGGCATGGTAGGGAGGTCAACATGGTTTAAAGCCAAGTTCAAAGTCAACTGAATGGCCACAGGGAAATGATGTCAAAGTAATTATGGCTAATAAAGAAAATGAGTGAAAAATTCAATTTTCAGGTTATAAAGTCTACCTAAAAAGATCTCTAGTTATTCATTTCAGAAGAACGAGCATTAACTGGAAGTTAAGCTAAAATGTAAAAGGCTAATTTAGACAATGGTCAGCTTGTGCATTAATCTGCTATCCTGGTCAGGGTCATGGTGCATTTATTCATATCTAGATTTAGTCTAAGTTAATCCACTTACTGGCAAGTTTTAGGGAGGTGGAGGAAACTGGAAAACCAAGGGGAAATACATGCAGTCACAATGAAGAATGTGAAGCTCCACTCAGTTTGTAACCCGAGCTCAGATATAAACCTAGGATCCTGGACGTTGCAATGGCCACAGGCTATCCAGTTCTCTTCAATTACTCAAATGCCTAAACAACACAGACTAAGTAATAGCTTGTAGCTGCCTGGATTTGTGATTGACTTATCATCTTTAGACGGATGCGTAACAAGCCATGCTATATATTTATAACCCCTAAAAAATTGATTTCTCTTTTTATATATTGCTGCTAACATTTTACATTAAAGTTCCCTTAATATTTAGGGCATCAATTAACATAACCATGACACACTAATGCAACACACATTTTTAAATATATTGAGTAACATCATAATTTAAATCACTCAGGATCGTACATTTTTCAATATTAATGCCATCGGTAAGTATTTACTCATTAATATTAAGGCCACTGTGAACTCTATTTGTCAACACCTATAATCACTTCTTTGCAAATAGCAAAAATTGAGGCTGGAAAGCAAATTCAAATATTTACACGAAGAGAACAGAGCTGAGTAGGTAATCAACATTTGAGAACACACCGTTCCTTATATATATAAAAAAAAAAAAGTATATTTATGTAAGCTACTTTTTGTTTAAATGAATTAACGCTAATTAATGAAATGCTAGTACCAGAGTATTATAAATGTGCTATAATTTTTGTGCCATGGAAGGCAGCATAAGGAAGTATCCTGTCAGACATTACATCATCGCAGTCTGAGATGCTGAGATGGTCCAGACGTCAGCTTTTACTCTGCCACATGGCTTTGTGCTACGTAGCCCAGACTTTATCCATGGGTCACTGGCAGGAAGCTTGTTAACTGTGCAAAAAAGCGAAAACACTTTGTTCCTTGTGCTCATTTGCCTCATGTTTAAATGGATCGGCCCTTCTGCCAGTCCCTCAACCCTTGGGTACCATGGGGATTGAATGGATTGAAGTAAAAACGCAAATGAGATATGTGTTTCTGACACTTGCTCCAGTAGGACTATTTAACCAGATGAATTACCACATGTTGAAAGTAGACATAGATCAGCTGAATATTGTCTGCTATGATCTTATACAGATTATGGAATGGAAATTGCTCTTATATCTTGGGGGAAAAAAGAGTACTGGTGTGTATTTCTACTTGTCACAATGGTAGTGCACTTTTCTTTCGTACTGTTAGTATGCATATTTTCCATCACCTGGAACTGTAGATGTAGTGCATCCTTAGGCACCTATCTAGAGTTTAAATGCACACTATATGCACATTTCTACATAAAATATACCTACTTAATGCAAAAATGGTGTATTATTTTTTCTAGGTGACAAGGAACAGTACAATTTAGCATCTTTTTTTTTCTCTACTGAGAGTGTGTCTGTTTTCTTTACAGCAGCTTTAGACTTACACTGATAGCATACATTTTGTAAGTGGATTTATTTGGATTTAATGTATTTAAATGATTAACCTTCGAAGTGCACATGTCTTTAATAAAACACTTATTTAGACACCCGTAAAAAAATTGAGAAATGCCCGTGTTTAGTAAAACACTTGTTTCTCATATTTTTTCATGACATAATTGCCATTTGTGCCCTTGTCTTTTTTCCAGTAACACTAATACTGATTAAAGCTGTAATAAAACATTATGAACTCCAGGTGTTTAGAAAGTCCTGACTGGCAGCGTAGGCCAAACTTTGTGTTCATTTTTACAACAACAACAAAAAAAAAACGCTGTAGTCCGACTAATTAGCCCAAAATAGAGCTCTCCCATTCACAAGATGGCTTGTTACAGCTAATCCCTACAGTTACGGGGATGGTGGTGGAGAAAGAACAGACGTGGGAAAACTTTAGGTTAGTCTGCTAAACATCAGGGGTGAGTGTAACAAATGCAAATGCTCATGTTATACGATTGAGTGGTACTAGGATCTTCAAAAATATCACTTTAGATTGTTTTGAAATATGTTCACACAATCTTGTTGCACCTTCCATCTTCACAGTGAAGAAAAGTTGTGTTTATTTACAGATGCTCATCAAATAAGACATTATGTCAGAAATACACTGATTAGGTAGACAGACAAATTCAGGTAGTTGACCCAAGTGGAACCAGTGCTCACCATTATTCCCAACTACAAACCAGTTCTCCACATTGGTTGCACTTTCCATTTACTGACCACTGTTCCACAAAACCAATCACTGATCAAAAATAATAATAATAATAATAAAAATAATGAAAAAGGTCAGTGGTCACACTTGTCTTTCCCATCTTGCACACTTTTATTGCTCTTTATTCGATAAACTATATTCTATTCTCCTTTGTCTTCAGAAAGTCTTCTATCTTCACGTTGTTTGGATATGCAAATCTTAGTGTTGATGTAATATGCAAATGAATAACATCTATGAGATCAGTTGTTGACTTCTCATTAAAATAGCACCTCGTTCAGTTTTGACCAGACAATTTCTTTAATAAACACTTAATAATCATTCTTGTTCCACCAAACCCTCCTTCTTCGTGTAGTACGTTTTGTTATGTAAATAATCATGACGACACAATGCATATGCAAACCTATGGCGTCACCAGGCGAATGTTATGAGCATGCATTTTCCCCTGAAATGACCTGTTCACGTGAATAGTTATGGTACCGGTGCTAATCATTTTGTTCCCTCCTGTGCAACCTCGGATTTCTGGTGGACTGTCCTCCAAAACATTGTCACGTGTGTCCGTTTGTGTGCAGGGCTCAAAGTGCTCTTATTTGACTGTCGGGGTGTTTCGTGTGCCTTTTTTCTCCAAGCCGGGGTTGTCTGAGGAACATGGCAGCAGATAGGACCCAGCAGACAGACTTGGCAATCCTCACCTGTCCGTGGCCGCTTCTTTGAGCTCGTTTTTGCCCCCCACCTGAAGCTGACCGTACCGGAAAACCGTTATCTGGCTCGTGCTCTCGCGCTCCGTGATCCTCCAGAGCAGCCCCGGGCAGAACGCGATGCGGTCGCGGTGCGTGCGCGCTTTGTTGCTCGCCTCCTTGGCGCTGCTCTTTCTCTCATCCTCCTCCTCCTCCTTCTTCTCCTCCGGCGCCGAGGTCGTGTTCCGCTGTCCGAGCTGCACGGCGGAGCAGCAAGCGGCGTGTCCTAAACCCCCGACCCAATGCACGGAGCTGGTGCGGGAACCGGGATGCGGCTGCTGTCCCGTGTGCGCGCTGCAGCTCGGCGAGCCGTGCGGCGTGTACACGGCGCGCTGCGGCAGCGGCCTGCGCTGCTCCCCCAGCCAGAGCTCCGAGATGCCGCTGGACGAGCTGGTCAGGGGACACGGGAGCTGCCAGGTCAGATCCGACAATTCAGAGTCGCATGATGACTCCGAGTCCGATTTCGGTGAGTCACCCGTGGTCTGTGTGTGTGTGGTGGGGGGTGAAATCTTAGAAATGCTCGCGAGAAACCGGGGTATGCATAAAGTATACTGGCTGCACGCTCGTACACGTGCATTTGGGCTTTCCTTCAACATTAGGACCAAAAGTGCCCTAAAAGCTGAAGTCCCTAAAGTGGTGTCCTCGTCTTACGACTTGTTTCGTAGTTGCGTTAACCGAGCATGCGCAGAAGTGGAGTCCTCTATACTTAAAGTCTGAGTGTGTGTCTGCTTTTCATCGTGGACAATAAGGAACTCCAGTCAACTGTTTCAGGAGATAAGATGAAGGCGATTTCAGAAGCACTGAGTAGACATGGGCCTAAACAGACCCTAAACAATTGTCCAAAAGAACAGACATTGTCTGGGTTTGAGAGGCCCAGTGCTTTAACCTGTCAGGGGGGGCCAACCTTCATAATGGCTGGTTTGCCCTCAGGGATTTGTAAAGCAAAGCCAGTGAGGTCCTCAAAAATATAATGGGATGCTGGTGTAGATCAAGTTCAATCACAGTCAATGTTGTAATAATTGTTCCAGCGTGATATTTTATAGATAATAACCGTATAGTTTACTCATTTACAATCCGAGCCAAGAATATGCTCAGGATGATTCAAAAGTTCTGTAAATAGGATATAAAAAAGGGGTTAACGGTGTTCCGTTCCATGACTGCAAGATTTGATGTGCATAATATTTGTAAAAAGTCAGACAGTTCAGTGCTTATAAATCAACATTTTTATTTTGCATTTGAAGAAGTGCACTGACCATTGAGGCAGAATGTTTATACTTTCCCATTCGAATGGAAAATTATTGTTTTGTCATTATAAAAGCCCACCGATGATGTTAAAGCATTACATCATGGTGGCGGGTGGGATTTCGACACCCGTATTCAATGCGATATTGACATGTCAATTCTGCACAAAGTGTTTTTGTCTGCTTTTAATGTGCTTCCCATTACACACATGTCAACAAAGTGTTGAAAGTTGCTGTTGTTATTACTCGATTAAAATCTGTTCTCAGTTTCGTATGAGCATAGAGTATGCATACTTGAGTATGAATCATATTGGAATGGTATTTTATTTGGCTATTAAGAAACATTTAAAACTTCAGGCTGAAGCTCCTGATTAGCCACTGGTTGACCGGGAGGCCATTGCCCTCCAGTAAACAAACCATTACCTGTTGAACTGTTGTACTGTTTTCATGTGTATTTCACATTAGCAGGGTAGCTAACTGCACAAACTTGATTCACAATTCTTAGAAAGGTCCCTTTTTTTAATAATCACAACAGCTTTGCTTTGCCAGAGGCATTTGCTTTGAAACAAATTGGCTACCATTATCGTAACTTGCCGCTAAATTTCCAGGAAATCAAAGGGGGAGAAAGGCTAATGCAGTTTGGCAACGATTAGCATACTGAACTTTGAGCTTGCTCCAGTCTCTCAAGTGAATCTGCCCGGCTGGATTGGTTTGATGTTTCTGCACAAAACATTGTATTTTCTGATGCCCAAGAATTTGACAAACTGGAGCTGCCAAACCACCAGGGGTGAATAATCTGGCCACATCAGACATGGTGACTCAGATTTGCTGTTGCACTGGTCCAGCAATGAAACAGGGTCTGGTTTTCACCAAGTTGTCTTCAATAACATCAACTGTTAGTGTTCTTTGCTTTATAATTATTTTGTAATTTCAATGCATTGTCAGGTGCTTTTGTCTAAAGCAGTGCTTCCTGAAGTGCAGCGTTATATGTTCTGTCACGAACCTTGGCATGCAGTATAGGAGATATCACTGAGCTTATTCATAAAAACATCATGAAAATCAATAAGCATATTGGTAAGGGATATGTTTAAAAGCCTCACGATGGGTTTTCTTGACAAGGACACACACACACACACACACACACACACACACACACACAAAAGATTCAAACACTTATTTAGAGCATGCTTTAGTGGCTTCTGTTATAGTGGTATATTGTATGTTTATGACTATCAACTCAGATTCTTTCTTCACGAAGGTTCTAAAAGCCTCAGGTTTAGTGGATGCCCTGAATCAATCGATCTTTGGTAGTGTACGTGATGTAATCCTGTTTATTTCAGTTCCATTCATGTTTTTAGTGATAAGCTCAACGAAAAATTTTTGGGCATTACCCAAGAACTGTTCAGGAGACAGAAATGAAATTAATATGTATATATATATTGCAGTTTTATACAAATCCCTTTTAAGAGCTACTCTTCTTCCATCTCACTCAGAAACGTCAGCTTTGGTTTTATCTCGTAAACACGTCTTTTCTGTTTGTATTTCATATCCTCAGTTGAGACGCGAGTATTCTATTTGCCTCCAGATGCCTGAGGGAGTGTAATGTGCTTGGACCTGTCCTATTCCCCCTACCGTCCTCTCTCCAGCTCCCCTACAGAGCCTAATTAGAGTGGGGATGCCTCGGGTGGTAGCTACATGTCAGCACCTGTGACCCAAGAGAGGCTCCTTGTGGCCAGCCTGACTTTTTGATTTTATTTATACACTGTATATGTTTTTTCAAGTGCCTGGGGGCAAAGGGCATTTAAAGCATCAAGAGTGTCAGCCAGGTGGTGAAAAGAAATACTTGTGCTCATACTCCCCCGATCCCTCTACCTTATACAGATTACAGCGGAGAGCAATACGGTTGAGTTCAAAGCAGCACTTTCAGACTGTCACGTCGACAGTCATGTTAAAAGACTAACTGATGTGAGGCTTTAGGTGTTCTTTACCTGAATTGAGAGACAGATAAAAGTTAGATAGATGAATGGTACACAGAGAAGCAGTCTACATTTACAGTACACAAAAAAAAGAGAAAAAAAAAGAAATATATATATATATATATTATATTTAATAACTTGTGTGCTGAAATATAGCCATTAGCCTGGAACAGTGTGTGTGTGTGTGTGTGTGTGTGTGTGTGTGTGTGTGTGTGTGTTCTTTAGAACAACGGGTGGTTCAGGGCTGATCTTGTGCATGTGTTTGGAAACATGAGGTTCATGTGGGAATGTGATGGGTGATTGAAGGTGTATGTTTGGGTTTCGTAGTTAGTTCTTGTGAAGCTTGGTGCTATTTAATTCCCCCCCCCCCCCCCCCCCCCCCCCCTTTTTTTTGGCTTTTATGACCTTCAGAGCAACAAAATATGAAAAACAGTGCTTTTATGACCTTGTCCCACATAAAAAGTACCAATCTCATATTGCTGGACATTCTAAGTTGTTTTGCACTTGGGGAGTGTTAGACTTTGGTTAGCCAATGTTTGTAACATTTTTTAGTTAGTTCTGGTGTATATGGCAACCATAGTCTAAAATGTCAGATGCTTAGCCACATGCTAGGTGGGTGTGACACAGTCCCTGTTGCTCAACAGCTTGTTTAAAGCCTGAGCTTTGGCAGTCTTCAATAGGTAAAATACAGGTCAGTGGCGCCAGAAAGATATCAACACCATGCAGCGAAATAAATCTAAGTTGCTGATTCCATTTGGCTTTATAAACATCTCCAGAAAATCTTAAAGCTCCTCTAAGGTTTCCTAATCTGAACCCATAATAATTTTACTCATATTTTGTGTGATACTTTTTAATTAAGGCACAATCAAAGCCTAATTAGAAGCCATTTTAACCTTTAATATGTACCAATTATTGCCTCCTGAATAACAGAAGACAATGGTGAAAGGTATGATTTTGTTTAAGTTTGCATGCTTCATGGAGACATGCAATAACACACACATCTGTCATATTACCTTTGTGAGGGCCATCAACATAGATTATTATTCAATTCATTTAAATTCGTATGCAGAGCATTTTTATTAACGCTGTGCTTTTATTCCCCATTGGGCCAAGTCGAATGTGCTCACCAGATCTACACTGTCAAATATGTTTGTACTTTTTGGAGGCGTTTGGTCCCCCAGAAGATAGGAAAACATGCCCACACAAAGAATATGCACATTTCGAGCCTGCAGGCATTTTCCTCTACACATTAGAAGAGATGATGAGTCAGCAAACAGCAGTGAGGTTCTGATTTATAGCACAACACTGCTGTTGCATTCATAATTAAAGATAGCACTAGCTTAAGAGTGGAGCAGACCAATTATTTTTGTATCATTTATTCCGATTGTATAAAATATCAAACTTCATGCAATGCAAAAAATTTGCACAGCTCTAATAACAGCAATAATAGCAATACATGTTCTTCAGACATGAAGTTAGAGCCGTGTTTGAACACCAAGCTGCAACTTAATAACCAACATAATAACCCCTTTGAATTTCTTCTTGAGAAAAAAAGAAAAAGAAGACACTTCGTGGTTGCAGAGGTATTAAAGTATCCTTGGGTCAACTCTCGGCGCATTCTTTCCAACTTTAATAATAGGTTAATGTTGCGCCAATCCCTGGTTCACACTTTTCCTAAAATTTCCCCTGGAATTGTTTTGATCTTTATGACGCTGTTTATGTACAGTATATTCTATGACTTTGGGGCCCTGCGTTACGAAGTGTTTTGTACTAACTATGTAATATTTCATGTCGGATGGTTGTTCCAGAACTAATTCAGAGACTTAAGACCAACTGGGGTGAATAGTTGTGCAAGACTGTGTGGTGGAGTTTAATGAGGGGGTGTTTTTCCCATTCACAGGTTATCAGCTTTTAGGTAGGGCTGTGGGCTACTTTTAAAGTGCTATGCAAATCCCACAGCACTCGTAGGAATGCTCACCAGAGACTGGCGTTTTTCCAAAAGCTAATTTGGAAATTCAGCATGAAGCAGTTCTTCTAAGTTCTTCTGACCTCCAGCTATAACCGTTTACACTCTGTAATTAGCTGACATTTAACATCGTTCTCGTGAATAAATTCTATGTACAAAAACACCTATTCAACACACTGTTCACAGGTGTATCTCATCTCTTTTTCTGTACTGCTGTTGTAGAAGGGCATGTGTGGCCACATCACTATACGTCTTTACTTGCGTTCAGGTGAAGCCAAAAAGTGACGACAGAGTAGCGGTGCTTATTCAGTAGGCAGTGACAGGATATATTTCATACAGTTAATTATTCGGAACTTGTTCAGTAAAATCTGCAAATATTCCCAATATAAGGGAATACACACAGAAGAGGATATGGGTTCCCTTTCAAGTTTAATGTCTCTTAATGATTCTTCCTCATGTCGTCTCAGGGGGTTTTCCTTGGCACTGTATCCTCGGGCTTGCTCATTTGGGATATAACTTAACATCCAAGAATGATGGTAAGCTGCTTTATGACAGTGTTGAACATTGTTGTCCTGCTTTACTACAGTTGTCCTGAACTGAATCGAATTTGACTATGTACACTTATGCAACTTCTTCAAACTTGGAGATCTGATGCAATTTATTGTTAATATTTCTCTTCCCAGCTTTTTTATTATCTCATTGGAACTATACTACACCAGCCCCTGCAGTTACAATAGGCAAATCATTGCATAATGTAATACTTCACTGTAAACTGAAACTCTGATCATGTGCTGTGTTTCATGCTAAAACAATACTGAAGTTTAGTTGTTCATGACGAATGTAAATCCCTAGAAGATTTCATAGATGCATCACACACACACACACACACACAAACACACAGATCTGAAATATCTTCCACAGACATGGGCTTATTTCCACCAGAGAAAGGAAATTGTATTACATTGTACACTTGTACACACATAGCCCACACACTGAGTAGAAAGGGGAAAGAAAAAAGTAGTATAGAAGGGACTTTGAGTAGGAGGTGTTGCTGGGACTGACCCAGGAATGTGACCATGGAGAAGGGATGCTTTAGCGTCTACGTAACTGCAGGTGTCCACCACAAAGCACACCCACTAGCAATTTCTAAAATGAGGCAAGCTCTGGAAAAGTTGCCCAGCAGTTTCTGGACACTATTCTTAGGCCTGCTTCTCGTGAGCTGGAGGAAATTCAAGGCTGAGGAAACTATGGCTAGACAATGTGCACCTTAAAAAAACAAAACCTTCACCGTTATCAAATCCAGTGCTCGGGCCTGTTCTGACGCAAAGACAGCTGACGCCTTTTTCAGCGCAGAGAACTGGCCGCATGGTCTACAGGTGCTACTCTCCATGACACCCATTCCCTCAACTGTATACACTACAGAATGTTATGAGCTCATGGAGCCAAGTAATGTTTGCGAGCCAGCCAAACAGCCACTGAATGACCCACCGACTGTAGAACTGACATTTACTGGGAATGGCATTCCCCAGTGTAGTCCCTCAAGGGAGTCCTCTGAGTGCCAGGACAAACAAAAAGAAGGAAGGGCTCATTTGATGGAAATGATGGTAATTGCACCATGATAGTACCCTGATTATAGAGGACAAAAATAAGCATGCACATGTGATCTGCCACTGGCAGAAAGGGACAAAGAATGAGGTCATGCACATATGGGATCATAAAACTCACTGGTATCTCCTGCATTGGGATACTAGAACCAGTGATGGGAGACTTGAGTCACTGTACCTTTTGTGACAATGATTGGACTAAAAATAAAATTAATAAAAATTATCTTCAGTGTATATTAGAAAAAAATAATTCTGTTTTGTAATCAAAACAGAAGTTTTTTTTTTTTCTTTCTCCGTAGGCAAAAAAAAGTCTAACTCGAATGTATTAATGTGTGCAGAGCGCTACACACGTGTTTTGCCAGTCTAACTTGGCTGTAACAGTTTCTCTCCGACCAACCAATCAGAGGATGGGAAAATGCTGACGCTATTCTGTAGTTACAGGCCCTGGGCTGAATAAATTGTCATGGCAGCACATAGAGGCTGAAACTTGCCACTTGTTCACATTGGTTTCTTCTAGGTTTTCTGGTTTCCTCCCACTTGTCCAAAAACATGCAGGTGGGCAGATTGGCTATGCCACATTGCCCTTAGGTGTGAATGAGTGTGTGACGGATACCCTGTGATAGACTGGCAATCAAATTCTGGATGAATTGTCCCTCTTGTACCCAGTCTTACTGGGATAGGCTCCAGATACACAGCAACCCTGACTGGGATAAATCGATTATTAAAAGTGAATGAATGAGAATAACAATGTTTCTAAACTGCTCTGTCCAATTTTAAAGGCTGTGAAACCAGATTCATCCTCATGATATGATTGTTGTCAGTTAACCCGCTAATTATAATTTTAATAAAGCTTCCAGTTAATTATTAGTTGTGGAACCACCATATATTGGAATGCATATTATCAGGAGAAATTTGCATGAATTTTAATAAACACATAAGGTTTATTTAGATCAAGTTTAAACCATAGCCTTGCACCTAATCTTTTATTTGATACGTCATACATGCAACTTATGGCATTTATGTTAAGGAATTTCAGTTGTTGAAACCATGTTGGCCCGATTGCTTATTTCTCTAGTTGAAATGAATAAACTGCAGTTTTTACTTTTCCTCTGTCAGGAGATCCATATACCACAAGGCCTCCGATCCCGAGGAGGCCAAACAAAGATGCCTACTGGCACATGAGGGAGACTATGTTCAAGCATCACCAGAATGAGCAGAAGACCAGAATGATGAATCGAGTGGATGAGCCCAAAAATCCTCGTCCAAGAATGGTAAGATTCTATCAGGGTTGGTGTGCACAGCACTGGTCATGAACTTTTTTTCTTAGAATTCTTAGATCCCAGTTACATAAGCTTACAGGGGCATGGCCACAGGGGTGGTGCAGGTTCACAGCTGTGATCAGTGACACATTAGAAAGTGAATCATGAGAGTCATTTTTAATACAATTCAACTTCGGTTTATATTAAATGAAGTACGTGGTGATCAAAAAGACAAGGTTGAGTGGTTGAAACAACGTTTTTCAGCATGGTGACTGGGATAGGATGAGGAAACTGGGAAAACTTCCAAATAGACACAGCTCGAAATAATGTCTTAGTATGGTAATGGGTAACTAAAAAAATCTTCAGAGCAGGATCTGTAGTGGAACACCATTCTTATTAAAGATATATCTGCAGTTGATGATGGTAGTAGAGCACTCCAAAATCTGGTGTTATTTTCCTTTAGGATATTATTTTGACCAAATCCCTTACATATCGAGCCACTATGAAACCAGTGGATTAATGTCATTATGTAGGCAAATCATTATGCATTCCTTGAATGCAACCTTGTCCTTTGTATACCTTAGTGTCCGTGCCAACGTTTGCTCTTGCCCCCACCTTCGCTACTCTACCCGCTATCTAATAGCCTAGATACACCTCTGGATTCTACTGGAGCAGACTCATTGGAGCGATTCATGCAAAAGCCCGCACTGATCTTGGCTAGCATTGTGCTTAGTACAGCAGTGCCATCTTCTGGTTACGACATTAACATACATCACAGCACACCTCCCATGTTTAAAAAAACCCTGCCAATTTGTATGATGTACACATTTTGAAAATGATCATAAAAAAGCTTCACAGAGAAGTACTGGTCAATTTAGACAGTAGGTGCTCCTCAGCTGGCTTAGATGATCTCTAAATGTTTCAGGGAGGTCTTCATCATTACTTACTGACTTGTGACAAAAGCCAGTGACAAACGCATTGCAGAGAGAGAACAAACGCTTGGCAACTTTTCCGAATTTATACGAGTTATCCCTTATCACACTGGTATTTCTGCAACTTACCCTTTATCGCTTTTGGCCATCGGATATATCCACAGCAAGTTAATTAACTTTTCTTGGAAATGTACCATGTCCTACCTGGATCTTCGAATTCTCCATCCAGCTGACCGCTGCTGCATGACTTCATCCTAAAACAACATTCTCAATCTATCATTACAGTACTTTGGCTATAGCCAAGTTGTTTCAGCAATTTTATAAGCAAACCTTTATTTGTGTGTGTGTGTGTGTGTGTTTTTCTCATTTCAAAGTGTTATTTGGCCAAGAAGATGCCATTTTTTCCCCCCATTGTTCAGTTCCTGCAAAGTTATTATTATTGTTATTGCTACAAATCATAACTCACATTAATTAGTTTTGGAACTGGCAATAGTACACTCACAAATAGCCACTGTACATATTCAAGTTTTTTGGACCTAAAAAAACCCCTCAACAACAACTGATATATTTAGTTGTTGCTGGTGTAAAAGAAAGAAACCATGCAATCGGAAAAAACGGTGCTTTCTTTAGCTCCAGAAATAAAAAAGTTTATTCAGCAGCCATCTCCAGCAAACAGCAAAAAAAGGGGGAAAAAATAAGTACGAATGCCAGATTGATATGTCGAGAGTTTGGACCTGAGTATCGCGAGCCCTCATCTGTAGAACCATTCATCCAAACGATGTGGATAAGATCCCTGACAGGGTTCGCGTTTTGATACCCTGTTATCCTGGGCCAAGCAACAGGCAGCCAAAATGAGAGAAAGAGAGAGAAAGAGTTTGAAAGTAATAGAGAGGAGTCTTTCTTTTTTGTGTGGTACATGAGAGAGAGCAAAAGAGTGAAAGTATAGCCCTGGAAAAAAAAAAAAAAGTCAGTGAGAGATGAATATCGGCTATGTTTCATAAAGCTGCCGAACTGGTTCTTATCTTGCTTTCTCTCTTGTCTGGTGTGTGTGTGTGTGTGTGTGTGTGTGTGTGTGTGTTTCTGGCTTAACAGAGCCAATGTCAACAGGAGCTGGACAAAGTGCTGGAAGAAATCTCTAAAATGACCTTCCATGACAACAAGGGACACCTGGAGAACCTGTATGAACTAACGTTTCCCAACTGTGACAGTAACGGACAATATAACATAAAACAGGTACACCATAACACGAGCATACAAATTATTGCCATATATTCATGACATAGATGGAGTTTCATTACATTGCTTATATGAATTACAGGAGCCATCCATTGTGGAACACATTTATTCAAAGTGAGTTTAAGACAGGATGTGTTCCAAGCATGCAGCTGGGCAGTTAAGAGTTAAGGGGCCTTGCTCTAGAGCCCAGTAGTCATTCAGTTGTTCTCTTGGGACATTAAGCAACAAGTAAAGGCATCCCCAAAGCTGTCAATGCGTTATCCAATCAGGACAGAAAAGGCATGAACAGTTATCGACACGACATCTTGCAATCTTAACATGAAGCAATATATAACCTCTCATCCACACTGGTTGCATGGTCTGCTCTAACACAAACTGAAATAACATGGGGATTAAAATAATCGGAAGAACACTTTCAAGGACAAGAAAACATTCCAAATATTCGGAAGCAATGGTGTTTTCTCAAAGCAGCGAGAGAGTCTGAGCTACAGGTTACAGGATCTTTATCATGTTTGCTTACTGACTGTCTCCAGTCTGTGGGAATTTAGACACTTGCTTTTTTTTTTTTCACCTCTCCATCTCTTGCATGTCCTTGACTTGGACCCACTTATTTTTAGAGCCAAAACAAAGATATATGCGCAATCTTTCTCAGCACAGTGACAACATCGTGTTAGGCGATGGAGGTAAAACAAGGCCAAGTACTCCTGGTACAAATAAAATGATTGGCTTGTTTTGATGCAAAAGCTCCATTTTCCCAGGGCTCGAAAAAAAAAAAAGTTTACCTCTCCACCCTAAATTGTTCTGTAAAACATCTCGTTCCTTTTGTAATGAATGTAACTGTCAGCACTTTGTTCTTTCTCACTGAAGGAAAAAATTGTTTTCTTGCGTTGTTCTTTTTTTTATTATTTTTTTTAAACGGGGTCCCTGTTTAAGCTGTGTCCGATTCAATTATGACCTCATTTTGGGAGTGCTCAGTGGGGGGTCAGAGAGCCGTGCTGTGACCAATGAGGCGGGTGCTGTCATTGCTGGGGTTTGGCTCCACCCTCCATGTCTCTGCCTTCTGATCACTGTACTGAGCACTTCATTAACCGCGGAAACACCATCCCTGCCCTTACCTTCTCTTCCTGTCTCTTTGTGTTTCAGTGCCACATGTCCACCCACGGGCAAAGGGGTGAATGCTGGTGCGTGAACCCCCACACTGGTATCCAGATTCCCTCCTCGACCCGAGTGAGGGGCGACCCCAACTGCAGCCAGTACTACAGTGGACCCGAGTTTAAGTCCACTACCAGCTTGTACAAATAAACGTGGCAAAATTTAACGACAGAACAACGAGAGACAAAGCTAGAGAGACAAAGTGTGCAAGCATATATTCCTGTGTGTCTGTATGTGGAACTACGTCAGACCTTATTCTGATTTTCATTTTAATCTCATGGAATAACAGTATAGCACCACATTCAGACAAATCTGTGCTACATGTATGCCCAATGTAATGACAATAGACTGGTGTTATGTTCTCCGATTATATCCTGTACTATAACACAGTAAGTCTAAGCAGGCTCTTCTTGTCCCGTGACTATGTTTTCACATAGCTACAGTACAAATCCCAGTATGTAACAGTTTTTGCAGCTTCCTCTATTTGGTCCCATTCCCAACTTCCTTTTTAGAGCCAGACTAACATAAGCTACAACCACTCCCGTGCTGCTGCTTTTCTAACACTGAACATGCACCAAAGTAAGAATGCTAATGTATAATTTTCTGCAGTGTCCTGCAAACAATGTACTTTATTTGCATGGATTTGTTTTCTATGTGTGTCCCCTCCCTCCTTTTTTTTTTTTTTTGTGGTTGTTCCATGTGCACGGACACCATCAGTGCTGTTTACTCGTATTCAAAACCGCCTTCTCTGTTTGACTCACCCTACCAAACCACGTGGAGCTGCATTCTCTGTACTGGCCTTGTCTAATGTCTGTGGGGTGTCCATGGGGTTACTCAGTACACTATTGTGTGTGTGTATGTGTATGTGTGTGTGTGTGTGTAAAGCAAAGTGAATGTTGGCAGCTGATAGACTTCTCCCCCTATTCTCTCCATTCAGTCATATGGGGGAAAATATGGGTGGAGCGGTAGGTTTGGAGCAAAAGTGGTTACTAATGATCTGCTGACAGAGGTCAAGATTAGGACACAAAGCTGACACTGACAAATGCAATATTAAGTGAGTAGAGTACCTATAAATAAACACAGGTTTGCAAATATATGCCTGCAATGCAGATGGGCTGTACTTTACTTTTTGCTATTTCACATTTCCCATGGCTGAGGGGGGGGTGAGTGAAAGGCCCATTTGGCATTTGGAAGATTTAGTGATTAGAGTGTCTCGAGATGTGTGAAAGGATGCCAATTGGTGCACAGGCTGATGGGGGGGCTGCTAAGCTTGCATTGTCAGGAGCTGTTCCCACCTGGTTCGATTCGTTTAGTGTAAATGCGCTCTAGGGCACTAATTGTCCTTCAAAACTATAGTTACATTTGATTCTGCCTGTGAAGTGCTATCATGCTTGTCTGCCTGTCTTTCCATCTTTGTCTCTCTTGTTCTCCCTTTTCTTTTCTCTCCTTTATTTTGAGTGTAGCATTGGACAGATTAAATAGACAGGATCCATAAATAGCAGCTGAGATTAAGCTGATCGATTGTAAACAAATGGTGCGTACGCTCAAGTGCTCGGCTAAAAACTGTTCTGACTGTGTTTGGAGACTTCTGTGAGCTTTGCCTCTCAGATAACATATTAACCTTCAGTAGCTCACATGGTATTGCCATGTCCAGCTCGCCTTTAAAATTAGCTTTCATAGATTTTCTTTTTTTAGAGTGTATTATGGTGCTACAGCCTGGCTCTTCTAAACCCTGCTCCCCCATGTGGGGTTTTGGGGCCAGCACATAGGCTGCTGAGACTCTGGGTACGAGTTTTCCATTTGGGCTGGCTTCCAAAATAGATTACTGCCTCCCCTCTGGTGGTATAGTAAATTTTATGGTAGTTTGAGTCTGACCTATTTTGAAAACAAAGCAAAACCAATTCCTGTTTTTTTTTTTTTTTTTTTTTTTTTTGGAACATATTGATTTGCCAGAGCTGTGCTGAAGGAGCGAAAGAATTTGGTTGTGTGTGTGCAGAGGGGGTTGCTGTGCCATGCCTGTAGCCAGAGGACGGAGGGAAGTGGTGTTTGCCATCTGCTGCAGTGTTAAAATGTCAGAGCTGCGTGCTGTTTGGATGGCCTTCGACAGGCGACAGGAAGAATTTCTTAAGCAAATCCTACACAGCACACAATGTACTAGCCTTGCACACTTTCACTTTTTACACTTTTCTTCTCGTCGTCGCATTGCATGCCACCGTATATCGGGAGGCACACCAGCAGCAGATAGTTAAGTTTATTGGTGACCACTAACGCAGCATGATTCTTGTATCTTTTCTCTTTGGAAATAAAGTGCCTGCTTGCAATTCGAAGGTGGGATTGTGAAAGCCATAAATGCATGCCAACCAACAAAGATATTTTTAAAGGCCTGTAATAAATGACAATATGATTAAACATGTTACTTTCAGCCTTCTTGTTGTGTTCCTTTCATTAAATTTCATATAAAAAAAAGACCAACAACCGACTACAGGCGAGCTGTTTATTTGAGCTCCTCCACAGAGACAACACTCATTGTGGCTGAAATACATTGGATGGGTTGAGTTGACTGCCAATTACACCTCGGGATATTTTTTTCCCTTAAAAAAGAGAATCAAGAAGAAAAAATTGCTCCCCCCCCCCCCCCCCCCCCCGCCCTTTTTGTTTATTGTTATGCAACATATTAATAATACAGTACTATCCTCTGAGAAAAGAAAAAGTAAGATTATGTCTTACCTGGGTACGATGGTGCGTCCAAAGTTACATTGCTCTCGCTTATAACTCAGTAACTTTCCGGGTAGTTTTATTACAGTTACTGAATCATGTATTGTGGTTACTGAATACTGAGCCTTATAAATAAATGAACAATAAGTTAGGATTTTATGAAGTTATAAAGTCTATGTACTGTCTCAGAGCTCCAGGGTCTGGGGTTTGATTCTAAACTTTTTCTATCTGAAACTTTGCATATTCTCTTGCTCTTGGGCTTTGTGATTTCCTTCGACTGTCCAAAACCATGCAGGTAGTTTGATTAGACATGCAGATAGCTTAATTCTCTTAGGCATGAATAAGTGTGTAAATGTGTCCTGAAATGAACTGGCATCTCACCTGTGTAACTGTTCCTCCCGTGTGCCCAGTGTTAGGTAAAAAAAGAATAAATGAATAAATGAACGAGTGAATAATATTATTAGTCACAATAATTATAATACACTGGCTGTATAAAGCAGTGTCTCTCGAATGTTGTGTAGACATGACCAGAGTAAAAGAATTCCTATAGAATTATTTTTCATGAATCTCCGACCACAGCACAGATTCAATTTTTAGAACAAATCAAATTTTTCATTTTCATTGTTGAACCTTGTACTTCCCCAAACTTTATTTCACGCTATTTAGTTTTACATCACTTACTATTCACTGTACTGTTACTGTATTTACTGTAGATTTAGAACCACCTTTTAATTACCAGCCAAAGAGACTTCCCTTTATTAAACCCATTATAATGCTGCTTTGTTCAGATTTTTATTAACACAGCCAGGAACCCACCTGGAAAAACTTGACAGACCCCTGCAAGTGCCCAGAGGGTAGTGCATCAAATATGGCATTTAATTATTATTATTATTATTATTATTATTATTATTATTATTAAATATATATTAATTTCCCAATTAAATTAAACTGTGTGTGTATGTGTGTGTATGTGTGTATGTGTGTGTGTGTATGTGTGTGTGTGTGTGTGTGTGTGTGTGTGTGTGTGTGTGTGTGTGTGTGTGTGTGTGTGTGTGTGTGTGTGTGTGTGTGTGTGTGTTAGCCACAAATATCTGTGATAATCATTCATTAAGCTTTTGTTTGAAATGGAACAAGCAGTCATCCATAGCTGTTGGCCCAATTAAGTAATAAAAGGAGCCACATGCTTTGAAGTCTCATGTGCAGTTGTTCGATTCTTTGAAGGCAACCGTAATTGTCATGTTCACTGACTCACAAATCAAATCCTCTGCACATGTTTCGCTGAATCTGCTTCCTTGATCTGAATACTAGCCCATATTAGAAGAAGCAGGCGAGTCACATCTGGATACCTACTTACTGGTTGTGCTTTCCACTTCTTTCCAGGAAGTAAGGTCGTGGAATTACGGTAAAAATAACAAAAACAGAAACAGGCTATACCCTCAGCTTTGCAGCCACCACCCTCAGTGTTGGTGTTTAGTAAATGTTTGCTTGAGATTTGTCCCTCATTACCACTATTGACTTTAACAGCTCACATCACCGAAGCAAGATGGCATGAGTTTATGCTAACGTGCTCCGACACACTTGCCCAGCAAAATAACCCAGAACAATCCCTCTGTGATGGTGGGGGCTCATATTAAATTATTTCCTAGTTCCTGTGCAGCCTTTTTTTTTTTTTCCCCAACGCTGTTGGAAACCAGGTGACTAGCCTTGGGGCAGGCCTTTAATGTAAAGTCTGCATTCACAATAAATCTAGAATGTTTCATCTCGCAACAATAAATAAATCCATCACCAGCCTCTATTGTTTATACAACAAAGCGTAGATTAATGTTAAAATGACTGATATGTCAAACTCTTTTGTATGCTAAGGCATAGCAGTGTGCACATTCATACCCTATTTGCATATTATATCATTTATGGTAAATGAATGTATAATTTATTTTGCATTTTCGAACAAGCAGATGTCACAGAATTCACTACACTTTCAGTAAAAAGAACGAGTGAAGCGCAAGAGTTTAAATGAATACATAACTTTATTTAAATAAATGCTTTGTCATAACAAAAAAAAAGACAAAGGTTAAAAGAGTACATAAATTACAAGTTGAATAAATATTACAGTGATATTTACTTTCTTAATAATTTGAGATTTTTTTTTTTGTTCTTTTTATCTTTTTTTTTCATTAAGAGTTCCAAATGCTGAACATTTTTCACGGTCCTCCTGCCACAAATGGGTGGTTTATTTATTTATCTATTATTCTTTTCAAAATGCCATGTTAGGCCACGTCAATGTGATCAATCTTCAAGTCTTTTCTCATCCACAAAAAAAAAAAAAAGGAAAACAACAAGAAGAAACTGTTAGTGACTCAAGAAGAAAGCGGTAATACTACGGTATCATGAGTTGTGTAATATTGTATGTATCTGTGAATGTATTCATCTACCCATTTGGAAGATTCGGAATCTGACGAAGGCACCAAGCGACCTCACAACGGAATATGTTGGCTTTATGTGACTGTTCTTCTTTCAAAGCACTTTACATACTACATGTTAAAGAATATCAGCCAATGAGAGATGTGTTTTCTCACAATGATGAGATCTGGTCTAACATATTTTTTTCAGGATGAAATGATAAATAAGTTTTAGTCTTTGGTTGATTTTTGATGGCTGAACAGCATTTCTGCAATTCACCGTGTGGAATTTGGTACTAAAACACAAAACAAACCAACAGGAACTTGACTGTATCACGTCTGTGCACATGATTAGGTCATGAACCACATCTAAGCTATGGGCAAACATTTGTTTGATGTCCAAGACCAGAAGAGCAGTCACTGATTTACCACTGGCTGCTTGCACCTGCCCCACAGATTCCGAGACCCCCTATAGCCTAGCTTGCTAACGGTATCTACTGTGATGTGTGCTGTGGTGTGTTCTTGTTCTGCCCCACTTTATGGGGAAGTGAGGCCCAGAGCATGATCATGGCCTGGGGCTCTCACCTTCTCTCCCTCTCCCTGGGTGCCACTGTGGCACATAGTCTGGTAACTGTAAAAGTAAATGAGTCGAGATTGGACTGAGATTGATAGCTGTGTAGTTTGATGTTTTTCATATTTTTTTCCCCCACCAGATGAAGAGGTGGTTGTCAGGCTTGGGCCACTAAAGCCCCTGTCAAAAGTCCTCAGGCAGGGACTGTGTCTGAGACCTGTTCCTACTTCTCCTACACCTGATCTTAGATGTGCTTTGGAGTCAGCACTGCTAGGAGGAAGCTGTCATATGGCGAAAGAAATATTGTAAATACATAAGTGCAAGCTGCTTTTAAAAAAAACAAACAAAAACAAAACAAAGAAAAACAAAAACGGGAGGGGGCTCTGAGCACGAATCAGGACCTGGATTATGCTGGCAAATGTTCTGGCCTCCTCATCAGAGGCCATTTGTGCAATAACAGTGAACAACACCTCCCTAATTACTCATTTGAAACACCTGCAAAGTTCTGTTTGTATCCTTCACCCTGACAAACTCTCTCTCTCCACACTTTGAGAGTCTCTGATCACTCATTTCTTCCATTATAGACACAGCATTGGGACTTTCTGTCTACCTGTGGTTCTTTGTCTTTTCTAATGGTGTAGCTATCAATAGCAGACAGAAGCAGCACTCGAGGCAAGCTTAGTGGAGTAGCGTCTCATCTGTCTCATTGTGTCGAGCATTACTGGCCCCCTCCCAGTCATGAAACTATGATCACATGAGCTCTGAAATAAGATCTGAGCGGAACCACTGTGGCAGGGAATGGCTTTTCTTGCTGGTTTTTCTGTTAAAGAATCACCAACCTGTGCTGACCATGAAGGTCTCTGTGTATCCCTGTTCATATGTAGCTTGACTGAAAATGACTTGAACTACTATCTCAAGCTTTTACATACACTTGCAGTCTCAGAATTCAGCTTATTCACTGAGATTAGAAACAAACAAAAACAATCAATGAGAGACATAGGTGTACCCCACTAGCTTCCATTTCACAGCTAGCAATTTTACAAGGTGTTTCAAAATAGTCATGGCATGACAGAAATATCTTTGACATAGAAATCTGAAAGCGACCGAGGACCCTCGTCAGTACATAATGGTTAACCCATGATTTGTATCCCCTTGGCTACTGTGTAACGTTCACGTCACTATTCAAATGTATTTGTATGTAGAAAGGCACTAAAACACACAAAACAGACTCACATAAAACTCTCAATGCAGTGAATGACAATGGTAGTTCGATGTGCCTTCTTTTTTTAAATGGCACCCTTTTACAAAGCAAAAGGTGCAGTTATGCAACGCCGAAGACGGCATTTCAAAAAGAGCATGCACAGTAATGAAGTGTGGCTTGAAAAAAAAAAATAGGGGTGAGATGGTGGACTGGGGAAGACCTTCATTCACATGACCAAGGTCCCACAAAGACTGGGTGGCTGTGACAATGAAAAAAAAAAATATAAAAAAAACACAACAAAGGTTGTAAGAATGAAAACATGCTAAAAACAGACAACTTGTATTCCAAGCAGCAATTCCTGATATTGGTTTCTCAGAAAACATTCATTGATTTACAGTTAAATGGTGAGATACTACGCCAAGTTTCAGTGATAGCACTTGGTCTAGGAAATGGCTCATAAGCGGATCAGTTGATACTTCACTGAAGAAAACAAAACAAAACAAAACACAAAATTAAAAGAAAACTTTCAAAATCTTCTCATTGGCTGAGAAAGAAGTCACTGTTCTTAGTGAATGTCCGTCAAAGTCAAGTTACTTTGAGCCCAAATTTTGGGAAAGTTAGTGTCAGGCCATGGAGATCTCTCTCAGACCATAACACCAAGTATCCCACTATGGCTGCTTATACATGTGCTGCAAAATGGGTGCCAGATAACATTTTATTTTGGGTGTGGACATTTCTTTTCTATTGTCTAACAAGAAATCTGTGAAGACGCTGGACATGATGGGACCTCAGACCACAGCCAGCACATCAGCTATCCATTCAACTGGATAAATGTGCATGCCTGTGTCAGGTTACATAGGCACAGTTGGCATTTTAGGCAAGCTACACAGTCACAGAGTCACTAAGACAGGTATGTCAAGCATGGTTAAATTCTTACACCATGATTCTCCCAAACGATGGGCCAGTGAGACAATGCTAACAACTAGCAACGAGCCTACTCAATAACTGCTCTCAGGGGCAAATGAGTTTTTTCCACACTCATGTTGTGGAAAACAAACAAAAACTGGACATTCTATTTTTTTTTTTAGGAAAGGTGTCCACTGTTTTCTCTTTCATGCGCATACATTCACATACATTCACACATGCAAAGACATACATATTCACACACACATACACTGAACTTGGTGAAGTTACACGTTTCCAAGGTTTTCCCAATAAGTGCTCTGACAAAACCAAATAGCCATATAGAGAGAGCTGTACCAGCATATCCCTGTGACAAGATTATTAGAATTTTTTCTTTTTTTTGGAAAACAAACAAAAAACAAAACATTTTTATAGTTCTTCCAATAATAAGAGTTTGAGCTCTCTCCTCTGACACCTCAACTTCAAAGATGGAAAAGACCAAAATAGCGCTGGTAATAATTAACATACCATATGCTCTTCTTTTTTTGCTGTATTTTAACAAGTGTGGTGCTCAAACCCCAGCCTCTATAAAAATATATAATTGAATGTATATATTTTTAAAAATCTTTTGCTGGGACCCAGCGTTTAACACAGCAGAGGCCCTCCGATTAACTGGGTACACCGAGTTAGAGATAAGCGCTCAGTCAAAAAAAGTCTATCATTATTTGTTTCAAATTTGCTTGTGTTTTTCTCTTCTTTTCCGATCAAAATCATAGAGTGACTGGCGGTTGGACAGGTGGGAAGGAAAGAAGGAGGCGAGCCTCAGCTTAGGTGATCATGGCACATCCCTCCTCACTCGTTGTTGTTGCCAGACTCCAAGTCTTTGCACTGGATGTTCCCGCCACTGTAGTCGGTCCCTGGCATCTGCACTCCATATTTGTCCACACACCAGCAAATTCCCCGTTTCCGACCACGTGAAGGCTTACACTACAAGTGGGTTAGATGAGAAGAGAAGTTAAAAGAGGTGTTAAACTGTCACTAAAAAAAATCCATTAATTTAATTATACATTGTTTTAATTATATACGATTCTATTCATCTGTATCTTGACATCGGTTTAAACATTAAAACTAAACCCACACCTGTTTGCGTTTGAAGAAGCCCTTCCTGTCACAGTTGGGCAGATATAGAGAAAGAGCCACAATGCGAGAGGTGTCTTTTAGCCCCTTTACAATCCCGTCCAGCTTTCTTCTACATGGACCCTTTATAATTCAGCACAGGAAACATGTAACAACAATCGGGTTAGTCACAAGCAATCAGTGACATTCTTCCTGTTTTATTTGCCCTCAAAAAATACTTACAAATTCGGTTTCGTGCTTATCGATTGCGACTGGTGAGAAGTCCGATGAACTCATGGACCTCAGCTTCTCTTGTTGCTTCTTCTTGTCCTTGCGCATGGCAGCCTGCTTCTTGCTGTTGATCATGTCTGTCTTAGGAGGGAAAATGGGCGTTTTGCCTTGGGGCGGCTGCTCCTCTGTCGTGTCAGTCTTTATTGTCTCGTCATGCTCTTTGGACTCACGGTCTACAGAAAACACCAAGATCAACAAAATATGAGATTCACTTCTTAAAAAAAAAAAAAACACTTTCAGCAAACTCTCATTCCTTTCACAGTCTGATTGTATTTAAAAATAAACCTGAAACCAATTGCTTTCCCGCCAAATGTTTCCTTTGCATTTGTTTACAGAGGTGGAACGGGATCAGCAGGTGATGACAAGCCCTGCTCCCTCCCATACAAATCCCTAAACTCTTACCCAAACCTCAACAAGGTTGAGCCTGATATGGAGTTTTACTCTTTCTGTTATTTCATTGTTGCATAAAACAACCAAAAGCCAAATCCCCAGTGTGGCCAAAAAGCATTAAATCTTCATTAAAGGCTGTTTTATGAGAATCACAAATCAAGGCAAGCATTTGGCAGTAATAATAATAAGATAGACTCGAACTACAAAAGGCCAAAAACAATAACGCCGTTTACATTCTTAACTGTACCATGTATTTTAGATTTGAATTTGCACGGTCTTTAGTTGATCAAATTTCACCCATATCAGTAGCAGTTTTAGTTGAGGAGTAAAACTTCCAAGCCTTTGTAATCGTTTAATGTTGTCAGATTCATTAAAGTCTTCATAGCAACAAGTGATGTGAACTATTCAGAAAACAAGCACATTACAAAGGAAGCTATATTAATATAATGTGTACAGTAGCTAATGGTGTTTATTAGGGGGAAAAAGCAGTTCAATAATGCTTCATGGAGGCACTAATTTTAACAAATACAGTTCTCAGGGTTCCAAAACCTAAACCAGACATAATTTCCCCAACAGGTTTTACAGTAGAGTAAGTATATAAACAATCCCTGGACCCATCAGATTTAGGCATTGGTATAGACGTGTGCCTATATTTATCTAGGAAAAAATATAACAGGAGGTGCTTCAGGTCAAATGTTGGAATGGGAATTTGTCAAGTATTGTTAAGGACACAGCAGTGTGATAGCATACCACATCCAGCACCATTAGCCAGTTTTGGGAAGTGAAAAAGGTGGGGGTAAGTATCGTTTAGTTTCTCTTATATAATGTCTGGTTTACAGTGATACCCTGTATATTAGAGGGGTGTTCCAAGCAGACGGGTGTTGAAAGAGTTTGTCTGACACTGAAGCCATGGATAGGGACATGGGGGAAGGGTGATTACTGGAACCAGGTTCCTGGCTTCTGAAGTTGCTATCAGAGCAGTGGTTGACTCTTTGAAATTAATCTTGCAACTCATGACTTGGCAGACTAAATTCTGCACTGAAATGTTCCCTGTAGCCAGGCTTCATGACAGGCCAGCGGGCTTGCTGAATCGCATCCATCACAGTCAACCTCATACTTAGAAGGTCTTTTATAGTTATAAAAAATGACTGATGACTGATGTTTATGATACGTTGCCGCATTTGGCTTTGCGTGCCAGCAAGGAGCACAAAACCAGGTATGTTTGGTTTAAAAGTCAACAATGGACACCGCTTGAACCTTATTTGCTACCAGTATATGTTATTTCCATTTCGTTTTCTCTTCAGTGTGGACAAAGCAAACATTATCCATGCTCCATATACTCAGCTAGTTATAGTTATATAGTTTGTATAGCAATAAGATCTGAAAGTCAAAACAGGGTATTTATGATAACACACATTTGAAACAAAAGTATGACACTGATACTGAAATTGGAGTAAATCATGAAAACCTGCCTTAACTAAGCAGACTGTTTGAGACAGGTTACATAGTCTGTGTTTAACATTTGAGCCCTGGCCAAGACACTGGAGCAAGGCAATGCCAGACATGTCACATGCATCCTCTCTATTCAAATGAGCTTTGGAATGAATAGCAAAGAGGTATTGGTGACTCTATGCTTAGCCTTGCAAAGTTTTCATTAAGGTGAGAGGACCTAAACAAGAAAACAAGGTGCATCTGATAGGCCTCTGTTTAAATATTAACATGCGCATGAGGCAATTTTCTTGCTGTCTGATGACCAATAATGGAATAATCCGTCTATATTTTTCTTCTGTAGACTTAACTTACAAACTTACTAATTGCTGTCTTGACTATCTTATAAAAGCTCATTATTTCAATTCTAACGTTTCCACTAAACAATTATAAACTCATAACATTTTGTCATTGTATCCTATTAAGCAAGTCATTTATAAGTGTGTAATTTTTAAGCAGTGTGCGTTACTGCTAGTCCATCATTCTACATTCATTGCTTTGTTCAAGTCACTGGCCAGCCATGACATCCTAAGCCAGATTCCACTGCTCAATATTTAAAAGCTGGCCCAAATTCACAGCATGATTGTGCAACTGAAACAGAGCAGCAAGTAGATGAAGGCCAAAAAAGGCCAGAGAGACGCTGCTCTCTACCGGCAAATGAAACACACAAAAAATACATTATAATTGGTGAAATAGATTTACATGGATCTGTAGCATATTTAGTAAATACATATTATTTAAACCATGGAGCGTAAATGGCGCGTGTTCAACAGAGAGCATTTTTCGTATCAGAATAATTGATATAATTTTCATTATCCAGTAGGTATTACTTTTTCTCCATTTTTATTTTCCCACTCTAAATCTGTCAAGATAGTCATGCTATCAGCTTCTTTAAACAGACAATTTTCCCAGGCAGCAACATGAAGAAGAATATTTCATCAAATACTGGCAAAAGGTCTCACAAAAAAAACACAAAGGACATTTGCATGTTGGAAAAGTTAATTGTAAGCTTTAGCTCATGCTGCATCTCCCTTATGCATTTCCATTTATTGGTAAACCAGTGCTATGTTCAAGAAACTAACCACCTTTTGTTACTCTTCCTTGGAGGAAGTGACACCAAAGTGAACATCATTTAACCCTGGACAGGATGTTTCATCAAGCTGACACCTGAACCAAATGTTGTTTATCTCGCGTCTTTTGCTTCCTATGAGGAATTTTTGTTTCTAATAATTATAATAATAAGTGATTAAGGAAAAGCAGGGCAAATTCTCAATTGATTCAAACAGCCCCCACGGGTTCCGATAGCCCAATAATTCACAAATTTATGTTAAACTTTATTAGAAGAAAACATTCAAGCTCCCCAAATAGGATCTTCTTTTGCATGTTCTAAATGTAAGAAGGTGAATGGCTGTTTAAGACTTCAAATATCGCAGTAAAGACCAATCTATTTGAAACTGGGTGCTGCTTTTAGTATGTCTTGTATGCACAAGGCTCCTGCCAGTGACAGTCTGTACTGAATAGTGCTGTACAAGTAATTTCTTTCTGTTGCTTCATGATTGCAGTTACATTATGGACAACCTCCAGGAATTACATAAGGCACCCATAAATAAGTTGTACAAAACCAAAACTGCATCCAAATCCTTTTTTTTTTTTTGCCTCGGGTGAAGGTCAATCAGTTAAGACTGTGTTGTCGGGGCACAACATGCTTGTTCACGTGCAACTAAAGCTTTTAAAGTTTGAGCCATCTTTAATTATTGTTTGTGAACTCTAACTGAGAAGGCTGCTGAAATATAACACACGGTCCTTCATGAAGATCAGAGGACAAGTAGCATGCTAACATTTAGTCATTTTTGATGGCAAGTGTAAAGCTTCTGATGTGCCAAAGCCCTGTGTTGCCTGCTGTGTTCACAATCGCTGACCACTATGAATTATGGGTTCCAGTACAGAGCACTAGCAATATGTCAGGATTTTTTTTCATGTAGTTACTGCCTAGTTATTTAAACATAAAGCATATGCCAAATATATAATTGCACAGTATTACCTGTGTTTTTTAAAACATTTGTTTTCATTTATGCTGACCATTTATACCATCAATGATATGAACTGGTGATTTCAAGTTACTGTCCCAGACTGTCAGTATTACTATAGTGACCATGTTAAATAATATTCTTTCTACGGCTGAAGTTTTCACATTCAATATATTGAGCTGATATGTGGTTTGTTTTGGCTGCAAGTATATATACAACAACCATTAAAATATAAAGAGAAAACATTGATTTAGGCTAATTGTGGATAGTGATACATGCTCTAATTTGTGATTTTAATTTTAGCAGTCAATACATATAATCCTTTTTTGTTTACATTTGTATTATGTAGTACCACAAATCTGAGGGCTGTTATAAGCACCCCCTTCCATAGGGAAGAACTGTGGTGCCTATGATTAGCTCTAATAAATAAGCTTAACTTGCCTGACCGATGGGGCCAATAGAAATCTTGACAAAACACCTAATCAAGTGTACATAGACTGTACACCAGCTTTTGTGTAGATACTTATTAACTATAGATTACAATTTCAGACCTGACACAGGTAACTAAAACCTGCTTGGAGCTACAACCAGAGTGAATATGAGAAGGCCATTACACCATGTAAGACAGGATGCTTCAGTGTGCCCCATTACAAGGATATAGTTTACTATTTTTGTCTTGGTGATTCTGAGGTAAAATGAATGAAAATTGGGTAATGAAAAGTCAGAGGCTCCGATTCCAGGTGTGGTCAAGAATGCTTGACCACTACATTAATGAATGTCCTGTCCTTCTGGTATAAACGGGCTGAAACTGAACACTACAGTAGACAAGAAGCAACCATCTAAATCCATCCAGTGCTTTTATAGCTCTTTAGACAGTGGCTCCAAATGTGTTTTGCTGAATCACTGTGGCATAACCAAGCGCCCAGTGCAATCACACACTGGGGAAGAGCTGCTCCTGTTACAGCGCGGTTCCGCACACACTCACGTCAAGCCCCTGACACAGTCAGGTTTTTGATGTTATTGTGTGTGAACATGTGTGTGGGTGTGCATGTGTGTAACCTACAAAGCCATAACCATAGAGTACAAGCATATTTCTGTTTCCCATTTTGCAAGAAATTGTTAGCTGTCCTTCCCGTTTACAAACAATTCCTGGAGAACTGAGCAAATTCCAATCACATGCTGTCTCATGGATTTATGTAGCCTCAGGGAGTAATGGGGTGGGGGTAGTTTAACAATAAAACCAACAAGTGGGAATAAACCCATATTAACACAGGCTTCATACACTAACAACAGTACTTCATATATGCAAATATGTCTAGAATGAAGATTGGTGGAGGAAGTTTGGCGTCAAAAGGCACTGCCGTTGAAGCTTTCAGATTCATTGGGCACACATGCCAAAACCATGGCAGTCTGCCTTCCCCTCAGATTTAATCTTTAAACAGTAATCCGACTCTCTGCACCACCCCCAGATGTAAACCTAAATTCAGACTAACCAAGATCTACTGCCTCATAAATCTTCCCCCCACAGTTTTCACTATCTTCAGTTCCAGGTAATTAAATAATGCACAAAATGCCATAGAATTAGCTGCATAATACCTAATCTCTTCGAGTAAACACGATTTTCCAAATATCAACAGAGCAACTATGAGTTCCACTCTAGGAAAGAAACACACATTGCATTTGATCTTGCATGAGATGGGTCCACAACATCTGCTGCACATTTGAGTGTTTTCTCATTCCCAACACACATGACTCACCACTTCATGTCATTATCAAGCCAATTGTGTGTTAATTTGGGTGTGTTAGAGCAGGAAAAACACTGACAGGTGCAGGACGGAAAGAGTGCAGGACCAGGATTGAGTACCGGGCTACTATATCAACACTGCTTCATGTATGTTGACCATGTGGCAGAGTGCCAGGGCAGTGCATTCGTCAACTGTTTGGATAGGTTCATGGTATCTAGGTGAAGCTGAAGGAACACATTTGCATTCTATTAGCATACAGGAATGCAAGTCGGGATGAGTGGCAGTGCATTCAAATTTCTACTCCTAAAAACAATAACATCAAGTGATTTGATTCTGATTTATACCAAACTGCAAATGATTTATAGCCTATTTCCTAGATATTGCTGTGAATATTGTGAGCTTTAGTGGGACCATACTACAGTGCACTTTCATGTACTGGTTGCAGTGGAGCTATTTGCAATCCTTCAAATCACATAACTTAGCCAATCGTGATGGATTATCATGCAAAAGACTTGTGCTGAAAGTCAACCATATTTGGCTTGGAATGTTCAATGAAAGAAAGTGATGCTATAGGTTGACGTGCATGCGAACATTTTTTTCCCTCCCTGTTTGATGCAAGTGATCTTCGATGCCTCCAGCTTCTCACATTAACCTTCATCGTGAATTAAGAAGGCATCCGAAAACCAGCACTTACCCACAGGAGGATGCAACGCCTTGTAGCCCTTCTCGTTGGTGCACAGTCCTCTGCCGTGCAGGAGCGCGTGCAGTGGTTTCTCCTCGCCGTCGCGCGGCAGGCAGCGGAGCCCGTGCGCGCACGTGCTGGTGTAGACGCCGCAAGGCTGATTCTCAGCGAGCGCGCAGGTGAGGCAGCAGCCGCAGCCGGGCTCCTTGACCAGCTGACAGCCTTTGGGCTCCGGAGGGCACATGGACAGCGCCTTCTGGTCGCACGGCTCGCAAGGCACATACGAGCCCAAGCATCTGGACACAGCCGACAGTAAAGGGACCGTCAAGAGCAAGAAGTTGAGGAGCATTTTGCCCAGGAGTATTACTTATTCGTCCAAAATAGGATCACAACCTCCGTACAATTAGGTTCTTTAGGCAGCTCTCCGATGCACCTTGGGCTTCAGGTCATTGGATTTTTGAATACAATAGGAAACTTTGTTAGGGAAAAAAAACCTCTGCATCCGAAGGTAAAAATAATAAATATATGTATATGTTGCGCTTCAAAAGCATCCGCAGATCTCTCTGCACAACGTTAAAACACACTACCTATACAGAACATTCCCAGTTTTGAATGATAGCACCAGTAAAGTCCAGCGCGTGCGCAAGTCTGTCTCGAACCCGCAGCCTTTTTTTTTTTTTTTTTCTTCCCCCTTCTGCGGATGCGCGCTTGATCTCTTCCCTGCGTCTGCACAAGTTTTGGCGAGCACACTGAGCGAGTGCGGGCCGCCCTGCCTTTTTAAAATACGGCCGAAACCGAGCGGCGGTGGAGGGAGGCGCACTTGCCACATCTTGGCAACACGCCACCGTGTTCTATTCCCTCCCTTTCTCCCTCCCCAGCAACAGAATCCTGTCTTTCACGCTGATGGCTTAAGTGATACCAAGTTTGCATGGTTTCGAAACGCAACGAGACCTGACGCCCTAAAAATATGACGAAGTCATGTTTTCCCCTTCTTTTTTTTTGTTTTTTTTTTTGGGTGGGGGGGTTGGAGCTCCACGTGTACGTGTCTTGGCTAATATCCACATGCAATTTCAAAAAGGCATTTATTTTGAGGATAAAAGATATGTGATGTGGGTGTATGTAAAACAGTGCACATGACACATCAGGGGAAAAAAAAAAAAAAAAAAAAAGTTGTGTAGCTGCATATTCCATGAGCCCTGAATGAGAAAATTCCTTCAGTGGTAGACTGAAAGATTGTAAACACTTGAGTATAAAATATGGACTTAATCCCTTGGTTCCACATTTATCTACATTTCTATGAAATATAAAAAGAAAAAAAAAAGCCTGACTTCCCTCCCTTTTGGCTTGTGCTCAAGCACTGGAATTTTAATTGTGTTGCAGCCTACAAACAAACAAACAAACAAACAAACAAAAAACATCCAAAATCTGCAATGTGCTCTTGCAGCTTCCTTGGTTTGGAAGTCTACCCTCTTTTCATGTTCATCTACCTTTCAGAATTTTCAGTGATGGGTATTACATGTGGAGCTTAGGAGAAGATCAAGCAGAGATGTCTTTCAGAAAGCCTGTATACCTGAGTCAAAACTTCTGCATTTAACATCTTTATTTCCCAAGTAGCTTGTGGTTTTCCCTATTCTCCCACTGGCTTTTGCCAGTCTATATTTAAAGGGAAATGCTTATTCACTGCATGAGAGATTTGGGTAGTTTGCTTGATGCCCAGTAGAAGGAGCTCTTAGCAATGTTTAGAGCTGGTGGTGGTGGCTATAATCTTTGAAGCTTTCCATTGTACAAAAGTAAAACTGGGGCTCCAAATGTGTTCACTCAGTATTTTCTTATAAACAGAGCTCATCTATAAATTATTCAAAGTTATGGACAACCGAATGTTCCAAAACACGTCAAAGTCAAGTCCCGAATATTCTTAGTACAATGTAATTCACATTCAAAACAAAAAAAGCAATAGAGAAATTGTACAGAAAATATCATCATCATATCTGCTGTTCTGGAGTGTGACCCACATGCTACATTTTTCTGACTGTAAACTTTACTAAAGCATTGCGGTGAGACCGTTATATAATGCTGACTATTGTATCGGTTATGTACTATTTTTATGTTACACACTTTCTCTGGCTTTTTTCTTTCTCCTGGGCCATTTGTTAGCTACAGTTTGAATTTGAACATGGACTCTTTTTAGGTCATACAAGGTGTCAAATTGCCCTGGTCTGCTTCCCAGTTCTTTAACTTGGAAAGAAAATTAGCTCAGAGGATACAGGTTACAGAAGTCATTGGAAACATATTGGAAATGTAATCTAGTTGCTAATGAGGAGGAAAACGGCCACAATTACCGGTCTGGATTCACAGCTAGACACAACAATTTGTGTATGTTTGTAATGATGCCTTTGATAATACGAATGTTCTATTATACACAAGTTAAATTATTTTTTTCTAATTGTTTCATTTCAGTTTATTTTGCCTCGTCTATGTTTAAATTTGATGATCATACCTATATTATGCACTTTCAGGTTACTAGATTTTCTTTTGTGCATAAAATTTACCCGACCCGAACCTAAACCTTAGTATTCAGCATAATTCCAGGCTTGAACTTCATCTCCGTAGTCTAAGAGGTCCCTACAAACACATTTTATTTAGAAACAACTTTACACTATCTAACTTTACAAATAGTCTTGAGATAGGCGCCACCAATGTCAGTTATTTTGATTACTTGTGTCTCAGGAATATTTACTCTACTTGAAAATGTTATTTTCATGCTCTTCAACTTTTGTACACACTCACCCACATAGATGACTCCCTCCTGCCAGCTCACATACACAAGAACAGGCAAAGGAAGAGCCAAAAACACTAGATGTCAGCAAAAGAAGTGTCCATAGACTGTTAGTGATTATGTATAGCCTCTCCATGTTAAAACTTTTAAATCTCCCTGCTGTTTGCAACAGTATGCTTGTAGTAGTACAACAAAATGTAGCTATCCATTACGTATACAGGTAACATAGTTCTGTTTTGATTCAGGATGTACAATATGTACAATCTGTCAACATGTGTTGTATCTTTGAGTCTCTTTGGTCAAATAAGGAAATCCTAGGAGACTAGAAGAGATTGTTAGTGATTGAATTTCATTACATTCCATGTTAAAACCTGGAGTTGCAGAACTGATTTCAGTAATCCGGTTCAAGGCTAAAACATCTGGTTTTCAATTAGTTAAGGTTTAGTTCAGAGTCTAAAACATAGTAAGACACACACACAAAAAAAAGGATGAGAATGGAGAGCGAGACATAAGTAATCCTAACCCTTTATTTTGGACACTGGTTAAGAGCAAGCAGTTGGCAATATTCCTAAATTATGTTGCCACTAGTGGTCTATGGCAGCCTGTTTGCAGAAAGTTCTGGGCACAGCTAGTGTGTTAAACCCCAAGAGTAGGAGGTGGTGCTGGGTTTCAGGGATCCCTGTTTGCCTAACTCATCCAAGCCCATCTCCTGGGATTAAACAGTCTGGCTGTTGAATGAAACTCTGCAGCTGCCAAGGACTTTACAATCACACTGGTCATTCTTCTTTTTTAAATCCTCTCCTTCTTTTTCTTATCCCTAAGACTGCCACCTTTGTCCTTCTTTATCAACCTAGCTTGACCATCTAGGTAGAACTGCAGTGCACTTTAAACTTAATTTTTACATTTCCCAATTACTCCAAGCTTTGCTCGATGGATGTCTATGCTGTGGCCAAATGAATGATCTCTGCTTGTTTAGAACTTGCCATCAACCATCACATCACATTAGCAAGCATATAATGAATCATCTTTGTATATTCTACCCAGACAAGACTTAAAATTACAGTGACTACAAGTCCCACTATATTTCAGGGAGTGTTTGTATGAATTCTAACAGAATAACTGGAAATAAAATAAACATTCCAAATATAATTGAATATTAATTACAAAAATAAAAAGTTATCTCAAGCAGATATAGACAATGCTTTATTTTATACTAATGTAATAAAAACACATTCCAAAACAATTATTTAAACTATTTACTATACATAGAGGCAAGCATTTTTTTAATGCAACATAAAATGTTTAATATCTACATATATGTTTACATATCAGAGCACAGCATTACTGCTGCCTGAATAGTATCTATACTTTACAGATGTGCTGATTGTGTTTCACATTTCCCACTTTTTCCCTCAGCCGTGTCAGGCACCGAGTACAAACCGATCGATGGATGCTCGACACGCCCCGCTGTCTTTCATGTTCCTATTTATGTGCAACTGTTTTTTCTTCCAGCAATACGTTGTTTTTGCTGGTGCTCCAACAAAAATATGTGTCATACACACTACAGTGGATGTTTTGTTAAAGTCTATGTCAGAGTCACCCATTTACAAAGGTAGTTGTGCTTCAATCACAACGACGAATCAGTTCTAGCCACGTTCTGTTTTTGCTCTCCATGACCTCGTTCAGCATAGCGCAGTAACTTCTTTCGTACCGACCAACAACAACAGCGTTCTATTGTTCTGAGCCAAAATGAAAATGTTGACTGAGTTGAGAATTACATCCAAATTGTTAGTTGTGAAGTTTGCCTTTATGACCAGATATATACGATTGCTAGTGTAGTGCTATGTTCCCTCTTTTTTTATTTTGATTAGAGGGTGGGTTAAATTTTACATTTTGTCAAGGACCTCATTGTGTCCACAATTCTGCAGAGACACTGAAACATGCTTATAGAAAGACATGGAAGGGTTTTACAAAGTGTATAATTATGTAGTACATTTTCCTTGGACAAGAAGTGAGTTTGTGAAAAGGCCTTCAAGGATTAATGCAAACAACTTGACCAAATACTATCGGCCATTAACCTTGTATGGGTCCCATTTGTCTCTCTCATGAACCTTTGTCTTGGTGGTCAGAACAAGCACCACAGCACTACAATAGTAGCACCAATAAGTGGATGTCAGGAATTAAACATATTGAGGGAGCAAGTGACAGTATTTCTTTTTCACAATAGATACCACTTAAACAAGTTCAAGCATTTTTTGTATTATACTTTTCTCATTATGGCTTTAGTGCTCTGTTGTTCGAATAAGGATATGTTATCTGACCATGGAACCACAGCCACCGAAAAGACAGAAACATGCAGGTTATTCTAGTTTCTTCAAGAAGTAACAGACAAGGTGCTTTACTAGTGTAGTTTCTATTTTAGGTTTGTTGAACAATATACCAACTTGATAATTTTGCTTTTTGAATTATAACCCATGTCTTCCAACCTGTTTTCAGTGAGCTAATGCAGAGAGTGCGAGAGAGAGAGAGAGAGAGAGAGAGAGAGAGAGAGAGAGAGAGAGAGAGAGAAAATTATTCTGAGTTGGCAGATACACTCTAACTGAATTATACTGCAACCGTTAAAAGACACGAATTAAATAAGTCCGTGCACATTATTAAATTAGCCGACAAATGCTCAGTTTGCATAAATGTTTAAAGAAGTCTGTGCGGAGGACAAACTGTGCTGATTTCTTTCTAAAACGATTTTGTGAATGTTATACATATGTTTCAGGTGCCTTTTTATGTGAGGTAAACTTGCTTTCATTAGAAAGAGAATACAAAAGTATGATACAGTATGGTAAATATGGTAAAAGGAGGTTCTAATTTAAAAAAATAATAATAATCTTACGTGCCATGGTTAAGGCTAGGGTTGCCTATACAACCCCTTGTGCATCTGCTCATGCAGGACAAGATATTCTAACAATGTATGACATAATATTTAAAACAAATGCTATAACAGAATAAACACTTATTTCACCTTCTTATTTGCATGCATTCTGAACTATATGAACATGGAGCTAGACATTGTGCCCTGTCCACTTATAGTTACTGTATACATTCAGTGAGTTGGTTCTCCTACTGTTTTCATGTGTGATGTTATACATTATTTACTTTGGAAAGCCTCTGGTGAGCTGAGCAATTCCCTGTTGAGTGAGTGGGACAATACTGCTCATTTTTCTTATTGAGCTGGTCATCCTGCTGTATTTTCTACATTAAAAAGTTTTACCAAGTTTTAATAGTTAACTGGCTAACATACAGCTAAGCATCATAGAGTTCCCAACAATACTACACACCATTTAAGCTATACAACATTAACTAAAACAATTAGTCTAAATAGCAAGAGCTTTTAATTTATTTATTTTATACTTAAGTTGAATTGCCCCTATTCTCCATATTTTACTGAGTAGTTGGCAACTGCTAAATGTAGTACATGACTTGTGTCAATGATGGACACTAGCTCATGTGCCCACTGCCCTGGCAATGACAAAAAAACAAAGACGTTGTTTCTGATTCAGATTCGTCTCCTGTGGTGAGCAACCTAATAGTGCCAGTCTCTTATTCAACTGCTCAGTCTGACCTAGGGTCTTCGGTGTATTATTTGCAAATGCAAAGGCCAGACATACATGACGCACCCCAAGAAGCTCAGAAAGCAATCTGAATTGCTCTTGAGATGAATGACTGACTTGACAGCAGACGTAGATAAGCTTAAATCAACAATCCAGAAGCCGAGTAATGTAGGGGCTTACATTCCTCAGCACAGCCTGACCATTGTAGATCAGTGAGCATTCATTCTGCTGATGACTTTTCAATTGTGGATTCAAGCACACTATTGTTGGTGAAAACAATCTCATATGCATACTGGCTCTGTTCCATGGCTAATACTGTGGATTATGAGCAGTACATATGGTCGTTGTTATGGATTGTGTTATGTTACCGGTAACAATTTGGGTACTCAGCTTATATCTTATAGAAAGACATCTGAATAGTTTCCCTTGCACTTGTATTTGAGGAACATGCGCCAATTATAGACGACAACACCAATGTCTCAATTGTGATTAAATCATATTGATGGTTCTAGTGATGCAATTACAAACTACATTATTGGTATTAATTACCAGCTTTTTCAGCGCTCCACTGGCTTTAGAAAATAAAAGTCATTCTATTTTGTTCTGTTTAATTGACTCTAAATTAGAGATTCCTATTTTTTTTTACATATTTTTCTCCTTTTTTTTAAAGTACTTTTAGATTTTAAATGGTTGAATTCGATCCTGATGCCCATTTTATGCTATAAGTGGCAGATGTTGTTCAAGGTATGCAGACACAGGACTGGTTTACATCAGTGGGCATGTGCAGTGGTTATTTTTATGGTTTTGTTGCCACAACACAGACATTTCCAAAGATTTTTCCCCCCATGTTCATTCATTCCAGTTCAGATTCCTACATTTTGAAGACCAGTGTCATCCAGATACTTACATATCTGGACAACTAAATAAAATCTGATAGTACCCTCAAAAGGGATTAGTATGTTTACCAGCATGAAGCTAAACTCACTAAAATTTTAGCTATGTGGGAGAATATACGTATTTGCCAATTAAATTCAGCCACGCTGGCTCCTGAGCATGATTATACTGATGATTTTGTCATCCTCAGTGGTTCTGATAAGCTTACATGCCATTGATAGGTTAGCAGGATGGAACTGGATGCCTCAGACTGAAATGGATTTTGTCTTGCATTAATAGTAGAAGTCTGGTTGGAGCTATTAACTAATTACTATCCTTAACGATAATGAACCCAGCCATTAGGGAGAAACCCAGCCATTAGGGAGGCACAAGCCAGTGCATTCTTAGTGCCGGTCCCAAGCCCGGGTAAATGGGGAGGGTTGCGTTAGGAAGGGCATCCAGCGTAAAACACGTGCCAAATCAAATATGCGGATCACTAATGAGAATTTCATACCGGATCGGTCGAGGCCCGGGTTAACAACGACCGCCACAGGTATCGTTAGCCGACAGGGTACCGGTGGAAATTGGGCTACTGTTGGCCGAAGGAGGAGAAGGAGAGGAGGAAGACGTCTACAGAGACGGCAGGGAAAGGAGCAGTGTAGAAGAGTGGAGGTTAGGGTTGGTACTTTAAATGTTGGTACTATGACGGGTAAAGGGAGAGAGGTAGCTGATATGATGGAGAGGAGAAAGGTAGATATGTTGCGTGTTCAGGAGACCAAGTGGAAAGGGAGTAAGGCCAGGAACATTGGAGGTGAATTTAAACTGTTTTATCATGGTGTGGATGGAAAGAGAAATGGTGTAGGGGTGATTCTGAAGGAAGAGTACAGTAAGAGTGTAGTGAAGGTGAAGAGAGTTTCTGATAGGGTGATGATCATGAAGGTGGAAGTTGAAGGGATGATGATAAATGTCATTAGTGCCTATGCTCCACAAGTTGGCTGTGAGATGGAGGAGAAGGAAAGATTCTGGAGTGAATTAGATGAAGTGGTGGATGGTGTACCTAGGAAAGAACGGTTAGTGATTGGGGCAGACTTTAATGGGCATGTAGGTGAAGGGAACAGAGGTGATGAGGAGGTGATGGGTAGGTATGGTTTTAAGGAGAGGAATGTGGAAGGGCAGATGGTGGTAGATTTTGCTAAAAGGATGGAAATGGCAGTGGTGAACACTTATTTTAAGAAGAAGGAGGATCATAGGGTGACGTATAAGAGTGGAGGAAGGTGCACACAGGTGGACTATGTGCTATGCAGGAGATGCAACCTGAAGGAGATTGGCGACTGTAAGGTGTTGGCAGGGGACAGTGTAGCTAGACAGCATAGGATGGTGGTCTGTAGGATGGTTTTGGAGGCGAAGAAGAAGAGGAGGAGAGTGAGGACTGAAAGAAGAATAAGATGGTGGAAACTGAAGGAGGAAGAGTGCAGTGTGAGGTTCAGGGAAGAGGTCAGAGAGAGGCTCAGTGGTGTTAAGGAGGTGTTGGATGATTGGGCAACTACTGCAGGAGTGATGAGGGAGGCAGCTAGAAAAGTACTTGGTGTGACATCTGGTAATAGAAAGGAAGACAAGGAGACGTGGTGGTGGAATGAGGAAGTGCAGGAGAGCATAAGGAGAAAGAGGTTGGCAAAACAGAAGTGGGATAGACAGAGTGATGAGAAAAGTAGGCAGGAGTACAAGGAGATGCGGCAGCAGGTTAAGAGGGATGTGGCGAAAGCCAAGGAAAAGGCATATGAGGAGCTGTATGAGAGGTTGGACACTAAGGAAGGAGAAAAGGATTTGTACCGATTGGCCAGGCAGAGGGACCGAGCTGGAAAGGATGTACTGCAAGTTAGAGCAGTAAAGGATGGAGAGGGAAATGTGTTGACTAGTGAGGAGAGTGTGTTGAGAAGGTGGAGGGAGTATTTTGAGCAGCTGATGAATGAGGAAAATCAGAGAGAGAGAAGGTTGGATGATGTGGAGTTGGTGAAGCAGGATGTAGATAGGATTAGTAAGGAGGAAGTGAGAGCAGCGATTAAGAGGATGAAGAGTGGAAAGTCGGTTGGACCAGATGACATACCGGTAGAAGCGTGGAGATGTTTAGGAGAGATGGCAGTGGAGTTTTTGACCAGATTGTTTAACAGGATTTTGGAAGGTGAGAAGATGCCTGAGGAATGGAGAAGAAGTGTGCTGGTACCGATCTTTAAGCATAAAGGAGATGTGCAGACCTGCAGTAACTACAGGGGTATTAAGTTGATCAGTCACACCATGAAGTTATGGGAAAGAGTAGTGGAAGCCAGGCTGAGAGAAGAGGTGACCATCTGTGAGCAACAGTATGGTTTCATGCCGAGGAAGAGCACCACAGATGCCTTATTTGCTTTGAGAATGTTGATGGAGAAGTATAGAGAAGGACAGAAGGAATTGCATTGTGTATTTGTGGATTTAGAGAAGGCGTACGACAGGGTGCCAAGAGAGGAGTTGTGGTATTGTTTGAGGAAGTCAGGTGTGTCAGAGACGTATGTGAGGGTGGTGCAGGACATGTATGAGGGCAGTGTGACGGCAGTGAAGTGTGCAGTAGGTACGACAGACTGGTTTAGAGTGAAGGTTGGACTGCATCAAGGATCGGCCCTGAGCCCTTTTCTGTTTGCAGTGGTGATGGACAGGTTGACGGACGAGGTCAGACAGGAGTCTCCCTGGACTATGATGTTTGCGGATGATATTGTGATTTGTTGTGAGAGTAGGGAGCAGGTTGAGGAGAGTCTGGAGAGGTGGAGATATGCGCTGGAGATAAGGGGAATGAAACTTAGTAGGAGTAAGACAGAGTACATGTGTGTGAATGAGAGGGAGGGCAGTGGAGTGGTGCGGTTGCAGGGAGAAGAGCTTCAGAAAGTGGAGGAATTCAGGTACCTGGGGTCAACCGTGCAAAGTAATGGAGAGTGTGTTAGAGTGGTGAAGAAGTAATGGAGAGTGTGTTTGTGTGGTGAAAAAGTAATGGCGAATAAAGAAAAGAGTGCAGGCATGGTGCAGTGGGTGGAGAAGAGTGGCAGGAGTGATTTGTGATAGAAGGGTAGCTGCAAGCATGAAAGGGAAAGTTTCTACGATGGTGGAAAGACCTGCGATGTTGTATGGATTAGAGACAGTGGCATTGAGGAAAAGACAGGAGGTGGAGCTGGAGGTAGCAGAGCTAAGGATGTTGAGGTTTTCGTTGGGAGTGACGAGGATGGATAAGATTAGAAATTAGTTTATTCGAGAGACAGCGCATGTAGGATGTTTTGGTGACAAGGTGAGGGAGGCGAGATTGAGATGGTTTGGACATGTTCAGAGGAGGGACATGAATTATATTGGTAGAAGAATGCTGTGGATGGAGCCACCAGGTAGGAGGAAAAGAGGAAGGCCAAGAAGGAGGTTCATGGATGTGGTGAGGGAAGACATGCAGGTAGTTGGTGTAAAAGAGGCAGATGTAGAGGACAGGGTGGTATGGAGACGGATGATCCGCTGTGGCGACCCCTAATGGGAGTAGCCTAAAGAAGAAGAAGAAGAAGAAGAAGAAGAAGACTATCCTTAACGATAATAAACAAAAAGCTTTACACACAGGGAAATGGGTCAGGCGGCCACTACCCATATGTTCCGATCCATTTAGATAATAGTCATCAGTTTTTTTCTTTAAATAGAAGAGAAGTAATGGAACATCTCAGCTGAGCCTATCCACAACTGGCCCCATTATGAGTGATTCATTTGCCAGAGCTACAAATGGTGCAGCAGACACAGGGTTAAGAATTGGAGAGGTGCATGTGAATGGAATCTAAAGCTTTTTGCTATCCTAGAGCTGGAAACATACCTGGTTTGATCAGGTATATGGGCCACTTTGTTAATAAACATTCTTGTTGTGGTTCTTCCTGTCAGAAGTGGGATTTCTGGTATGCTCTGGCACTTGATTGGTCTCACCAACTATTATATATCTTTAGATGTATTTATTTTTTTTATTTGCATTGTTAAAATGTACAGTGAATAGATGTTAGTGTCCTGTATGCTGCATATGTTGTAGCACACTACAACACTGTGTATGTCATACCTCACAGTCCCATAGGCCTATTACTGTAATTTCCAAAATGGACAAGCTGTCTTCATGAGTCTCTTTTGGATTATGTTCATTAGCACTAAGTTTAAAGACAATTTAAACAGGTATTTTTTTCTATTGTTGCTTCCTAAGAGTTCTGTAGTTAACTGCTCTGCCAATATTATTGTCTTGTATTTGTTTGTGGCTCGATGACTCTGTAGTTAACTTATTGCTGAATCTAAGTATTCTTCCAAAGACCATATAACCTTAATCATATAACCTGAATCAATTTATTGATCTAGCATCTTTTAATAAGGGTAAGTCCGCAGAACATTACTTTCTGTGCCCATAGCATGTCTTGTGTTATTTGTACTGGACAGCAGCCATTCAATCCTCAGACTAGCTGTATATTTTCTATGGGGTAAAACACAGGGTTCTCTCTTGTCTAATAAATGATTTCACTGGACATTTTTTAGCTTAACCCTTAGGAATGACCACTACATGTACATATCAATCTAAAATGAACATAATAATGGGTTGTAACTGAAATGATATCATTTTAAAAAGGCTGAGCTAATATTAGATGGATGTACAACATCTTAAAATTTAAAGGTTAACATTGAAAAACCTAGTTGTATGAATGCAAAGATAATGTTTTGAAAATCTTCCATGGCAGTACTTGCATGAATCATACCCATGATGATATTGTTGGCAAATTAGTGAAGTTACAGTGCAAGTTATGTCTTTAAGTGTGTTTCTATAAATCTAATACGAGAACCAGGGTTCACTGTCTTCATAATTTAAACTGGCTCTAGAAGGCTCTAGAGAATGATTGTTGTATGGCAATAACATATACTGTAAATACATTTGACTTTGTTAATACATCTAGGTACTAAAGATGTTTGGCACATGTAAACAGAGTGATTTCTAGTACTATAATTTGATTGAAATGCAAATAATAGCATGATAAAATGATATAATGTATAATGTATTAGTCAGTCAGAAGATGAATAACTTCATTAGTCAGTCACGACAAGTGGTTAATTGGTGTGTATTTGAATGAAAAGCAAAATGTGTTCCTGTTTTGAGTTTAAAAGCTTTACTCTGTCATTTCTTCTTCAATCAAACGTGTTTTTTTTTTATATTTTGAGGCCGAAATTGACAGGAAAAAAACTTAAATCTGTCCAGACAGGCCCTTGGTACAGACACATATTGAATATTAAAATATTGCCCCCAGGGCATTAATTATATTGTATCCTGTTTGAATTCCAATGCTTTACAGTATTTGTGTTGAGAACTACACTTATATGCATAAATATATTTATACTGTACCCACATTAGTGGCACCTATAACTGATGAAGGCCTTCCCTAAATCCTGTACTATATAAACACATCTATACACTGCAGCCCTGGATTAGGTCTTGCCTAAATTCTGTAGATTGTGAGAATCAGAAGATACTGACTTATTTTATGTGGCAGGCCTAAAAAATCACTCTGGTGTGCTTTTCTTGCTGCCCAGCAGGAGAACTTGTAATCTTTGGACAACAAGTAGCACATGATCAACATCTGCACATGTCCTGAGTGCCTTGCCACCTACAAGCTAATGGGAAGTTTTGCACTCATCTACCGTAACCATGGTCACTAATGTTTTTTGTTGAATTGCCAATGAATTTTGCATGTTTTTGCATTAATTTTGTTGTAACCATGGTGACAAGGTTTTGTTACTATGGCAATAGGGAGGGAGCGGAATTGAGTGTTGCTGACACGTCAGGTTCGGAAGGGCGACAGGAAGAGTGCACGCTCCTGATGGCATTGAAAATAAAGGTTTTCAGGTCATTGCTCAGCCTGCCCTGTCCCTTTGGGCACTGTAGTATTGCTCATAGATCCCTTTCTACACCACATAATCAGAACAGTGGTCCCTGTGCCAAGTGCCCCTGAGGCAATGCTTTTTTTTTGGAGCGTTGCTACCTCAGATTTGTAGAAAGGCATATAGAAAGGTGCAAGAAATTATTCTGTACTAATGCTCTGGCACAATTGTTTAAAAAAAAGACTATTGTTTCTGTTCCACTTCAACAGCTGTCCATGATTATATAGTTTGATTTATAGCATTGTTACCTTTATCTTAGTTTAATAGTGGTTCTGCCCTAAATTTTGTGATTGTATAAAGATGTTTGGTATAATATTTTTCTTTTCTTTTAAGAAAAGGTATTGTACTGATACAGTTCCAGACCTATTTAGAAGGAATGTAAAAAGAACTAAGATGTTAATTTCTTATTATTTCTTTGCACAGGCAGAGTAACCTGATACAAAGTACAAAACAAACAAGTTCCCAGCAATGGCACTTAAATTCATCCAATTTTTATGCCACACATTCCATCTCAAGCTAGCAGAGAGAGAGAGAGAGAGAGAGAGAAACCATGTTGAACAAAAACAGACATTTAAAGAAGCATCCTTAACTGGAGAAACGGAAACTTTCATATATCACAGTTGTTCTTACAAAGACCCATTAAGTTCTTAGTAGATTTCCAGGAACTTAGAAAATGTTAAACCCCATTGCCTAGACAAGATCAATTCCACCAGGTGCAATCAAAACATCCCAGGATATAAACACGATTCCAAGCTGCAGGTTTGACATTTTTTGTTCAAAATGGTTCAGTATGGTTGGCTGCTGTGGATTCGTTGCAGTGTATCTGGTGTTTTTTTAGGGAGAATGGTTTTGAAAGATTTATACCACAGACCTCACATCATGTATTGTTAGTAGTTTCCATGGAGTTCCCAATCAGCCTTTACTTATCATCTCAGTAAAGGTAAAATAATGGTTTGTAATGAAATAACAACAGTATTATTAGTGCACTCAGTTATCTCATCCAGAGATGATAACATGTTTAAATGTGTCTATCTCATTTAATTATAAGCAATACCAATATTCCTTCAGCTATTTATGAGGCAAACCATAATTCTTTCCAGTTCTTTACTTGTAGTGCTGGATTGCAAAGTATTTTTTTGGACATGGTGAAATGTATCTGGAGGTAATAGGTCTATAAAGATGAATTCCTGTGTTATGCATACTGCTTTAACCTTCATTTACAGCCATTAGTAATTCCCTTAGCAATCTTACAAACAAATGTGTCTTAAAAAGAAACATGAAACTTTTTCTAATGCACTTCCCTACTCTGAAATGTTATTGAGCGTTGTAGACTCACAGCTCTATTTACAGAAACCTTCCCCTTTGTTAAAATGTATAATATTACTTTAATCATTACTAAGTGGTGGTTGAACCATGTAGTGGTTGAAAATAGATGTGTATGTGTGTGGTGGTGGTGGGATTTGATTAACAATTGGCCTATCTTTACAGAACACTGTGTACGAAACACTAAATGAACACTTAAATACACTCAAACCTTTTTAATGTATTTTCTTTATTATCCATTTCAAACAAGTAGACAACTCCAGAAGAATTAATATTCTTTTATTCTGGGACTTGTAGTCATTAACATTCTGAACTAGTTGCTCACACAATTATTCATAACCAGGGGTAATATTTGGTAACAAATCCATCATTAAGTGATCTGGATTTGATAAAGTTGCTATGCCAGTTTTGGCTCTAGATCCAGACATTGAAATGTTCTTTCCATCAACCTTTTGTGTCTTTGTCTTAAACAAGTGTTGATGTCCTGTGGATCAGCCTGGTAGACATTAAACACTATTAGTCAAGGCTTGCGTCTGGCTGCAATATGGGAACATTAACCCCAGAGTCACATCACCTTGCAGTTATTTAAAAGGTCATGACAGAGGGTGACTAATACCTTTTGCCACCAACCCCTCAAGTCTGAAGACGCGTGTTCAGTCTTTAAATAAACAAAAGGGTCCATTCATGTGGTAGGCTGTAAGGCACATGCAGCTGAACAGTGGCGATTGCTCTTTGGACGACATTATTGCTGGTTATTGGGTTGCTAGTCAGCTGAGTGAATTTTTTTCTTTGTGTGTATTAAGTATACAGGGCTGTTGTTCAGGACACCACATCTTTTATAGGTATATAATATTTTCTGTACATGTGTGGGTAAAATAAACACACACACACACACACACACACACATATATATATATAT
>MU551688.1:1968387-1995179 GCA_024362625.1 Silurus asotus | reverse complement strand
GAACTACACCCCAGCAAGGAACTAAATTGTATAACTCTCAAAAGCTAACAGATATGTCAATTTTTATTATAGGTTTATTTATCATTAAATTTATTTACGCTTAGAAGTTTTCATAAGTACATGTAATTAATATGTTAATGTTATAATATTTTATGTAAATGATAGTTTTAATAGTTTTAAATACTAAATAAATGAACTAAATAATTACACAAATATACAATTATTTTATAACATTTTTATATTTCCAAATTCTCTTCCCTTCGACTTTTGAATTAAAACAAATGTCTTTTTTTTTTATTTAGAAGCTACTTAGGGTGGGGCTGTTTTTTGATGGGGCGGGGTCAGATTGAGGAGGGATTTGATACAAATGTATAAATGTCAGAGGTAGTAAAAGGAAATAAAGAAAGGAAATGCATTTGTTATCAGCATGTAGATCGTGTAATGTGTAAAGCCAGAGTTTTAACATACAGTAAGGTATCCAACACACTAATGCATACAATGGTAGCTACCAACATGCTGTATGTCAAGACACTTAACATACTGTGGTCCAGGGAGCTTCTTATTATGCTTCAGGTGTAGCTGTTTTGCATATTGGGTGTGGCTTTGACTTTTTTTGTTCTACCCTCATTGTGTGTCTCTTTTTCTCTATGCCCCCACCCCCCACTCCCCCGATGTGCTTATTTAAAGTCACAAGTAAATATTTTATTCCACAGTTGTTAACTAACATGATTGGTCTACGTCACCTGGGTACCAGGGTTACCTTTTTAGAAACTCTGTGCCCAATACCTTGAGTTGTGTTCCCTTGTGTTACATGCTAGTCTTGTTAGCAATTGTTGATGCACCACACTGTCCACAAGTTTGCTATGAACCATTTTTGTTGCTTTGTAAAGTGCTCAGCAATCAGTCTCTTGCAGGGTGAAGTTTCTGAGTTCGAGTCACATACAGACTTGTGACCTTTGGGATTACAAATGCATGCCACTATGGTAGTTGGTACTCCCTTAACATAGTGAACTCTTCGAAACTGAACTTGTACAGATCAATGTGCAGATGCAAAAATGTCATTCTAGTGATACTCATTGCTAAACGCATGCAAATCAACAAATTTATAAAAAACAAATTGTATGCTTTTGACAAAAGAAAAAACATACTGGAATTATTCTCATAACTGGATCAGGAAGCTGTTGTAATGTTGCGATGAGCTTTAACAGGAAACATGGAAAGGATGTCATCTAAATAACGTTGCAGTTTGTTTAAAAAGTGTCTAAAAAGGTCTTTGCGAAACACTGTAGCATCCTGAAACAGGTTTGTATAGTAATGAACTTTTTTGTGTCATTAGCCCATGTTTTAGATAAATTAAAGTTGAGCATCATATCCTGGCCAGTTCAGAGTGTTCCAGGGTTCTCCTTTCAGTGACAGAGCACTAGTCAGTGTAGTTTATAAGGTTATTTCATTCTCCAGAATTTAAAGTGAAAAACTTAAACTGGGGTGAGTTTAAATGTCTGTGTCCTCACTGGCAATTCAGTGGGGAACAGGCTGTGCCATAGCGCCATGAATCATGGACACAATGTGCTGAGACACTTGTTTTTAAAGTAAATAAGAAGAAAATTGTTCATTCTGTAAAATGAGTCAGCAAAGTATTTACCATACCTCCAGGTTTTTTGAGATTATTTTCAGTGAAGTCTCATCCCTTCTTTTGGCATGCATGAAGATTATGGGTTTGTACCAACTGACGACATTAATGGTTGAGTATGAGGTTTATGGTTAACTGGTGAGGCAGCAATATGATTTGTATAAGATATATGGCGTCAGCCTAAGTGAATATGTCTATGTAAATATTCGAGTGCAAATTTCCGGGAAAACATATGATTTTTTTTTGTTCATTAACGCTGGTCACCGCAACCCCGATCAAGTTTTTGCAAAGCGTATTTTGTTTCAAAATCTATTTAATGCCAGAGTTGAGAAAAGTTCGAATGAGTTGTGTCAGAGTCATGTCTGACAAAATGCAAACACTCAAAATTACACCAAAGTGAAAAGATGATCTCCCATCTGTAACAACTGGTTGTACTTACTGTACTTACTGGTTACAAAATATGAAGAATATATGTAGTGTCATAGTCAGTGTAATTGATTTAAAAGCTAGGACATTTTGTCCTAATTTGTAGCAAAAATCTATAATTGCAGATAACAGACTATTATATTTAACATTTCTATTTTTTTCTTTTGGAACACTGAAAAAAAAGAATTTATGCTGTTTTAAATAATCTTTACCATAAAACACTTGCACTCTTTGAAAGGTTCGTAAGGCACGTTTTTGCAAAAAAAAAAAAAAAGGTTTTGTCCAGAACATTCTGTTACCAGACCGCCTTCCAAAAAAACTTTAAGGTCCAGGGAATGAGATTTGTGGGTGAGAGAAGAAAAAGGAACATTGGGAGGGACAGGCAAGAAGAGAAGTGGTGGACGTGCCTAAGCCTTTGAAGTAACACAACCAGTGGAGAAGGTGCAAGTTAAAACATTTCTTGTACTACAAGCACAGGGGAGGAAACAGCTGTGATGAACAGACATGTCAGTTGCAACACTGCACAAGCCTGCGTCCCATGTTTTCTTTTTTTTCCACCTCCTCCACTATGCTTGGCAAAATCCTTGCATAGAGCTGCCATGGAACACTGATAGGGATGGCAGGTTCTTATCAGATGAACCAGCTTGTCTCAGATGGGATAACAGTGAGCACAGAGAGGTGAAACCAGATGACGCACTGGATTTACACCCTCTCATTGGCATCGCTCACTTTGTGACTGGTTCCCACCCTTTTTTCACCCTCAAAAATCCACAGACAGCTTGTGTTACTAACACTATATTCTCCATGTCACCAGCTGTCATGTGTTTTTCAGTGCGATTACATTGACAGAGTGAATGAACCCTAGTTTAATTGGGTGCATGTGAACTTTTGGCCTGACTTGATTCAGAAAGATGCAAAATGTTCAGGTTCAGAGAAAATGAAAAATAATACAGTAAGTAATGTGCAAGGACAGCCAATTCACTACTATGCAGCAAATCCTGCCTAATTTTTCACTGCACATGCTATGTGTTGTTAGAGAGAGAGAGAGAGAGAGAGAGAAAGAGAGAGTGCTGCATAAATAATATGAATGGTGCAGCAAGTACTGCTCAGAAAGTTGGCGATATAGTGTAAACGCTGCCTATTCAGGAAAAGGAGTCAGATAAAGTCGTTAGCGGAAAGGGCTATCAGATTTTTACACTGATGCACGCATGGATACAGGGTGATTTATCATGAAGGAATGCACTTATAAAACGTGTGTGTGTGTGTGTGTGTGTGTGTGTGTGTGTGTGTGTGTGTGTGTTTTTTTATGTTATTTGAGTCAAACATTGCGTCACAATTTTTGTCATAATTCAAATCCATTTAATTTTAAATCCATTTATGAAAGGTCATCTTAGTTGGCCTGTGTCTGGAATATGAGTCTCTCTCTATTCATATAGCAAGTAACTTGACATTCTATTACTGATAACAACTTTTTGGAAGTCTTGCCAACATGGCTGACAAGAGGACTACAAAATGGCATTGTGTAAATGTCATATTTATGGTGTGATGGAACAGTGCTAATTAAATTGATCAATGGATTTGCACTTAGTGGCTCAGTAAAACTACTAGTTTTCTGTTTTTCTGTTTCTTAATTTACATATAAGCTTTCTCAATTCTTAAAAAAAACAAAAAACAAAAAAACTCTGCAGCAAAGCAAATTTTACAATATTTATGTTTGCTTTTTGATTATAATGTCTGTTTTCTGATAGTCTGATAGCTTTCTGTGAGACTATTCTGAAACTATGCCAGCAGATGTGTCTGTTAAGAAAAAGGCTAGTCATTCCAGAAATGTATCACAACATAGATTATACTATGCTTTGTGCTTTGTGCTTTGGTTACTTCTAATATTTGCTATGAATAGTGCTTCAATTAGGTGTGGATTGATATCTCCAAATGCTGTCAATATTAATTTGGAACTATCAATATCAGTGTCAAACCTTGTAGTACCTGTATTCAAGCATGTCAGAGTTTCTGTAGCTACAGCAATTGTTGCGAGAATCACAAAACTAAGTGCAATAATTCTATTTGTTTTGGCACAAAACATCTGTGAGCCAATCAAAAGTCTGCTGAGTGCCAGTACTCTCAAGCAGGTTACCTGCTGCTCGAACATGCAGAGACTATTTTTTAAGAGTCAGATAACAGAGGGTTGCGTTTCAAGGTCCTAACGCCTGCTATGGCAAATCATTGTCAGTGCAAAGACTAAAAGACACACAAATCAACAGATAAAGATCTGTGTATAAAGGTGGCTTTCCAAGAGATTCATTTCCAGGTATTTTCACATGTATTCATATCAAATTCATATTTAAATCCACAACACTCTATGGCAATGCGTAGTGTTGTAAAAGTTGACACCGTAGAACCTATTTGTGCGATGACAGGTGGAAATTATGAGCTTTAGCCTGCAAGCCAGACGGTTTTGTAAGTTCTGGACGAGAGACATTCAATTTATGATTCCCCAAAGCATGCATCCATGTAACTAGCCCTGTCTGATCTCATACAAGGACACAGGGATGCCCATCTATCTCCGAAGTTCTTTATGGGTGATCTTCGGGGAGGTACACTGGCCCTAGAAAGATAAGACACAACTCAAAACTGTTGCTTGTTGTATGACAAATAGTTCCACTCCTGACCTCTTGTGAGTCATGGCTGATACTGGAAACAGTAACGGAAATCTCAGTCTTATGGACGAGGTGCACAGCTCATCTGAAAAGGGCTGAGGGAAAATGTTCCATGTTTTTCTCTCTGGATGCAAGCGAAACTGACCCGCCTTTGTTATTGTTTAAGGAGTGGGAGTGTGTTCACTGTGATGATATAAGACGTGTGGTGTTGTCTTTAATCACGGGCCCGCTGAGGGTCCATCTGACACCTCCCTGAAAGATGACCTATGCGGAGCAGTGCATGAGAGCCAGCATTTTGACCTTTTTTGTTGCATTAACACACTCCCAAAACATTACATTTCAGAATGGGAAGAAAATCAATGAAAATCATGACCTCATTGTGTATGAGTCAGGAAAGGAAAAAGCGGTCTGATTCACCAGTCCTTATCAGGTTCCTCAAATCATTTTATGGCAAATTTGACAAATAAACAGTAGTCTTAAGTGATATGTATTTATAGTCACGTTACCCTTTAACTTCTTTTGTGTGCACTAATTACTTTGAAAGCTTTCTTGACATTCTGTACAGATGCTGTCTAATGAGTCGTGTTTAAGCTTCTCTGCTCTGGGTGTAAGATTGAGACCAGGTGTGCCTAATTACCCCACAGGCAGAGACTTCATACATGGCGTGTCAACTTATTTAATCCTTGCCAGCATGTTATCTCAGGAAAATTTCATCGCCACCCTAATTATGCCTTTGACACTTTCATTTTCGTTGCATTACATAAGTTTGCCGAAGACATTACACAAGGTGTGTGTTTTGTTAATTTCACGCTTTATTTGCACATCATTATGTGATGCAACTCCTAATATAACAAAACGATTGGCATTTCTTGTTAAGCAACTGATATTAGACACCTTCTAAATTTAACCAAGATAAGAAGTGGCCCTGTTATTTCACAATTCCATTCTAATCTGTGCGCTTTAAGCACTTCTACATAGAAAGACTATCTTACAATTCTGATGGTCTCTTCTTTCCATCTGTCTTAAGAAATCAGTAATCCTGTGAATGGAATGAATTAGCCAGAGCTATCATGCAAGCTGCTTCACATGTACCTTTCAGAGAATGAACTCGATGAGGCTCTGGGATCAATAAAACTGCAGGGGAGGTGTATGAGCTGAGCCGACTATGGTGGGCCTCTACACTTTGATATGTGCCAGAAAATGATCAGGCTCAGAGCAAGCAGCCATGCTCTGGACCAGCAGATAACAGTTTCTTGATTTCGGATAAATATCAACAAAATTACGTTTTTTTTTTCTGTATTAAAAAAATTATAATAATAATAATTCATGCCAGCAATTAATCATGTAAATTCACTTGACAATGCAATACAAGTTCAAACAATTCAATCTGTCAAGTACTCTTGTGTCCTGATTCCTCAATTAAAGTAATTAATATAATATTCATCCACAACTGCTGCAATATTAATGATTTTGTCTAAAGGGTGACTATTGTGCAAGCAACATAATCATAATGTTATGAGCCATTACAGGAGCTGTTTGCAGAACACTACAGTCTAACTTTCTTAGAACCAGCTAAAGTATCCAGGAAAACCCTATGACTTTGGCAGGAATTTTGACAGTAAATTGTTTTGATTTGAAATGTGGCTAGATGGTAATTCATGTGTGAATTGAGCTTCTGATTACGGACAAACAGATTCTAATATCACACATTTTAATCAAACATAGTTTACTGCAAGCAATGTCTTAATCTGATATATCAGATGTGCACTCTTCACTATCAGACACCTGACACCTGTGTGTGGTGTATTCTTTTTTCTGCAGGTGTCCAACTAGTTTAATTACTTTAATTTCCATAGTAAATGAGGCTGTTATTTAAACTAACAGTCAAAAAAGCAGCATTAAGTCCACAGTGACAGTGGTGTTTTCATGCCCATATCCCTTAATTTGACCAGACTAAGATGACTATTATTTCCAATTAACAGTCGGCAGTCATACAGTAAGTACATCTTTATGAGGTGACTTTCCCCATCAGCCATCAAGTGTGAGAAATAGTTTGATGACAGGATTTCTCTTGTCCAACAGTCTAAACCTGGTTTTACAAAATGTTCTCTGTTTGCCTTGTAGGTAATCCGCAGGTAAAATAAAGGCAAACAAATGATGGAAACAAAGTGCCACTTATTCCGGCATTTTTTTTAGTATGCGGAAATTACTGATCATTTTGCATCTCATAGGTGTCACGTTTCAGCGTGGTACTTTTCTTGCCAAAATTAAATTCCAATTTACGGTTGACCTGGCATGATCAAATAAACAGTGACTAAATACGTATCAAGCTTTCTGGGAAAAAACAGAACAGTCTCTGGTGCCTTTTCATGACTTGCAGCCAGAAGAATAGTTTAATGACACAATTGATGTGACGTGTTCCAACAACTGAATTCAGAGAATCCATGGGTGACCTGTTCAGCATTCCCACACTGGGCTTGTTAGCACTTTGTTCTGTGAATAAGAAACGCTCAGTCAGAGTGCTAGAATAATGGTGTGCCCATATGTCTCATAATGCATTGAGAGGCAGAATTTGGGGGAAACCAAGCTTTATAGCACCAGTTGGCAATTTCTTTTACTGCTTGCCTTTCAATTGTATATAATTTTGCAAGAATTTCAAATTATTACTGAATTTTATAAATTGATTAAAAAAGCTGTCAATGCAAAACTCTGAGAAGCTGCCAAGTCCATTTTAATTGTGGGATGACCTCCAGGTACTGTCTATGTCTGATAAGGCTAAAGTGCTACAGGGAATTTGTATTAGGAGACAGAAGGAAAGAGAAAGTCCCTATCCTTCCCCTAGTATCGTCTGAATCACTGCTCATGGCACAAACTTGACAAGGAAAACCACTGACCAAAAGGGGAATTCTCCAACATGATGAGTGATGAGCATGATCGGTTCCATAACATGGCATGCTTTTCTTTGATTTGCATGCAAGGACCTTTTCTTTTTTTGTGTAAAGAATAGGTGAGATTAATCTGAAAGTGATTATTTGCAGCTCGCTGGAGTACGTGCACACAGTTTGGAAAGTCCCTGTAGGCAATTTAGTTTGAACTTCCCCGAAAGGTTATAGCAAACCATGATGCAAAGTTGTTTGTATATTTTAACTTTTATAATTTTAGGTTTATAATCCTGGATATGTCTGTGAAATTATATACCTACGTCATTTTTATGGTTTTCCCATGTGTTTTTTTTTTATTTGACAGGTTTGCCCAATGGTGGTTAGTTTCCAGTGGTTCCAAAATAATTTCATGATAAATGTAAGTATTTGTTTTTACTTTCAGACACTCGTTCTGTGACAAGTCATGTGAGTGATGAGCAACAGCTTTCATTCATTTGTTAAAAAGAACCATTTGGATAATTTTATCATTTTGCCAACCTAAAGTGCTCCATGTAGTTGATTCACATGAACACTTGGTTTAACAGTAAAAGTAAATGATTTTTTCTTTTTTAATTTAATGTAACATTCAGTTTACAGCATATCACCTTAAGGCACTGAATATGATATTCATCTAGATCCTGGCAAGTCTTTAATCCCATAAGTGTTTTTATCTGCTCATTTGGGTACGCAATAAAGATGGCTAAATATAGGTATTAGGTAACAGTCATTACAAAACCAATGAGAAACCTGCTCGAAATTTCCACTCTTCCTGTTTGCCCCCAATGCATCTAAGCCAGTCTTAAGCACTGTTAGCTAAGCTCTGGCGTCTCTGAGAGATTAATGAAAACAAATAAAAAAGCAAATGAAGAATGTCCTGGTAGAAATCCCTGTGGAGACAGCCATGCCAAAACCAAAACACCTCCACCTCTGTATGTCCAGTCTTGTCTCAGGTGTTTCTTGTAGGTGGTTTTCTTGGAGGTGTGGTAATTGCCTTAAGGTATCACAGCATTATGAGGAAAGCATGTTGCGGTAAGTGGAAACCCTTAGTGTGTGTGTGTGTGTGTGTGTGTGTGTGTGTGTGTGTGTGTGTGTGTGAATGACTATGTGTGTGAGAGAGAGAGTGGAGAGAGTGAGAGTATGTGCCCATATAATCGCCATATGACACTTTCCACCTGTCAGTCTATGGAAAATGATCAGATGCCTAGGCAGGTGGCTTATATTTATGAAAACAAATGTGACACTTTCCTGTTTAAATTGTAAAGTTTCTATACATGGATCTTTTAAAAAAAAAACGTCAGATTTTGTGTAAGCGTGTAAGCTGATTTTATAGTATACGCATTCCTGTCTTCGTTCTTGGGTGATTTGTTGTACCAGTTTCCTTGTATTGTTTAGATTTAGTCAAATAACACATGTAATTATGCAATATATGAGGAAATATATCACTCAAATGGAATGTTAATATATCTAATTAATTCCTCATGAAATATATCCTGCCCCTCTGCGGCATTTTGGTATGTTTCTTTCTTTTATAAAGTCACACTGATAAGCTTATGCTTTGCACTAGCTGTAGTTTGTGGCAGCGTTTCGAATTTACAACACAGGATGTGATTTTACCAGTGACAGATGTACAATAACTTAAATTAAAGGCCAAATTAATGTTTGTATTGACATTTTGTTAGGATCAAATTTTGAACCTATACATCGAGCATAGTAAATATTGAAAAAGCCTTTACATTTTCAGGATATATTTCAATGCAATGCACATTTTGCTGTTTGACTTATGTAATCTGTTAATGTATGTTAATGTAACCTTTGGGAATAAGTAAGTGATCCCTCAGTACATACTTATGTATGTTCTGTAGGTCACATTACACTGACGTACTAGAGCTGTAAGAATAACAGAAATAATTGTCACCAAACCCAGCATCTGCAATGTCCCAGGGACTGTTGCGGAGTTTTGAAACCATCTGGATCTCTGCAAAGTTCATCTTTGTCTGTGGTTGCATTGTCATGCTAATAATGCTTTCCCAGCTCTTGTGTGTGACAGTAATAACTGAGGCAGGGGTGTGGTGAAACACCATAGGGGAGTAAGGGGTAGGTTGGCAGGCCTGTGCTCCATTACGAGGCTCTGTTTCTCCCTCTAAACAGTGCCTCTGTTAGCTTGGCAACTGAGAGTCATCTCGTCGAGACCTGCGTGGAATTCTGTATTCTTGCTCATGTTCTAGTAACAGATGAGATTACAATGTAAAGTATGAGGAATTGAGGTCCACCTATTCCCCTCCCAACACACACTTACATATCTCCCTGTTCTGTCTGTACAGTGCTCTGTACCCCCACCTCTATACCCCCATTCTCTCTTCTCAAAAGGTTGCATCAGCCCCAGCCTGGAGTCGTGATAAAAATACACAGGCGGGTGGTATTCAGGGGATTAGGGTTACATTGCAAACCCTGCTTCCAGGAGCCAGGTATGTCTAGAGCATTAGAGACACATCTCAACTCATGCAAACTTAAGAGCTATGCCCTCTGGCTCATCCATTTAGCACAAGATGATATCTTTAGAGGAAATAAGAAAAGAATTTCATTGCATGCGACCAGTAAAATGTCTATGTATACATGATGCAATTCTAAATGTCAAATAGATTGTATCAAATTTAATCAAGCATGCCAAAAGTAAAGAGTGGTGAGAAACTTTGACTGTACTTAAAATAAAATATATTTAGTGACATTTAATTTAGATCCCTGTGTTGAAGATCGTTTATGCACACTCAGACTTATACACCACTTTATATCTTTAGAGTTATAAAATAGTTAACAGTAATTACACAGAATATCAGTGAAAATAGGTTGTTTTTGACTATGTACATTGAGACAAGTTCCAAATTCAAGTGGATAATGAGGTCTGCATTGTAAAGTATGTCTGGTGCAATGATTATTGCCTAGTGGACAAAAAATTGCTTTAATAATCTCTGCACTGTTTACACTACATGACTTATCACTTGTAATCTGTTGTCTTGTGAGCATAGCAGGGTGCACAGTATGCAAGCAATCACAGATGAGACTCAATTCATGATCTTTCATCTGGCGTGATCCCAGCCGAAGCACGTCTGATCCCCAAATCCTGCTTTCTCACGAAAATAAACACAAGCGCTGTCAATCATCTAAAATAACTGCCAGTGGTTTATATTTCTGCACTATTTTATATGGAAACAATATTAAAAAAAGAAACAAGAGAAAAATGTGGAGAAAGAATTGGTTGGAAAAAATGAACTGCCTATTCTACAAAGAAACTAGTAGATATATTTACAATATATAAAACATTTGATGCTATGCATTATCAGGTATAGTGTTTTAATTTTTATTAAACTGTTTTTAACATTTATAAATGACACGTCAAATACATTCCTATTGAAATACTGTACTCATTTCCTTTTAAACTACATTTGGTTGGTGCGCAGTGCTGTTTTTGCTCAAGATCTATTAGCAAGGAAATTGAACATTATCATAGATAAATGTTTAACATTATAATAATAATAATAATACTTATATCTTATTAGACATTTGTATCAGAGTGAAACAAAGATCTAAATTAAACTTATATCTTATTAGACATTTGTATCAGAGTGAAACAAAGATATTGTTGTGTCATATTTTGTATAGGATGCCTTTGGATGTGGTAGCATTAGATTTTTTAACTAGTATATCCAAACTTGTCCCAACATGACAGTACTGTGCACATAGAAGATATGAAGACATGGTTTACATGAGTTTCCATGAGTAAAACACCCTGAGTGTCCTACTATAGAGCTCTAACCTTAACCGTACTGAACAGCTTTGAGATGAATTAGAATGCTGACTGTTTCCCAGGCCTACTCACCCTACATAAGACCTTAGTAAAGCAACTATGAGCACAAATTTTAACAAGCACACTTTAAAATCTAATGGAACATCAGCCTATAATTGTGAAGGATATATACATATTATAACAACAAATAGGGACTAAATGTGGAATGGGATGTTCAAAAAGCACATTCAAAATCATATGGTCATGTGTCTGCAAAGTTTTGTCCATATAGTGTATGTTAGCAAAGGATTTCTATGACTTGACCTCACATTTGTGGTTGGGTGCAAGCGGACACAACCCTTATAACAGACTTCAGTACATTCTTCATTGCCATTGGTGCAAAAGCCAGGTTAGGCCCCTGCCCCCTGGGGATGACTGATTGGTTTATATTAACAAAGTATTATGATAGAAACACAACAAAAACTTCAGGGTCAGTTCAACCTATTATTTCCATTTTAAATGCAGAACAGGTTGTGGAATGCCAGACAAAGGACTAAAATGCTGTATATTACACAAAGTCGGCTGTCTGGCTACAAGGTGACGACTGTAGAGGTTGTCACAAGTCCCCTAAATTATAATATGATGGGGGAATTTGACTAAAATTGAGACTAAAAGTAATTTGTATTATGTTTTACATAAGTAACTATAATAAAAATTAATATTTAATTCTGCACATTTATCTGAGTGAAAAATACATTTTCTATAAAAAAATAATAAATTGATTAAACAAAAGCTGTATGCCAGACAAAAAGAATGATATGGAAGCTTAAATTAATATACACTTTTGTTAAGGCCACTAAAGCTTTAAATAAGAGCACTTTTGCCTAAAGAGTCAGCACTCAACATGCTTGTTTTTGTTACCATGTAAAATCTGACATAATGCGGATTAAATGGTGCACTGTGGAAAGCAAAGACAAGTCAAGCATCTATTATTGGTCTGTTGTGTTCTTTATGTGCTTAATTTATAGACCTGGGCTTGAAGAAGTCACGAATCCCCCTGTCTTATCCATCTGCAGGTAATAAAAAACAAGACTGCCTGTGGTTCTGTGTGAAGCAATGCTGGATTTTCAGTGTTGTAGCAGTCCTCTGACCTGGCAGGCATTCAACAGAAAGTTTTATGAATATTTTAATTATAAACCTTAAGAATGCAATAATTTTGCAGATAAAAATGTATTAAAAAAATGAATAACATGCAATTTATTATTTTTTCCCCTCTCAACTGCATTGCAAAAACATAATTTCATATTATCCATAATCACTATTTGTTTTAATTCTAGCAGATTTATTATGCAGTCGTGAAAGGTTGAGACATTTCCTAGAAGTCCAAAGGAAATAGCTATTTTAATACTCTACCATATCTGATAGACCCAAATTGGGGTATAATGTGGTACAATATTGGGAAGTGCAGATTACCACAAGTTCTCAGGACAGAGCCTAGATCATCTTCCATTACTATTTATAAACAAAAAGAAAGTGTTTATTGAACAAGGCCTCTGATAAAAAGCCATGTCTAGACATAACATTCTGTCACTGACCTGTTCTTACATAAGGTCAATGGGTTGCTTGTCGAAACGGTTAATGTGTCAAGTACAACTTGAAAGTTGTCAGCCAACCCACAACACTGTAAAATCTGAAGAAACAAGCAAACAAAAGGGTTTCTGGTCAGTATTGTCTGAAATTAATGATGCACAATATCTTATTGCATCATTCTGTGAATAACCTTTCCCTTTTCCTGGACACGGTTGGATTTGTGGGTGTTGATAGACCACTAGTGAATTTACAAATAATACATGTCTGGGAAGTTTGTATTTATATTAATCTGAAGAACTGAAGAAGGTTACACTGTGACATGCAGGAAATTAGGCCCCTGCAAAGTTCTAAACACATCTGCTCTAATGATGACTTGCCACACCATAGTTAGATTGTGGCTCACACAAGGGTTCCAGATAGACAAAAAGGTCATTATGGAACATTGAGCATTAACACTATAATACCATTTTTTTTTTTGTCTATCTGGAACCATTTATTGTTCCATAAATGTATTATGGAACAATTAGTGTTAATGCTCTTATGAGATTCAGAGAAGTGGTGGTAAAGAGATGCTGGATGATTGGCCAACTACTGCTGAAGTAATAAGGGAGAGAGCAAGGAAGGTACTTAGTATGTCATCTGGAAAGAGAAAGGAAGACAAAGAGACATAGTGGTGGAATGAGAAAGTACAGGAAAGCATAAGGGGAAAGAGGTTGGCGAAATAGGATTGGGATCGGTAGAAATATGAGAAAAGTAGGCAGGAGTACAAGAAGATGCAGCAGCAGGTGAAGAGGGATGTTTCAAAAGGTAAAGGCATATAAGTAGCTGTATGTGAAGTTGTACACTAATAAAGGAGAAAATGATTTATACCGATTTGCCAGGCAGAGGTCCAGAGCTGGGAAGGATGTGCTGCAAGTTGGAGCAATAAAGGATGGAGAAGGTGGAGAGAGTATTTTGAGTAGCTAATGAACAGGAAAAATGAGAGAAAGAGAAGGTTGGATAATGTGGAGATGGTGAAGCAGGAAGTGGATAGGATTAGTAAGGAGGAAGTGAGAGCAGCTATTAGGAGGATGAAGGGTGAAACATTGGTTGTGCCAGATGACATATAGGAGTTTGGTGATGTTTAGGAGAGATAGCAGTGGAGTTTTAAACAAGAATGTTTAACCAGATTCAGGAAGGTGAGAGGATGCCTGAGGAATGGAGAATGAGTGTGCTGGTAACGTTTTTTAAGAATAAGAGAAATGTGCAGACTTGCAGTAACTACAGGGAATAGAGTTGATCAGTCACACCAGGAAGTTATGGGGAAGAGTAGTGGAAGCCAGGCTGAGAGAAGAGGTGACCATCTGTGAGCAACAGTATAGTTTCATGGCTAGGAAGAGCACGACAGATGCAGTATTTTCTTTGAGAATGTTGATGGAGTATAGAGAGAGTCAGAAGTAGTTGCATTGCGTATTTATCTAGAGAAAGTGTATGACACGGTGCCTCAAGACGAATTGTGGTATTGTACAAGGAAGTCAGGTGAATGTGGTATGTGAGGGTAATGCAGTACATTTATTGGACAGTGTGATAGCAGTAAAGTGTGCAGTAGGAACAACAGAATGATTAAAGGTGGAGGTGGAACATCAATGATTGACTCTGAGCTCTATCCTGTTTGCAGTGGCAATCGACAGGTTGATGATGTTTGCGGATGATATTGTGATTTGTGGTGAGAGTAGCGAGCAGGTTAAGAAGAGCCTGGAGAGGTGAAGGTACTTGCTGGAGAGAAGGGGAATGAAAGTCACAGGGCACATATGTGTAAATGAGAGGGAGGGCAGTGGAGTATGCAGGGAGAATGTGGTGAATATAGATATGTTTAAGTACCTGGGGTCAACAGTGCAAAGTAATGGAGAGTGTGTTACAAAAGAGTGTGAAGTGAAGAAAAGGGTGCAGGCAGGGTGGATTTAGTGGAGCAGAGTAGTAGGAGTGAGGGTATCTGCAAAAGTAAAAGGGAAAGTTTATAGAACTGTGGTGAGAGCTGTTATGTTGTATGGTTTAGATACAGTGGCATTGACTAAAAGACAAGAGGCGTAGCTGGAGGTAGCAGAGCTGAAGATGTCAAGATTTTTTGGGAGTAAAGACAATGGACATGATTAGAAATGAGTTTATTAGAGGGATCATGCATGTTGGACATTTTGGAGACAAGGTGAGGGAGGGTGCAATCAAGATGGTTTGGACATGTGCAGAGGAGTGACATGGAATATACTGGTAGACGAATGCAGAGGATGGAGCCACCAGGAAGGAAGAAACGAGGAAGGCCAAGGAAGAGGTTTATGGCTGTGGTCAGGGAAGACATGCAGGTGATTAATTTGATTCGCTGTGGCAACCTTTAACAAGAGCAGCCAAAAGAAAAAAGTAGTGTTAATTCTCATACGAAAAATAATTCTGCAGGATTTTCAATTCTTTTTTTATTCTTGAATCTGATTGCCCAGAAGGTGTTGGTAAATCTTAACAGCAGTAGAGACACTAAACCAGCTGCAAGATAAATCTGGGGTTTATGTTTATGTACTCATTGTAAAATGTTATCATTTTTGTAGTAAAAACTAATTAACAAAGAATGCAGAAGAGGTTTTAGGTTAGTATACTTTACGATTTCTAAGTAACACAAAACCTGAGGGTATTTTTTTATCATATTTACATCAAATGAAAGAAAAGCAGAGAGACTGTTTATAGCTGTTATAACAAAATAAATAACAAGAATTAATGTTTTATTGATGTTTCAGAAATGTAGCTGTAAATGTGTAAACGACAGTAAAATTATAAATAAATGCATATTGTAAGACATGTTGTGTCAGCCTATGCAACACTATTCAATAGACAAGTCAGGTTTATTTCTATATATAGAAATAGTAGGTGTATAGGTCCTATAACATCACCTTTTTTGGTTTATTACTTATATATTTTCAAAAACATTGAATTATTGATACATTATTAATGCTGTATTTGCTATTCAGTCATTGATTGTCGCTCTTCATTAAACATTCGGATGGACTCAAGTTCTGGTGTACCTTATTTGCTTAAAATTAAATAAAATTAATAACAATAACCAATAAAAATGTCATGTAGGGTTTCATTCAGTTTTCAGAAAACTAAACCCTTAGCCCCAGCTTTCAGCTCTCAGCAAACCATCAAACCCTTTAGAGATAGAAATCCCACTGATTTAGCTGCACATGGCCCACTTGTTTCAAACTACCATGAAATTGTGTGGAGCCAGATAAGACCTGCTTAGACATGTCCCAATCCGTGGTGCCCTTTCTCGCCTTTGTCAGTAGTGTCTCTCTTGTCTTTGCCCCACCCCCTCACATATAGTGCACTATATTATATGAGCTTTTCCAATGCAGTCACTTACTATAGCATTTCTTTCTCTATATTTGTACTTTAAATAATATGCCTATTTACCCAAACCATTTGAACCTATAAAAAAAGCTCAATACATGATGTAATATGTTTGACAGGAAAGTTAAATGCCTAGGATTGCAGTGTTTAGTGCATGTACATGCTAAATAGGCCTGCTCATTATGTGATTTGTTAGTTGCTTCCAAGCGCTATGAGTAATTAAGTTGTTATTCATTTTCTCAATAACAGCACATGTGCAATTACCCTTTGGGTTTTCCTTGGAAGAAGTTCATACCGCAATGTGCTCATCATGAAATCAATTAATTTCAAATTAACCCAAGGCTTTTAAAAGTCTCATCATTGCAAACCCAGGTAAATATTATTTCAGAGTCATAATTTGCAAAATGTCCAGGACTTGATTTAAAGGGGACACTCAGAGAAATATTATCCACTGTGTAACCACTCACCGTGTTATCTCTTAATTCTATTTTTGGCTATGGCAAGACTACTGGATGTGCACTTTTAATGAACCAGCACACTGTTCTGGACTTTTTCTAACTATATGACCATTATTATTTACTAATCTAAATAGCCATAATGAATGCAGTAATGAAAATGGAAAGTCCAATCAGGTTAACAATCACCAGACGATGAATGCTGGTTTCATTTAATCTTTTATTTTTTTGGCTTATCTGTCAGTTTTTGTAATTATCTGGTGTAGAAGTTCAATCAATCAGTCAGTGAAGCAAGTAAATAATGAATTGAACATTCATACTATCACCTAACAAATCAAGTAACCAATTTGCTTGTAACCATGCATTGCTTGTACCTTAGGATGAAGATCACTTTAAAGGATTTCCAGACATAATGTTACTGTATTATAACATGTATTATATCCTGAACAGATGATAAATCCTATTTCTATGATTATTTGCTATAATTAACCATATTTAAGGCATTTATTTTCTAATTTTAAACATTTCTGTTAAATCCTCTAAAAACAAACGAAAATGACATTAGTCCAATGCTGAATCATTTGGTTTTGCAAATAAAACAATTACACAAAATCTGTAGTTATGAACATGGCCTTTATAAACATTTTTAGCTACAATTTTTTAGGCATATTTTTGTTTTTCTTTTCAGAGAATTGATTTGTGTGTTTTGTAATCAATAAAAATTGCCGTAATCTGTTGTAAACTTATTATTTTTTTCTTAATTTTTTTTCACTTATACCACTTTTACTGTTACAATACATCATTGGAGCAACCTCAAAAGAATTTGGGTGCTGGAAATATTGAATATGGCTAGTAGCCTTTTGCTCCAAAAGTAATGGAGGCCTTCAGTAATGCCACAAAGAGTTTCAGGTAATTATGAGTTTTTAACGCAGGCAGAAAATAGTGTGAACGTGCTTACTGACTGCTAAGGCCTTTTAAATGGTAAAGGCAACAAATCTGGCTATTTCGATTTTTTATTTATTTTTTGTTAGGTTTGATGCTCAGAAATTTTAGAGATGTGGCTGCAAATATAGTACTCTGTTGATGCTCACCTTGTTTGGTGCCCTATGCCTTTTATTACTCAACTGATTGCAGAAATTGATCCAGTTCCTCTTAATATGGTTTCTTTAAAACAAATGGTCTTGCTTCTAATCATGTTCAAGTTCAAATTCAAATTTTATTTGTCACATACACATACATACAGAGTACGACAAACAGTGAAATGCTTTGTAGTACTGTCTAACATTTAAGCCTAAAAAAGAAATAGAATTTAAAGATAAAAATGTAAGTATAAAAATAAAAAAGTATAAACTATAGAAATTATATGTATATACATGAATCTATATGGGGATAGATGCGTATAGCACATATTGACAGTACAAATTAAAGTGATTTAGTATGATTGTCCTTCAAGTGTCCGTGTGGTATGGTGTGGTATAAAGTGACATTGTGCTGTGCAAGTTCAGAGTTGAAGTGACAGTCCAGACTTAGGGTGTCATATAATAGTGCAAAAAAGTTGTGCAGAAATAAGTGAAGATGGAGAAAGTCCAGTACTAGATCCTAGGTGTTTCCTGGTTTAAACTCTGAATGGCCTGAGGAAGAAAGCTCCTCATCATTCCTTCTGTGTTTGCTTTCAAGAAGTGAAACGTATTCCTGAACGCAAAAAAGAAAATAGTCCATTGTTGGGATGGCTGAGATCCTTCAGAATCTTCCTGGCCCTGCGGGTGGAACGTTCAGTGAATGACATTGAAAGTGCTCATCAGTGGTGTTCAGTGTTGTGATTGACAGAGGTGACTCAGAGGAAGGATTTTATTAAGGCTCACTGAAGTGCAAAAATGATCCTCAGGAAAATTCTCTGATCTTTTACGCAAGCAGGCTGACCGTAGCACTAATTTCTGCTGCACATCTGTGCAAGGCTCGGGGCCTGGAATCTGGTTATCTCTGACATCATTTGCCTGTTTCCTGCTGGAGTACACAGCATGGTCAGGGCTGACCCCCCCCACCCCGATCTCTGTAAACTTGTCCATGGTCAGGCTTTCCCCTATCCTTTCCTAATCTCTTCAATCTCTGTCCATGACTGTGGCAATGAACTTTCCATTACTCAAGCAGGGCTACCTCCTTTGTTTGAGCTTGCAATGATTTGCAGCCTGTGTTGATGGAAACTGCAGGGACTGATTAGAGATCACACACTTTGCATTTTGCAGTTCAACCTTTGGTATGCCTTTCTCACATTTTGGAACAAACAACTGGTTTATAATTACGAATTAGCTTGAAAACAAACCTTAATAGCCCTATATTTTTTAACATGTTTATGTGTAATTCTTTAATTGAACTTTAAAGAAATATGAATTTCTAGGGTTCTGCAACTGACCTTTAGAGAAAAATTCATACACAAGGTATGACAATATAATTTCATTATATTCAATGTTAATACACTATAGCAGGAGCAGGAACCCTTGAATCTGTTGAGGTAAGGAAACAAAACATATCTGATATGAGAATTCCATATACTCCCATAGGGATTGCTTTCATGCTCCATACAGATGATGTTATGTATTATCAGATACTTCAGTGCATTGATCTAATTACTTCAGATGTCATTTTATGCTTTATATAGTCCATGATCTCCATTTTCCTCACCTGAATTGGCACATTGGATAAGCTTTCCTAAAGGATAAGCTCTCTTGAATCAGGATCATTTACTATTCTGTGCAAATGATCCACATCTTAGGTTTCCTCTGACTGAAACCTGTCCAGAGGAATGACAATTCTAGCATGTTATTTCATGTATTTTTATGTATCCTGCAATATGTTGAAAAGTCTTCTACGCTATTTGACAGCAAGACATGAAAGAATAATAAAAGAGCTGAAAAAAAAAATATCTTACATGCAGTAAAGTTAAATCACTAAGGGACATAATTATGCTGTAAGAGAATGACTGAACAATTCAGACCCAGAGCTGTGAGAACTAAGAAACGAAACATCTGAGGGATTACACTAAGCCTAAGATTGAAGAAGGAGTTTGATTGCTTTCTTCCTGATTTTGTTCCCACAACAAATAAAAGCACAAAAGTTTGGAATATACAGAAAGATAAGGAGCTGTACTTTCTTAACAGCTGACCCCTACAGTTCCCAACCCTCCCCAACCCTTCCATTTATATTTTAGTAGTTTCATTTTCTGCTTAGGATGAAGAAAGGAAAGAGAGTTATGTAAAACCCAGCAGTAAAATCACAAAATTAGTATTGGCCTGCAAACCGCTGCAGATGGCTGCAGCATTTAACCTTTCACTCTTGGTGTAACTAATAAACACTATTACATTTCAGGTTACTAACCCCTTGTCTTCTTTTATATCATTCTATATCTTAGTTGAAATGCATGGCATGATTTAATTGTATTGTCAGCACTCTGTTTAGTTTTTGAAAGTTGTATATAGAAACCTGTCACTTCTTGTAAATTGATCACTTTTGGGATCTGGTAAAATGGAACATTCGCAGCATGCATATGCAGCTGACAAATCTCCAGTAATTATGTGATGTGATCATGTCAACATGGACCAAAATCTCAAAGGAATGTTTCCAACACTTTTGGAATCCATGTCATAAAGAGTTGAGACTGTTCTGAGAACAAAAAGAAGTGTTCTAGCCAGTAATATTATAGTCATAATAAAGCTGCAAGACAGTGTATACAGAACGGAAAGTGCACTAGATTATTTACAATTAATTAAATTATAAGCACAATTACAACATATATATATATATATATATATATATAGTAAGGAAAATAAGTATTTCAACACCCTGCTATTTTGCAAGTTCTCCCACTTAGAAATCATGGAGGGGTCTAAAAATTGTCATCTTAGGTGCATGTCCACTGTGAGAGACATGATCTAAAAAAAAAATCCAGAAATCACAATGTATGAATTTTTTAACTATTTATTTGTATGATACAGCTGTAGTTGTAGTTGTCCTGTAGTTTTTCACCAGGTTTGCACACACTGCAGGAGGTATTTTGGCCCACTCCTCCACACAGATCAGTCAGGTTTCTGGCCTGTCACTGAGAAACATGGAGTTTGAGCTCCCTCCAAAGGTTCTCTATTGGGTTTAGGTATGGAGACTGGCTAGGTAACCAATCCTTGGTTATACTGGCTATGTGCGTAGGGTTATTGTCATGTTGGAAGACCCAGCCTCGACCCATCTTCAATGCGCTAACTGAGGGAAGGAGGTTGTTCCCCCAAATCCCGCAATACATGGTCCCGGTCATCCGCTCCTTAATACAGTGCAGTCATGTTTAGTTTCTTTCATTTTCTAATGTTTGCTACAACAGTGGACCTTTTTTCACCAAGCTGCTTGGCAATTTCCCCGTAGCCCTTTCCAGCCTTGTGGAGGTGTACAATTTTGTCTCTAGTGTCTTTGGACAGCTCTTTGGTCTTTGCCATGTTAGTAGTTGGATTCTTACTGATTGTATGGGGTGGACAGGTGTCTTTATGCAGCTACGACCTCAAACAGGTGCATCTAATTTAGGATAATAAATGTAGTGGAAGTGGACATTTTAAAGGCAGACTAACAGGTCTTTGAGGGTCAGAATTCTAGCTGATAGATAGGTGTTCAAATACCTATTTGCCGCCGTATTATACAAATAAATAGTTTAGAAATTATATATTGTGTTTTCTGGATTTTTTTTTTTAGATTATGTCTCTTACAGTGGACATGCACCTACAATGACAATTTCAGACCCCTCCTTGATTTCTAAGTGGGACAACTTGCAAAATAGCAGGGTGTTCAAATACTTATTTTCCTCACTCCATATATATATATATATATATATAAGTATTGCACACATGAAGATAACAAGGTGCAAAATGGCAAAGAAAGCCAGGAAATCTGTCAGTATTGAGAGAGAAACCCTGCCCCCTAACAGTACTAATTAATATCAGCTGCTTTAGTCCTAATTGATGGCCTATAAAGGCTTCTCATTACCCAGGAGGCACACAGGAAAGACTTTATGATGGTTAAAAACAAAGAACTCTTTCAAGATCTTTGTAATGTTATCGTTGAAAAGCATTTTGATGGGAATGGTTTTAGGCGCATTTCCAGAATGCTGAATGTTTCTGTGAGCACTGTGGGGGCCATTATCCCGGAAATGGAAAGAGCATCAGTTCACCATAAATCGGCCATGATCAGGTGCTCCAAGTAAAATCCCTGTTCGAGGAGTCCAAATAATAATCAGCAGAATTTGCCAAGGGCCAAGAACAACTTCAGGAAGACCTTGCATCAGCAGGTACTGTTGTTTCAAAGAAAACTATAAGCAGTGCACTGAACCGCCATGGCATCCATGCACGCTCATCATGCAAGACTCCAAATTTTTGTGTCAATAAATCCCCTTACTGATATAAATGCTGATGTCAAATACTTAAACAGGGAGGGTTGCATTAGGAAGGGCATTCAGCGTAAAACATGTGCCAAATCAAATATGCAGATCACAAATGAGAATTTCATACCGGATCGGTCGAGGCCCAGGTTAACAACGACCGCCACAGGTATCGTTAGCCAAAAGGGTACTGGTGAAAATTGGGCTACTGTTGGCCGAAGGAGGAGGAGAGGAGGAAGACATCTACAGAGACGGCAGGGAAAGGAGAAGTGTAGGAGAGTGGAGGTTCGGATTGGTACTTTAAATGTTGGTACTATGACGGGTAAAGGGAGAGAGGTAGCTGATATGATGGACAGGAGAAAGGTAGATATGTTGTATGTTCAGAAGACCAAGTGGAAAGGGAGTAAGGCCAGGAACATTGGAGGTAGGTTTCAACTGTTTTATCGGGGTGTGGATGGAAAGAGAAATTGTGTAGGGGTGATTCTGAAGGAAGAGTACAGTAAGAGTGTAGTGGAGGTGAAGAGAGTTTCTGATAGAGTGATGATCGTGAAGGTAAAAGTTGAAGGAATGATGATAAATGTCATCAGTGCCTATGCTCCACAAGTTGGCTGTGAGATGGAGGAGAAGGAAAGATTCTAGAGTGAATTAGATGAAGTGGTAAATAGTGTACCTAGAAAAGAACGATTGGTAATTGGGGCAAACAATTATTGCCATGTAGGTGAAGGGAACAGAGGTAATAAGGAGGTGATGGGTAGGTATGGTTTTAAGGAGAGGAATGTGGAAGGGCAGATGGTGGTAAATTTTGCTAAAAGGATGGAAATGGCAGTGGTAAACACTTATTTTAAGAAGAAGGAGGATCATAGGGTGACTTATAAGAGTGGAGGAAGGTGCACATAGGTGGACCATGTGCTATGCAGGAGATGCAACCTGAAGGAGATTGGAGACTGTAAGGTGTTGGCAGGGGACAGTGTAGCTAGACAGCATTGGATGGTGGTCTGTAGGATGGTTTTGGAGGCGAAAAAGTAAAGGAGGAGAGTGAGGACTGAAAGAAGAATAAGATGGTGGAAACTGAAGGTGGAAGTAGTGTGAGGTTCAGGGAAAATGTCAGACAGGAGCTTGGTGGTGGTGAGGAGGTGCTGAATGATTGGGCAACTACTGCAGAAGTGATGAGGGAGGCAGCTAGAAAAGTACTTAAGGATTTATACCAATTGGCCAGGCAGAGGGACCAAGCTAAAGCTCTAATTGTGACAATATCAACCAGTCATCGATATAATTCAGAATGAGGATGCCCCAAAGCCACAGCAGGGTCAGCGCCTCATTTATGCATTTCATGTAGGTGCAGGGCGAGAGTGCCAGGCCAAACGGAAGGACTCGGTATGGGTAAGCTTTGCCCCCAAAAGCAAACCTCAGTATGCCTCCTTTAGACAAATCAGTCCTCGCACTTGATCTGAGACATGACCTCTTTAAGAGTAAGCATCCTGAACCTGAGCCTCCTGAGTGAGTGGTTCAAGGAGCACAGATCTAGGATTGGACGCAAACTGCCATCCTTTTTCAGAACAATGAAGTACGGGCTGTAGTAGCCTGACTTTCTGACAGAGGGGGGAAAACCACCTCAATTGCCCCTTTCCTCAGGAGGGGGCATACCTTTTGTTCCAGGACCAGAGCCTGCTTGGGGTCCCAACATGGTGGGACACACCCCGTTGAACCTAGGGGGAGATGACTCAAACTCGGGGACCGTGCTCAAAAACACATCTTGTGGCAGAGGCAATGGCCTGGACTCCCAGTGGTGCTAGGGAGGGATGGGCACCATAGCATGAGGGGTACACCGCCCTCCAAAATGTAAGCCGTCAGGACTTACGCACCATGGCCCGTTTATTAGAGGTGAGGATGACCCTCAGGTCGGCCGGCTCCTTCTTGGGCTTAGAACTCTCTTTCTGGGATTTGCAATGCCTGGACGGACCAGGCTGAGGCTGCCGCCGAGCAGCCCCAAGGGACTGTCGAGGAAGGTACCGCTGGAATGCCACTGACTGCTTTTTAGACTCCTGGAACTTGTCGACGCCCAACGTTACACTAGCCAGGAGAAACAATCAGAGCATTCAGCAGCACAGCTCGATACCTGTCAGGGAGATCTGACAGGGTGAGCTACAGATGCTTTTCTGTGTCTGTGGCTGCCATGGACCGACCAACGGCCCACGCCATGTGCTTGGTGGCCCTAAGGGTTAGGTCGGCAGTGCGACGCAACTCCCTAATGTCGTCAGCCCCAGAGCTAAGTCCATTTTCCAAATCCCACAGCAAGTCAGCCTGGTTTGCCTGCAACACACCCATAGTGTGGAGGCAACCCACAGCCTGACCCACTGCCGCATAAGCCTGCAATGGCTTAGTAGGGAACACCGGGGCCTTAAGTGACAATACTATGCCTGGGGCAAGATAGCTAGCTAGGGTCTCTTCCACACATGGCATTGCCCTGTAGCCACACTCCTAAGCCACAACTACATTCACGTATAGCGAGGTATGTGGGAAAAAGTATGTGCTGCATACGGTGTCTCCCAGGACCTGGACACCTTGGTGTGCAGGTCGGGGAAGAACAGCAGTCCCTGGTGCTGAGGCTGTGACATGGGGCACAGGAACCGCTTATCCAGCTTACTGGGTCAAGCTTGGACAGCACAGGCTGTGCGGAGTCTGCATGTTAGCTAGCATACATCATCTCATCCTCCTAATAGGGAGAGATGTGGAGCACCATGCTGCTTGCACTGGAAGAGGAAGCAGCTGCCAGGTGTGCTTTCCCGAGAGAGCAGAAGCTCGACCCGTCAGAGGGAGCCCGGAGAGCCCCACGACTGCCGGCACCGCTTTGCCTCGGCAAGAGCGGGACCGGAGCTGCGAGGGAGAGCCCTTCCCTCGAAGAGCGCTCTCTGGGAGCGAAGCGTGCGCATAGCCATGTGGCTACAATGTGAACAATCGACTCCTTCAAGAGCCGATTTAGCATGTTCCACTCCCAAATAAACAACGCACCGATCATGCGTGTCCTTTCCTGTAATGAAACGGGGGAAAGGGTGAACACATAACCGATATGCTGGTGAGCAGAGTTGATGTTATTAGCACTGGGGACAGTGTTTTTAGAGACTTCGGACTGCTAGATTGTGAAGCAATCAATATTTATATAGGACGCTGATAGTTACAACACTTTCCATGTCTTGTGAACTAGATCTTAAGAAATACCTGATAGTTGTGCATTATTGTTCTCGTGATATTGATATTGCACACCTGCAAACAGTTTAAAGGCAGCAGGTGATAACGCATCTAAAAACAATGTTCGTTCAGTGGGGGATTCCATACGAAGTTGTGACAGACAATGCTACTCAATTCACATCTACTGAGTTTGTGCAATTCAAAACAACATACAATTTCATTTACACTATTTCTAGCCTGTACCACAAGCTAATGGTGCCACTGAAAAAAGTGTTGCTATTGCGAAAAGGGTGCTCAGACAGGCAGATCCACGGCTAGCTCTTATGAGCTATCGTGTTATACCTATCAATGCTGCAAGGTTGAGCCCAGCTACACTGAAGATCGGATGTCAGATCAGAACTACATTTCCGATACTACCAAAGAACCTGATACCAAGTCCAATGGACTATGAGCAAGTCTGAATAAAAGACAAACAAACCAAACAGGCATATCAGTACTTCTACAATATTATGCATACGCACATATAGTATGTATAACTACACAAGCTCGCTATCTGATCTAAATCCTGGAAAAAGTGTAAAAGTTAGGTTAGATAGAGAAAAGGCAAGGGAAATGTCAGCAACACCTGTTGGAAAAGCTTGGGAACTCAGGTAATACATTATACAAACAAAGGAAGGTACAATCTCTCGCCAGAACTGGAGACATATTCAGAGTGTCCCTGAAACACCTGAAATACCACATGGACAAACTGTAACCGAGAACAGTAAAGTATTCAAGTAAACATTCATGCACCCACGCAAAAGAACGCTTGCTGGTAGAGAAGTAAAACAGCCTGAAAGGTTTAAGGATTATGTTTTCGGGTAGTGTTAGCAACCATACTGATGAAAAGGGTTTACTTGTATGTTAACTTTTGCTTTGTTCCATATTGCTAAATATATTAAAAAACAACTAGGGGCAGCATACCTTTAAAGAAGGGAGATGTGGTGATTATGAAAACAGTAGATTGTGATTAGCTGTTCTGTGCCGAGGTTTAGGGTTGAGGGACAACGGGGCAGTATAAGGAAGAGGGTGGGACTGCAGAGTATGCAAAGAGTGATTGTGCTAGCATTGTGCATGTAAATAAAACTAAGACTGTGAGTTCACTCTCTCTCTCTCTCTCTCTCTCTCTCTATATATATATATATATATATATACAGTGGAACCCGGTTATGTCGATGTCGTAGGGGGTCGCCAATAAGCATCGAGGTAACCGATGATCGAGATAAACAAAAATCAAAATAGCGGCAGTATATTAACGTGCTTGAAATTTCTTTATGATGTGCGTTAATATATGAGAATGTGCATGCACGTGTTTTTGGAGGTTTTTT
>MU551688.1:1878208-1968234 GCA_024362625.1 Silurus asotus | reverse complement strand
CCGAACCCGAAACCAAAAACGAGGGACAGAAAAGTCTCAAACGTGAACGGCCGAAGGGGGCGAGGCAGGTGCTTTGTCGGACACTTTCTCTGAAGCTCCCGGCTTCAACTCCTTACCGAGAGCCGTTCTCTTTACCGAGCGTGCGCGCGGCGCTCCTTACCGAGAGAACCGTGCTCCTTACCCTGCTTGCGCGCGCGTTCGGTAAGGAGCACGGCTCTCTCGGTAAGGAGCGACGCGCTCGGTAAGGAGTTGAAGCTGGAAGCGCCGCGCTCCTGTTCATCGCATAACATTTAACAAAAAAATGCATATGTGCACTTACTAACAGCAGAGATTCACCAGTATACAATACAAACACCTGTAGTATCTGTAAGGTTTGATTTTTCCGCCACTTTCACGAGTTCTTCTGCGGCTGCACAGCGCCGATCCACATAACTGACGTTAAAATTTCCAATTTTTCCCCTCTTGTGCTCGAGATATTAGGGTACCGCGACATAAAAATCGACATAACCGATAAAAAATGCTAAGAAAAAGCGAGAATTTGGCGGTTCCACTTCAAAAACGTCGACTTAATAGGGTTGTCGAGGTAACCGAGGGCGAGATAACCGGGTTCCACTGTATATATATAATATATATATAATTTTTTGCTAATTTGACACAAAAATGAATAATTTATTCATCCTAAAAACTGCTGAGGAAGTCAAAACTCATAGTGCAAAGGATATGAATTAGTTTTGTCACATCAATGTGTGACCAAAGAAAAAAAAACTAAAAAAACTAATAACTTTATAGATTTAGAAAAAAAAGTTGTTGCAGTAGTACTACATCTACAATTCAAAAGGAAAATTTAAAATGTTCTTGAACATGTGGGATCCCACACACTATGGAACGTGATGCTCTGATGTTCTGCCTGATGCTCATGTGGATTTTACTTCGCCAGAGAGAGGTCAATAGAATTCAAGTTTTTGATTGTCAACAATGATTTGGGAACACCGCTGTGTGACCATGCTCTGAACCACCTGTGTAATCTGTCCAATGGAAGCCCACGACCAGGAAGCTACAAAAGCACATGCGGTGAAGACTGCGCTAGCTTCAGTTGTTCAGAAAGCGCCGTGTGGTGTCTGATCTTTGTTCTCTTAGGTTTTGCTATGGCAAGCCAAAAGGTAAGAAAGTAATGGAAAAAGGTAAATAATCCATCAGGCTGTGTGTTACTCCTTATGCCTGTTTCATCACAGGCATACACACAGTTTGTGTGTCACGTGTCTGGGGGTGGAGAATGCTCGGTCAGCTTTCGAGGGAGCATTGTGCATTGTGTACGCATGTCTATGCATATGTTCCGCTCCCGGAGAGCACACTTCGAGAAGGGTGCTCTTGCCAGTGTTGCTTGCGGTTCTGGTTAAGCCTCTAAAGGTTCTCAAATAAATCTGGCAGAGGGAATAAAGACGGGCATGTCCCTTTCTCCTTCCTCACCTTTCTTTCTCCGAGGAGGGGGATAAGAGGGATTGGATGTAATGGATGTGCCTGTAGACTTCCCTCTGCAGCCAGTCCAGTTTGGGGAATGTTTGGATGTAGTGACGAGCTGTTGCTAATTTAAACATTGCGTCCTTAAAACAAACTAGATGAGCACTTCCTGTGAGAAAAGTAACTGCCTCTATGCTGGGACCTGACACCAAGGTGTCCAGATCTTGAAATAATCCTTATTTGGCCCAGCTCTTTAGCCCCATAGCTTTTTACTTTAATGTAGTGGGACTGAAGTAGTGTAGTTATGGGATGCTTGTGAGCTATCTCTCCCCCAGCACTGCATCATTCTTTAAGGTCCCGGTGTTGCCTACCAGGCCCCTATGGACCTCCTTGGCTTTGGTGGGCAAAGCGTAATGGCAGCAAGTCAGGCCAGTGGCTGCTTGCACACCATGGCAGTCTTGCAAGCATACTAGATAAGTGAGTAGAGATAAGGAACGACAATGTCCTTAAGTTGTGTCCTGATGGCCGTAGAGAGGCACTTGTGGTTGATGCTCTCTGATCTCAGTGACAGGGACAGAGCCTTACTACTGGACGCCCCTGTCATAGCAACTGGCCCGTTTGGCAACACTGTCAATGCTGTTCTCGACAGATTCCGCTGTCACAGGGTTGCTCAGCGGGTGCAACCCCAGCCAGGTACGAGTTCTCATCATAAGGTAAAGTAACAGAGCATTGCCATTCACACTCTATGGACCACTATGGACTCTGGGCAGTACTCCAATCGAAGCCCACAGAAGTGACGGATCTGAAGACCGTCATCTTCAATAACAGGCCTTTGACAAAAAAGTCCTGATCATTCAGGACCTCTGAGAGTCTGATTTCATTATTAGACTATTAGGCAGCCTGGAACATGTCTCAATGGGTTTGACATGGTAGATCTAAAGGATGCGTACTTTCATGTATCTATCGTTCCTTCTCACAGGAAGTTCCTAAGGTTTTCTTTCTGGGCCGAAGCTTACCAGTATAGGGTTCTACGTGTCGATGCGGCTGAGACTTTAGGGCATCAGCATCCTCACTATATTGATGATTGGTTAATATTGGCTTGATAAAAACAGTTAACGGTCCAGTATCAAGATGTCGTTCCCACTCACATGAAGGTTTTGGGGTATCGCATGCAGCTTTTTACTGCACGCTTACAGCTGTCATGATGGTCAGAGAAGGACAGCCTTTCACTGTCAAGCAGTTCCAGAAACTGCTAGGACCCCTGGCAGCTGAGTCCATGTCCATCAATGGAAAGGGCCCCGTCTCTTGCTGACCGTGCTTATAGCACTAAAGCATTTTCTCCCAGACCTCAGGAGCCATCATGTGTTGGTCCATATAGACAACACATCCATGGTCTTATACATCAACCATCAGGGGGGTCTGTGCTTTTGCCTCCTTTACAAGCTGGCATGACAGCTCCTTCTATGGGCCCAGAAGAAGCTGCTTTCTCTGAGGGCAGTATTCATCCCAGGGTGCCAAAACCAGGAAACAGATGCCCTTTCGAGGCAAGGGCCAAGGCCCTGGAAATGGAGACTCTAAAGTCTTCATCTGAAGTGGTGGAGCAAATGTGGAGGAAGATTTACAGAGCACCAGTGGACCTGTTTGCACCTCGAGAGACCTTGCACTGTTCCCTCTGGTTTTCCCTTACTCCCCAAGCTTGGACTGGATGCTGACCTAGAGTGCCTTTGTGGGTTAAAGCCCCCCTTTGAGCCCTTGCACAAGGTGCTCTTGAGGTTTATCGCAGTCAAGACTGCTTTTCTTCTAGCCGTCTCTTCTTTGAAGAAATTTGAGGACCTTCAGGCCCTATTTATGGCACCCTCTCTTCTGGAGTTTACCCCAGTCATGGCCAGTGCTTTTCTCTACCCCAGGCTGGGGTGTATTCCCAATGTGCCCTCTGTTGCCCCATTGCTAGTCGTGCTACAGGCATTCTATCCTTTTCTATTCTACACGGCGTCCTGGTGCCACACTTCCTGCATCCCTGCTAGCACTTCCTCTCTCTCCAAAGCTAGTCTCCACCGCATTTGATTTTTTCTAGCTTACTGGTCACTACATCACCCCGCTGGTGACATCGTGTGCTTTATCAGAGCATGTGATAAATGGCATGGTCACATTACCAAAAGTGTTTTTGAGGCAAAATCAAGTTCCATCAGGCTACCAGGGTCACAGGACTTGAAAAAAAGTCTTTGCACAGACACTGAACTGAAACAGACTCAACAAACACACTACTATCTTTTGCATGCCTTAATGCCTATGTTTGTGGATACTGTTGGAAACTGTAAATTTCCCATTGGTATCTATCTATCTATCTATCTATCTATCTATCTATCTATCTATCTATCTATCTATCTATCTATCTATCTATCTACTTTTATAAAGCTTCAGCAAAATGTTTACTCCTATGTTTGAGCTGGATCTGGTTTGCTTTTCAGAGTAAGTGAATAAATGGCCTTGTGGTAAAAAAGTCAGTACAAAAAGTGCTGCCATTTTTTTATTCTCTGCCAGCCTACATGCTCAAATTCTACATTTAATTCATAAAAGAGCAAGAATTTCAATCTACATACATTTAAACATCCTGACAAATTCCTTGGTAAAGCTCAGTCATAATCATGTTTACTTTTCAGAAAAAATAGCTACATTTGGTCTTGTTTCAGCAAAGGTTTAGGTATAACAAATTAAAGATCCTGTGTGAGGTTTGTCTGGTTAACCTCTGATTAATTGCTCCAATTCCAGTTCAGTCAGTTGTGGTATGGGCATGCTACTGTAATTTTGCAGCAGCTGTCTTTAGCATAACCGACTTGATACACAATCCAATTGGCCTTGCCACCACATACCAAGGTACTTGTAATAGTTGTTCTCTCTGAGGCTTTGCTCCATCAATGCAATTTTGTAATCCATTCCAAACAACATTATGTTTGAATGATACCATGTGAGAGAGTTTTGTCTTAATTTGTACATGTCTAAACTTGATGGGTGACTTGGCTATGGCATAGGATAAGACCACAATTCATGTAGCAAGTAGGTCACCGGCACAACACAGATTGAAATAGCTGTAAAGGTCAGTCTCAGTAATTTTCATACTTTCTGAAATGATTTCGCCAGACTATATTAATCACTCAGCAGCCTTAGTTTGCCCCACAGTGGCCTGAATTCCATGTGATTTTAATTTCATTTAAACTGATCAGCAATACCCACCCTTAACCACTGGTTTAGTCAAGCCAGTGCAGGATGGGGAACAGAATGTGGGCATAAAGTACGATATAACCAACTCAGGTTTGGACAAAAGGCAGCTCCTCTCCCACAAGCCCAGCATTATATGGTTCATCCACTTGACGTAGCAATGAATTCCCCAGTCTGTGGAAATGTTTGTGGGATTCCATGGTATACATCTCTTGAATCTAGTGAATGAATTTTCCTTTCACCACAGATGATTTATAAAACAATATACAAATATATATATATAAAAAATAATAAATTTACTTTTACCATTTTTTAAACTTGCTTTTTTTCAACAAGGATTGTAATATGATCATTTTCTTAGACTAAATGAAATCAAGAAGAAAAGACTTAGAATAACTGATTGAAAGGGTTTGCAGCAATCTCTTTATTTGGCTTCATAATGGGGCTTAGCAGCACACTGAGTAGAGCTGCTAACTCTCTCTTCTATCTGAAAAGTGACATCTAAATGGTCTTCAGGAGAAAGGTGAAGGAATTGATTTCACACATATGTTACACTGCTTTAACCAGCATTATTTTAAGTTGCACACTATAAACCAGTGTTAATGCAAACAGTCCTCCAGCCACTTAATACTATTTGCTATGGTTTAATTAAGACGTAGAAAGAAGACAGGTCTTTTAAGGCAACTCATTGGACATTCACTTCAGAGGTAAACTGCTCTGTGGGACATTGGAGTAAACGGGCTGCTGAAAAAACAAGGTGGCATGCTACGCTACGATGGCTGAACTTTCGAACCTGTAGCTTCTCTGTTCTCTTCTTGTCCCTGGATGCGAATTCAATGTGTCTTTTTGTGGTTACTTGAAGATTGAATCTCTATGCTTGGACTTTCGCTGAACTTTTCTCATTAGCCTTAACAGCACCCACCAGATTCTCACTCCCCCGAAGCCCTTAGGCCATCCACGTAGGAACCCAGGTTACAAAGCCCACTCCATTGCCTAAAACCACAGACAAACAATGAAACAATGGTGCACATACATATTAACATTCACTTACACTCACACACTTATATGTCAAAGTAAGAGGAAATGATTAAACGCTCTTTTTCAGATACCCATACTTCTCTAATACACATTCACAGCACTTGGCTCTATCTCTCTGCCACAAGATAAGATATTGATACAGTGTTTGAAGTGCAATCCTGGGGAATAATCTGAACCTTTAAAGATTTCGATTGCCCATAATTTCTGAACACATGGATACAATTGTTTAAGCTCCAAAGAAGGTAATTCTGTTCAGAGTGGGGTACGAGCCTTAATGGAAGGACTGAACTTGTCTTTTGGAAGCTTGACACAATCAGGTTTATTGGCCAAGTGTGTTGACACACACAAGGAATTTGTTTCCAGATGTTGGTGACTCTCAAAAGTACAGGCATAAATTACTATACATTTAACTTATATTCACCATTTGGTATTTATTTTTTCCTGAAAGAAATAATAAAACTTTTCATCCGAAATTTAAGACAAATTGAAGTGTCATATATTTCAAAGATAGGATTGTGTAAAGGTTGACACAAGCTTCTTTAAGATGGGTATACCACTTTCACAAAAAATAATAATAATAATAAAATAACTTTTCATTTTTATATACAGTGATGCAAAACAATATCTGTAAAATCACTGTGATCAGTAACTGCTGCAATGTGAACTGCAGAGCCAATAACTTCAAGCCACCTATGTGTGTGCTAGGCCTTTTTTTTTATAATTGAATTGCTTGAGGTGTTTTTTAAAAGCTGACAAATCTAGTGACAATGTGTCTAGAACACAAAAAGGCTCAAACTTACCAATTGTGGGTGACAATTGAAAATACACTACAAACTACAAAAAATATGTAAATTTATTTTACTTTTAATGACTTTACATTTATTGATTCATGTTAAATGTTTTGTGTTATGTGTGATTTGGTCTAATTATATATACTTCAGATTTATGTTCGTTGAGAGTCAATATTCATGTAACTCATTTACTGTGGTCACTCTTCTGCCTTCCTGTGACACCACGAATCACACCAACTACTTATTTTGGTTCTAATCTAAACACCAGCTCTCGACTCCAGCTTTGGTGTACTCAAATTTTGCTGCACATTAATACAAATGTGACAGATAAAGGCTTTCATTTTTGCTTCTGTGATGGAATGAGTTTTCACCCCATTTGCAAAGGTCTAAACACAGAGTTTTCTCAACACCCAAGACTTCTGACTAAGACATGACATTTTATCCTCAGTAGTTACTTTTCCATTAACAATCTTGTGTATTACTTTATGTGAGCTGCTTTGAATGTGCTTTTTATTCTTATTACAATTTTATTTATTATTTTATTTTTCTGCCAAGATCATTTCAGCACGTACGATAACCTTCTTTAGTCTCTCTCATGTTATGAATCCTTAAGAATCTGTTAATGCTTTGCAGGACTGTGCTTATAGCTGTTGTATATTTGTTAAGTTTTGCTCAATAGATTTTTCTGCCACATGATTAATTGGAAATGTATTTGCAAGGGTCAGCATGACCTTTAAAACTAGTACTTGGAATTTTAATGAAGAGTTATGGTAGGACATAAAGAACTGATCCAGAGAAGCACACACAATAAATGCGAAAATGGTTAGACATTCACATTTTTGTCAAAGTCATAAAATGTTATTTGTTCATGCTTCTGGGAATTAAGTAGCAACCATGATGTGAATTGTCTTGTTCCAAAAGAAAATTCGAATTCAATGCCAAATGCTTTCATGATTTTTGCAAGCTTTGTTTGTTTATTTCCTTGATGAATTAAAACAGTAGTAAAATATTGTTGCTTTTGAGCATTTAAGGGCTGGTTATGGAAAATGGCAAAAGCATTATGGGCAAAAGTTGGCCCAGTGGTAAGCTGCCATATAAAGTAATGACACTATTTAGAAAAGTGGGCCAAAGGTGTCCCATTCAACCGTAATATACTGCACAGACCAATGAAGTAATAAGTGTGAGTCAACAAGGATTTTTTTTACCATCAAGGTTAACTTCTGGTTTGTTATTTCATGCTTATTCTCTCTTTTTTTCTGTTTTATAATTACACAAAAAATTGCAATGAAAACAAGGTTAATAAATTGGCAAAGGACATACAACTGTCTGCCAGTGTCAGTAACATAGATATTTATGACAGTGAATTCATTTAAATTCTGTATGGTGTGAAATTAATGGAAGTTTTGCAGAAGTGCATTTGACTTTCTCAGATAAGCAAAAGATCACGAGGGACGTGTTAGGTATTAAATAATTATTTTGTTTTACTTGGGCGGAGATGTCAACCTGCACTACAAACAGGTCTCCTGAGAGATGCTGAATTATCGTCATTCCCCAGCAACAGATCGGGACAGCTGGAGGTGGAAGGAGGATTCGAACTGTCTGCTTAGCCATCTGGAAAAGCACAAGAGCCCAAGGTTTACAGCAATCTGCACCAAAGTGTTTTTCCGTCTGTGCTCTTTTGCAGTGATTTGTATTGTGCTGTTTGTGAAAGAACTTGCTTTTTTCTTCTTCTAAAGGCAAATCTGAAGTTCTAAACTTCCTGCTTCCTGTCTCAGGCATTTACAAGGGCCAATGGTGAGATTTTGGGATCTCCTGGGGCTCTGCAATGCATTTCCTTTTTTTAGTTTTCTGCTGATAATACTCAGTAGGAAAAGAGGCTGGATAGAGGTAGTTCACAGACAGAATACTGCTCCTCTAGGGGCTGCCCTCTGTAACCTTTATCACATAAACATTCAGGAGCTAGCTTGCACTCTGTCTGAATTCTGCACCTGGCAGTGTGCATGCAAAAGCAAGTCTTTAATAATTTCCACACTAACTTCATAGAGTGTTTGGTAAACTCTTTCACTGGTCACAGTAGCAGCTGTACATAGAGTAATTAAAAGTTGAAACTTCAATCAAGATGAAGCACTATCAATCCATATTTCTCTTACGCAAATGTAAAAGAACTGCATGCTGTAGACCACCTTTTCAGGCTTATCTGCCAACACCAGGGTTGCCAGTTTAGGTGATAGTGGCTGCCTTCTCAAAAATCGCCCACTGACATCTGTGCTCTTCAAAGATTGTAGCCAGGCAAGAAAGTAAATGAGCTGATTTGAAAATGAGCAAGAAAAAGCAATAAAATGGGAATTATTTTTTTTTTTTACATTGAATGCAGACTTTTATTATTAAGAATAAAAATTTTTTAAGCATTGCAATGGAAATGAATGATGCTGCTATGTGGCTGGTCTGGAGTCAATGCTGGCATGTAGATGAGGCCTGGGAAAAAGACGCCAGAGCAGAGGACTCTAACCCTGAGTGCTGGGTGCTGAGTGATGGCTGCCAGGGAAAATTAACTTTAAGTGTGTGAAAACTTGGGTCTGATAACATGTTTTGGGCCCTTTCATGGTATCCTGTTTGTATGTATAACATAGTTTCTAAGCAACAGGCCATCTACTTTAAAATGGTATGTTGTTCACATTTTTGTTTTAATTTATAAGTACTACATTGTTGATAAAGCAGCAACACAGAAACATGGGCATAAATGTCAAAGTGGAATGGTGCTGTGGTAGAATGTTTTTTCTTTCATGATAATGATTAATATTTTACTGAAGACTAAATTAAAACAGTTGAATCTAGGACAAAAATTCTGTTAAAGCTTTACTTTATTAGATTCAAACAGCAATTTTAGTGCAATCGTTCCCCCTTCACTGTGACAAGCTGCTCTGTGTTTCACTTTTCCAGCCTCCCACTCATTTCTTTATTTTTACTCTCTGGCTCTAATAAATTTGCTGTCTCACTAACTAACCTGTCCCTTACGGGATGTCCCGTCTCCCCCGGGGTCATCTGACTCATCGGTCACCATGACAATCCAACAGTGTGTGTTATTTGTGCAGTGAAGAGATTACATGTCAGGCTGGAGGGGTGGAGGCCATCTGTCAAACTGCATGCTGGCTTTCAACAGAGACCTGGGCCTTAAGCTGCTTTTTTCATCACCTTCTACACTATTGTTCTTTACACACACACACACACACACACACACACACACACACACACACACACACACACACACACACACACACACACCTCAGTAATACTTCCAGAAAACATTTTCGGTGAACACAATCCACTGTGCCATTCGCCATTGCCGGCTAAAACTCTATAGGTCAAAAAAAAAGACATATTTAAACATCCCTGGGCAAAGGATCATTTAAAATAGACTGTGTTAAAGTGGAAAACTGCTCTGTTTTCAGACGAATCAAAATTTTTGGTTCTTTTCGGAAAACTGGGACGCTATGTCCCCCGGACAAAGAGGATTAGGACAACCCAAGTTGTTATCAGCGCTTAGATCAGAAGCTTGCATTTCTGATGGTATGGGGTTGCATGAGTGCGTGTGGCATGGGTAGCTTACACATCTGGAAAGGCACCATCAATGCTGAAAGGTATATCCAAGTTCTAGAACAACATATGCTCCCATCCAGACGTCGTCTCTTTTAGGGAAGAGCTTGCATTTTCCAACATGACAATGCCAGACCACATACTGCATCAAATTCAACATCATGGCTGCATAGAAGAAGGATCTGGGTACTGAAATGGCCAGCCTGCAGTCCAGATCTTTCACCCATAGAAAACATTTGGCACATCATAAAGAGGAAGATGCGACAAAGAGGACCTAAGACACTTGAGCAACTAGAAACCTGTATTAGACAAGAATGGGACAACATTCCTATTCCTAAACTTGAGCAACTTGTCTTCTCAATCCCCAGACGTTTGCAGACTGTTATAAAACGAAGAGAGGTTGCCACACAGTGGTAAGCATGGCCTTGTCCCAACTTTTTTGAGATGTGTTGATGCCATGAAATTTAAAATCAACAAATTTTTCCCTTAAAATTATACATTTTCTCAATTTAAACAATTAATATGTCATCCATGTTGTATTCTGATTGAAATATTGAAATTTGAAACTTCACATCATTGCATTGTGAGCCATACCACTGTCTTACAGCCGCTGAGGAGCACTGCAAATTATGAGTATGCATCTCTGGTGAGTAGGTTGTATTTTATTTAAATGTTTAATGTTTTTGTCATGTTATTAGACAAATATTGATTCTGGTACCAAATGCACAGCATTTTTTTAAATGTTTGAAATGTACCATTTTAGGAAAGAAATTAAGTAACTGAATTTGATGGCTAAAAAAAGGTCTCATATAATTTGGGCAGGTGCAACAGAAGTCTGGAAGCTTTAGGTGTTATTAAAGTTAAACAGTTTTAGAAACGTTTTGCAAGTAAGATAACTGGGCATAAATAAGAGTATCTTAGAGAAGCAGAGTCTATTAGAAGTAAAGGTGGAAGAAGCTTCACCAATCTGTAAAAGACTGTGTCTACAAATTGTTAAACAATTTCAGAATGTTCAAAATGAGATTGCAAAACAGTTGAATATCTCATCATTTTCATTGCATAATATTGTCAACATATTTAAAGAATCTGGAGAAATCTTCGTGCACAAGTGACTAGGGCAAAAATATATTAACTTTTTTATTAACAATATTTAATGGCCATGATTTTCAGGCCCTCACGCAGCACTGCATTTAAAACAGTCATTATTCTTTATTTAAAATCATTTCATTGTCTGATTAACACCTCCAAAAATCAATGTTTGTGAACACAGTTTGCCATGTCATCCACAAACGCAGGTAAAATCTCAATGATGCAAAGAGGAAAGGCATGCGTGAACACATTCCAAAAGCGGCATTATTCTTTCTAGGTCAGAGATCTTAAATGTACTTAGGCAAATTCAAAAACTGTTTTGTGGCCAGACAAATAAAAATTTTAATTTCTTTTTGGAAACCATGGGCACCACATCCTCTGGCTTGTTATCAGTGTCTCAAAAATGTGTGTCTCTGGTGGAATGGGCAGCTTGCCCATTTGGAAAGGCTCAATTATTGCTGAATGGTATATAAAGGTTTTTGAGCAAAAATGCTTCCATCCAAATAATGTCAAGGGAATGCAAGGGAATGTCTTGCAAATTTGAGCAAGTCAATGCTAACTTCATACTGCATCTATTGCAATAGCATGACTTCGTAGTAAAAGAGCCCGGGTGCTAAACTAGCCTGCCTGCAGTCTAGACCTTTTGACTAATGTCCCATCTGACAGAGAGTCAGGTTTTACAGCCGGTAGTGCATAGTTTTCAAAAAGGATGGAGGGTTGTGTCCTATTCTAGATCTACGTCAGCTGAACCGCTCACTAATAACGATGCAGGTTGTGTTTTAGATTAGATCCGAGGCATGGTTTGACACAATAGATCTAAACATTTGCTGCATCATGAAACGAAAATACAACTGAGGACACCCAGAACTGTTGAGCAGCTACATGGAACAACATTCCTCTCTCAAAACAGAGAAGATGTAATGCTACATAGTGGTAAACATAGCCAATTTCTTTGAGACCTGTATATTATTATTATTATTATTATTATTATTATTATTATTAATGATATATTATAATATGGTTTTATTTATATATTCTTAGTTTAAACATTCTTAGTTAAACATCAGATTTTTGTTTGTTTGTTTAATTGAAACTAGAATATAGATTTATGAGATTTACAAAATCACTGCATTGTCTTGTCATGTGCCTTTTTTTTGCAATTAGGATATTTATGTACATATAAAATAAGTGTGTATGTGTGTATGTACAGTATGCAGGTACACACTACTAGTCATACGTTTAAGAACACTTACATTTTCATATTTTTGCCGAAATTTATGCAGTTTAATATTTCAATGTCCTCTGATATTTGAGCATAGGACAAAAACAATTGGACAAAGAAAGGCAATCAAGGATTTGTTTTAACATCATTCAATCATATTTTTTCTCTTATCAAGTTCCCAAAAATGTGTTGCATTTGGTGGGTTGCTTTGCTTTCACCCTTCAATTCAGTTCACCCAAACAAGTTTGATGGGGTTTAAGTCTGGAGGCTATGCTGACCATTCCATGATTTGATTGAGCCTACCACTTTGTTTTTTTCATCTATATTATGGGTCATTATCTTGTTGTAGCATGAACACCTGAACAACTAGAGGTATATCAGTGGGTGCTGCATGGTCCTGAGAAATGCCGTGGTTGTAGTTTTGGTTCAGGGAGTCACTGCATGGTGCCGACTCTGGGTCCAGCAATATGGCCCCAGATCATCATGCATAATAATCCTATATGTTTGAAAGATGGTGTCACATACCATTGGTCCATAAGACCTTTTTTAGTCTTTAGCACTCTTGGTGCTCCATGGCCCACACAAGCCTCTTTTTCTTTTTTTCTCCATCTTAGCAATGCCTAAGAAAAAATTAAAGACCTTTTAAGAGTTTTAATAGTCGGTCTTCTTTTATTAATTGCATTTTTCTCACCATTATGAGAGCAATAGTCTATTTCCTGCAATACAAAACTGTCCAAGCATTGCTTGAGAGGGTGTTGTAACACAGTCTGTTCCAACAGTGCTTTTATACAGACAGAGTGTTTGAAAATAATCAACAAATGTTAAAAGTATAGGAATTGTTAGCATCAACATTCAAGGCTTAATATTCTCCCATTGCTGAAGAAAAGCTGTAGGTTGTTAATCTATTTCTTCTTTCCTAAAAAACCCACCACTGGCTGTTAATCATCTACCTTTGTACCATTTTAGGTTATTCACTAGACTTAAATAGTTAAGATTTCAATATAAACTGGAAAAATGGGTGTACACACAATGCCTGTCAAGATGTTGGAAGCAGCTAGTCTTATATCATTTTTTTTTAAACAGAGTGAATGACTGGAAGAAAGTTCTGTCGACAGATGAGTTCAAATTTGACATGTTTGGCTAGAGAATAGGAGCGATGATGTTACAAGACCACCTTACATTCAAAGTCAAACACGGAGGTGGAGGCTTAATAATTTGGGGTAATTTAGGAGCAGGGGAAAAAAGAAGACTATCCTCCATCCTTGAAAGAAAAGGAATACTGATCCAACAAGGCTACCAGACCAAACTTTAACACCACGCATTTCTGTCTGGACTGTAGCTAATTGAAACCAACTTCATCATTCAATGAACTAAAGCAGATGTCCTAGCTCTGTAAATGTTATTTAGAGAGCAAACAGTCAGCTGGAGTGTTATCTATCATGGAATGCCCAGTCACTGGACCTAAATCCTGCTGAACTGTTTTGGGATGAACTAAAACACAAGGTCTGCAAGAAATCTCCAAGTAGAACATTTTTGGCAAGTATTACAAAAGGCATAGTAAAGTGCTTGAGCTAAATGTTTGAAGAAACTAACTGTCCAGATGCCAAGAGTGTGTAAAGCTTTTATATAATTTTATATAAGGGAAGACTTTTAAGTGAAAATAAAGTTTAGCATTTGTACATTTATATATTTAATTGGTCAAAGTTTATCTTCACACTGTTAAATTACCTAGTTTGTTGCATATAAACAGAAAAGAAACGTGCATGGGCCCCTCAAAAATGCTAAAAAAATATTTGTTTCCACACTTTTGACAGGCACTGTATATGAAGTTCTGTGTTCTTAATAAAAAAAAAAAAAAAGAAAGAGAGAGAGAGAGAGAGAGAGAGAGAGAGAGAGAGAGAGAGACTCTCTGACAGGACATAAAACGCAGAGATCACACTTTTTTCAGAAGCAGTGTCTCATTCCCTCAGGGAACTAGGGAACATATGTTACATGCTGACTTAAAGTTTGACCTCTAAATTAATGAATCTCTGGCTTCTGAGTCAATAGAAAACAAAAAAGTGTGGGTCATTTGAACTAAAACAACAGATTTGCATTGCAGTTTACCTTTCAGGAACTCGAGCTGTGTCAACAATGCTGAATCACGTGTAAAAGCGTGGTGCCACAGGCAGGTTGCCACAAATCCTCCGTGATTTCCGCCCTGTATCGTAGCGGACGTGGAGAACTTGTGGCTCCTAGAGCTGCACCTGGGGGGGGCATAGCCCTGGCTCTATGCCTACCAGAGGTCAGTCTCAAGAGACTGATACCCTTAAAAGACTAACAAGCAGCCTGGGAAGCTCTGCCACACGTTTCTGTGCGTCCTGCCCACTGTAGACAGAGGCTATACGATTCAGTTTGGGTCTCGTCCACCCAGATTTTATGGGGTGTCCCACCCTGGCTCATGTCATGGAACAAGAACTAAACACTCTCCTGAGGAAGGAGGCCATTGAGGTGGTCCCCCCATCTGACAGAGAGTCCAGGTTTTACAGCCAGTAGTTCATAGTTCCCAAAAAGGACGGAGGGTTGCGTCCTATTCTAGATCTACGTCAGCTGAACCGCTCACTAATAACGATGCAGGTTGTGTTTTAGATTCGATCCGAGGCATGGTTTGTCACAATCGATCTAAAGAATGCATACTTTTAAGTATCCATCCTTCCTTCTCACAGAACGTTCCCGAGGTTTGCTTTTGGGGCCGAAGCATACTAATATCGGGCCCTTCCATTTGGTCTTCACGAAGTGTGTGGATGTGGCTCTGGCTCCCTGGAGACTTCAGGGCTTCTGAATCTTAAACTATATCAATGATTGGTTGATACTAGCTCAATCAGAGAATTTAGAGGCATCTAGATGTTATTCTTGCTCACATAAAGGAACTAAGGTTACAGCTGAACACCAAAAAGAGAGTGCTTTCTCCATTTCAGAGATCCACTTATTTAGACGTCATATGAGACTCGACCCTTATGTGTGTGCAGCGGTCTCCTGCCCACATTGCATCCATCAATACAGCCTTTAGGAGGATCAGAGAAGGACAGTCATTCACTGTCAAGCAGTTCCAGAGACTGCTGGGTCTAATGGCAGCAGTGTCCAATGTGGTTCCACTTAGCCTCCTGCACATGAGACCCCTTCAGTGGTGGCTCAGGACCCAATCAAGGCTCACATAGCTCAGGTCTAATCAAGCGCATGCAGCGAGCTCTATGTGCCTTAGATGTCAGGAGAGATCCCGGGTTCCTTTCTCAGGGCCCATGTGTTGTAATTTCTCGGTCATCGCTTAATGCTCACGACTGACACAATTCTCATGTGGTGGGGAGCAGTCATAAGTAGCTGCTCCACCCAGGGTCTTTGGGAAGGGCCCCATCTGCTGTGGCACATAAATAGCCTAGAGACGCTGGCCATGCTTTAGCTCTGAAGCATTTCCTGTCAGACCTCAGAGGTAAAAATGTGTTTATCCGCTAGGACAACACCTTGGTGGTCTCTTACATCACCCTTATAATGGTCACCCATCAGGGGGATCTGCACTGATGCCTCTAATACAAGCTGGCATGCAAGATCCTCCAGTGCGCCCAGGGGAACCTGCTCTCCTTGAGAGTGGCATATATCCTGAGCCATCTGAACAAAGCAGCAGACGGCCTTTCAAAACAAGGGCTGAGGCCAGGGGAATGGCGGCTCCACCCTCAAGTGGTGGAGCAGATCTGGGAGTGATTTGGCAGGGCTCAAGTAGACCTGTTCGTGACTTAAGAGACATCGCACTGTCGCCCTCTGTTTCTTCCTTACACCTCCAGCCCCCTAGGGCTACGCTTATACACCTTTCTCCCTGTTGCGCTGCTTCCGGGAGTTCTGGAAAGAGTTTGCCGGTATGGAGTCCGTCTCCTCCTGGTGGCCCCACAGTTGCTGGGCAGACCATGGTTTGTGGACCTTGTAGCTCTTCTTCTTTTATATCAGGCAGGGGACACAATAATTCACCCCTCCCCAGAGTTGTGGAGGCTGTGGTTGAGGCTCCTGAGGGGGCACAGCACAGAGAGTTTGGTCTCTCCACTGAGGTGGTAAAGACCATTCTCTAATCCACAGCTCACTTCACAAGGAGGTTGTAATGCCGCTATATAGTGCCTGTTCAGTGTATGTAGTGATCAGCACCAATTGGATCCAGTTAACTGCCTGTTTGGTTCAGTTTTGGAATTCCTTCAGGAACAGTTTGCCAAAGGGTTGGCTCCGCCCACCCTCAAAGTCTACACATCTACTCGGTGGAGGAAGTTATAACAATTGTTCATCTGCTAAGGTCCTTCTAGGAGAGAAAGTCCTCCCTGTTAACAAGATGATGCTTCGCAGGTGGATTATCAATGATATTGCATCTTCTTTCAGGTCCTCTGGTCACCCCGCTCCCTTCATGGTCAGACTCTTCACACTCGACCCAGACTGTGGCAGCCTCTTAAGCTTGGTCCTCTGAAGTCTCCCTCCAAGACATCTTCAACACTGTGGGTTGGTCCACTCTGATGACCTTTGTCAGGTTTTATAACCTTGACCTCAGTGCCACACCTTGTCCCTCTGTCCATCGACCCAGTTGTGCCTTTACACACTTGACAGGGACTGGTCAATCTGGTGGTATTGGACATTCGTTCCCAAAATGTTGTTGACACAGCTCATGTTTCTGAAAGTGAACATCTGGTTTTGTATGTAACCCTGGTTTCCTGAGGGAATGAGACGCTGCATCTCCATGCCACACTGTCGGCATCCCTGCAGCGCTTGACATGCTAGCAATAAAGACTGGATGGTTATGAATGAGTAAAACTAAAATAAACATCTGTCTAAAAAAGACAAAGTTTATAGGCAATATTTGATTGTGTTATTTTGATGTTATATTATTTGTTTCATATTTTTATTTCCCTTTGGTAAATCTTAATGTTCATTAGACCCTTTAAGTGAAAGACTATATAATCATGCTAATAACTAGAGCAAGACTGTGAGTTGGACTTGATTGACTTAAATATCTTGCTTTTATACTGATCATAATAAAACGATACAACATTTGTGCAGATTGCTGTTACATATTAGTTTAATCAACACATTTCATTCATATATTTATATTGTAAGCATTGAGCCATCCTGTACATTAACAAGTGGTAATTTGTTTAGTAAAATTTTCTATGCCTGCTAGGATTTTCTTATTAGTAGCATTAAGATCTGCATTTAAGAATAGACCATGGCCAACAGTTGTTTATAATGTTCTTACTTAGCACACCATACACAATAATCTGAGGATAAGCTACAGCCCAGGTGTTGAATGTGTGTCTTTAAAGTGTTAGCTTGTACATGGTTACAAATGCAAGCCTTCAACAGACTGCTGCAATACCATATAAATTCGAGATTTTTGAAAGCTATAATCAGGCAGTGTTGCACTCCACAGGCTACTTTGTGGTGCTGCTACAGACAACAACTACATTGTTTGAAGTAAAATGTATCTGTTGTGTTTATTCAGAAAAATGAGAACTAGAGTTAGAGCACTGCTTCAACAGTCAAATATTATTCAAATGACAAAATTTTTTTACACAAATATATTTTAGTTTGACTTATGTGAGGCTTTGATCAAGTCAAATCAAGAAGCCTTTTATTGTCATTTCAACCATATATAGCTGACGCAGTTCACAGTGAAATAAAACAATGTTCCTTCAGAACATTGATGCTACATAAAACAACCATCACAGAAACAGAAAACAAAACCTTATATAAAGAACAATTCGTTTTACAGAATACTACATTAAAGTATACTGCATCTTATATACTATCTGTACGTTTTGCCACATGTCTAAAAGATACCACTAAATAGACTTTCAAAATTTTCTGTTTATAGAACTTTAATTAATAGACATTGTTTTACTGAGAAACAGATGCAAATCGCTAATGACCATAAGTGGCAATAAAAAAACTGCAGGATGACGAAGAAAAAACCTTGAGGGAAACCAGACTCCAAACCTGTCAGTGTCCAGGTGACACTATATATAATTATTGTGTATAAGTCAAACACTAGCAATAGTGTTAAAAATATGTTCTTTATGAGTGTCTTATAAATATAAGGCATTTGTTGAACACAGGACTGGTTTTATGATTACAGTGGCAGTTTGTTATAGTTTAGAAGAAAAAATGTTTTATTCATGAACTGTTTTTAAGAGGCATGATATTTAACATGTATATGTCCGACAACAATAGCAGAGCATCAACTACAACTGGCTCATACTAAATTAGATAATTTAATACTCAATCAGTATCAAGTTAATGTGGAAATACCAACTTCACATGAATAATGAACAGGATATGAAAACATCAAGAGCTTTAACTAATGAACATTTGGGCAAATTCCTCAATTTTAAGCAAACATATTAATGTTACTTTGTGCATTTCTTAATTTCAATGTTATTGCTACCTTGTAATGTCAAAACAAACTGCTAAACTCATCTGGTTACCTGAGAAATAATTAAGTTGAATGAAGCGAAATGAAAGCACTTGATAAAAGTTGTAAATGTAAAATAGAAGAGTATTACAATTCCAGATTAGCAGTAAGCTATGATAAGATCGCCAATTATCCAAAGTGCATGCTATGATTCTGAGGGAAGTGAAATTTGCCAACTGAACCTCCTGTTGAGAGCACCACTTCCTGTTTCCACAGCAACCCACAAGCAAATTCACTGTTATGAATGCTGGAAGGTATATTTTTCTGTTTCCTCAATACAGAAAACCTTGTAGAGTCATTGTGCAGATGGAAAAGCATATTTTGACAGCTATAACACTGTCTAGCAGTGGTTTCAAACTGAGGTCCATGGTTATGTATGGTTTTGTGCTTTGCTATGAAACTGCTGAGTTAGCCCATGAAAGAAAAAATAAGTAATTGAACTGAGTCATAGCCTTCATTTCACACCTCTATTCTATTAGCCATGCTGTATGTAATCATTATACTACATTATTCACACTAATCATGACAGATGTTTAATGTACTTAGAAACCGTTATGTCACATTTACATTTGTTGAAATCTTGCTGTAATTTAAATGCAATTTTAGGTTTTTAAAGGGTTCTCTGGAAGTTAATAGTGGTTAGATATCTAATATCCTTTGTGACAACTGTTATGCAGATGTAGATTTGAAGATTTGTACATTCAAATATTGTATTTTCTGAAGCTGCAGTAAAGCTCTCGTGCCCTGTTGCTCCATAAACTGAAATGGTCTGAAAAATAGCTGGCTATTATGTTTACTTGAATTGTGTCAAATAATAAATATATATGTTCATTATAATGTTTAAGGCCTGTTTATCTGCATTGGCTATTAGCATGTGTCCATCATTGCTCATGTGACAAACCCAACAGATGCTGCATTAAATTATGGACAGAGACAGTTTGTTACTAACTGGGGAGCACTATGACTGCTCAGTAAGACGGTTATTTTCTGCTCCATAAACTCTTCAGTGGACTACTGTCCAACACCCAAAGGCCCAGTCAGCCAACCCAAAGCAGCAGCTCTGCTTCTTCAAATCCACAGCTGGAAACTAAACCTTTGTTTATGTACATTCCTCCAGAGGAAAATCTGTGAGAATGCAAATGGGCTCTTATGTCTGAGTAATTGCCTTGGGCAGCATGGCGTGCCCATTGGAATGCAATGGAAGGATATGGCATGCATGTACTGTATCTATGTCTGTATGTACAGATAGAAAGAAAGATAGCATTTTTGGTTGGCCCTCAGATGTCTCATTGTTAATTTTAGCTGATGAATCACAAGTTGCACAAAAACGCAGGAGTCTGATTACATTTTAACCATCAAGCTTCATTTGGGACTGGAGTGTCTGCTTCTTTTCACCTATCTTAGCCCACCCTTTGGCCTGGTCTCAGGCAAATTTGACTCCTGCTTGGTGGTCCTGAGCTGCTGTTTCCTAGACCATGCCCTTTATTCTTTCAGCTGGCCCTCAGAGAGGAAAGAGAGAGAAAGGAAAAGAGAAAAGGATCTGGGACCTCAGAGTGTTTGTACACCCGTCCAGTTCTTTTTAAATTTGCAACAGCTGTAATGATGTCAGTACACAGTGAGTAGAATATTCCGGCACTAGTGCAAGGCTTTTGTATAAATGTGTGTACTCAGGTGCGGTGTGTGTGAAGTCAGAAGAGCACAGCAGCCAAGCAGGGGTCCGAGGGGAGCTTTGTCTCAGGGCCAATCCCACTTTGGCACAAGCTTCTTCCCATGAACCCGAGCTCTAGAAACAAAGTGGGGGAATAAATTATCTTTCTCTGAGCTTGTGGTTTACTATTTTTTTTAAACTTGCATTAAAAATCCAGTTAAGAAAGGACATTGCGAGGGCATGAAGGCAGTGTCTTTAAATATAGGACAGTTAAGTACAAGTTGTATGTAAAGAAAACAGGCAAAAGACAAACAATGGCAACAGTCAGTATGAATTTTGAGTTTTAATCAAAGATAAAAAAAAATAAAAAATTCACAATTAATGCCTAATAATTATTTTTAATCAAAAACATTATGAGTAAGAAACAATTTAGTTTGTTGTCGAACATTTGACCTTTTTTATATTAGAATGTATCATAGCAAACTCTGACAGTATGAATTGCTTTGTGAGAAAACTGCAACTGCATTTATTATAATCGAATAGGATTGTAAAGAAGACCAGGATTTCTTGGCATAAGCTTGTAGGTTTGTCTATCAAGTGCCAGTTTAAAGGTTACAGGATATCATGCGGAACAAAGAAATTTGCAAATAGAAGCAAGAAGAATATTTGAGAAAAAAAGAAAAATTGCAGACTTTGTGAGTAAAGCTTTACGCATGCAAATAAATAAATATTATAGTATGACTAAAATGCTATCACAGCATGCTGAAGGAAACACAATATGAACATAAGAGCAAACAAAGACCAGAAGACCTGCCCAAACACAAGTAAAAAAGGAAGTCAAAAAAGGGGAGTTCCATGACCTTTCATTTGCATTTTGTATAATGATACCAGAATTTTTGCTCAACATTCTTTCATTCATACATCTTCAGCAACTGCTTTATCCTGGGCAGGGTTGTGGTGCATCTGGAGCCTTTCCTAGGAACCTTGGGTATGAGACAGGAATTCACCCAGGCTAGTATGCCAATACATTGTAGGACACCACCTACCGAAATATTTTTGAGAGATGAAGGAAACAAGAGAATCCAAAAGAAGCCAACATGATCACATGAAGATGAGAACCACTGCACAAAGAGAAACCCAAGCTTGAACTACAGAATCGTGATTGAACTACATTCTTTAAAAATGTGAGGCACTATTGCAACTTATCATGGTGCCACTCTGATTCCAGAACAATGACATATTACTCATTTATCAATGTTGTCTCCAATTCTAACAGTTTAGCCATTGCTACCTCCAACTAGTTCTCAACCACTCCTCACTCATGATAAAAGTAACTAAATTATATATATTCATAAAGCCAACATTGTTTTCAAACTGCTTTTTTTTTATTTTGTTAATGTCTACTACCTAATAAGTCCAAATTATTTGTCCTAATAGTAGCAGTTACTGTCCATATTACATTTTTTTAAAGTAGCTAAAAGGCATTGTTATACTTTAAGACCCTTAGTTTGACAAATTGGATTATAGTAAAATTTTAGAAATGAACATTTAATTATCAAAATACATAGCTCAGCTGAATTTGAGCCAAATACTGGAAGGTGGGCAGTTAAGAAATATTATGAATTTTACCTCAGTTTTGTTTTGGCAGTTTGATCCGATTTGAACAGACATTTAATCATATGTGGCCTTTATAATTTGGTGTACAGAGCTAGTTGGGGAAATTAAATTAGATATATTTCTGAGTTTGAATTAAACCTAAGGGTATTTGTTAATTAATGCCATGTGTCCATTACTGAGGTTTATTGGCCAGTATGAATGCCTTGGATGAATACTGCTGGAAGCCTAATTTAGAGAAACACTAAATTGATCCAATCTCCCTAGGTGTAAGGAAAATATTTATTCAGTGTTAAATGAATCATATGCAATTCTTATAAAAAATGACCTGTTTTAGCCAGCATCTCAATCTTATCTAAGTGAAATAAGAAAAAACATAAAATATGGATTTTTTTTACATACTAACAGCATTAAAATTCATAATTAGAAATGAAATCTAAATATCTATATGCGTATTTCATTCTGGATAAAAATTCTGTATAATTCCAGGAGCATCTAAGGTAAAGAAACCAAATCTAACCGTTTTGTGTTTCCCTTTTTTTTTCCTCTGATGGGGCAAAAGGGAGAGTATTAAAGAATTCAGAATTATTGCTTCATCCTGGTGTGCCTACAATAATGTGGAATAGCTCACCCATTCAGACCAGACTACAATATGAAATTTTAATGTGATTCTGACTGCTCTAAGAGCATAACCATGACATCATTCTCTTGAAAACTAGCAGCCTGAAGTTCTTAGCAAAAGTTATTTTGTCCCATCACTTCCATTTAGACTACTCAGCAGTTACTACTGATGTTTATTTAATGCCAAAAGCCTTTTAAACTGTCAGACATTTGCCCTTGATAACATTGCAATGAAGGGCTCCCAAGAGAGATATAAAAAAAGGTGCAGCCTGTTTGTATGCACTTACACTGCCCATCCTGCAAAGTGATCATGGAGGGAGTTTTCCTCAATAGTATGCCAAGCTGACAGCAGCAGATCCAGTAGCTGATGCCCTCTGACCTGGGCAAGGCTTAGATTCGGGCCTGAGGAGAGACAGCCAACATTCTGGTGAGAGTCAAGCATCAGGATGCAGATCTTGCCTTTCCATCCACACCCGTCTGACGAGAACTCGGTGCTCAAGTAGAACAAAGCAGCTGTTCCTATTCAGGAGCCAGGGGTTTGGCCAGAGAGCTCAGCTTATGCCAGTCTCACACAGAGGGTGGAGACACGCCAGTGCCTGATCCGGGAAAATGGCCTTCAAAGCAGATCTCCTGATGCCTGGCATTGATCCAGTGCAGCAAAGGCAACATTATGCAGATTATCTCCTTTCCAGGCGAGCTACAAAGGAACGACTGTTGTAACAGGCGGGGAGAGAGAGAGAGAACACATTAAAATGAACAAGTGCACAACCTTTTTTTTGAAGCTGTTGCTTTGAAGGAAATGAAAATAAAGAAAATGAAGTGCAGAATAACTGAAGCGCCTGTCTCTGAATCTCATAAAAATGTATGTGGTAAGATACATTAGCATAGTGTATCAAAATCAAAGCTGAGGACTACATACTCTTAAGCAAAAAAAATGGAGTGTTCAGCAAGCCAAGGGCATTTTATTTCTCTATAGTGATCTCCTGACCTTGTTTTAGTTCTGATCTAATAAATCTTTGGCGAAACAGTTTGTTCAACACTTGATTTACGCCCTAAATATTCATCATTATGCTGGCTTGGTCCTGAAAGCAATGAAAATAGCTCAAACAGGCAGTGGCCTGTAAACTCTATTTTCTTTGGGTAGGCTGTCATAACAGTGTCAAGAGTAAACTTTTCTCTTTTTAACCGAGGAGTGACTTTTTTGTGAAGAACCAAAAGAATGCCCTTAATGAAATCTGAGATAGCCATTTCAAAACAAATGGCCTGTGAATTCTTAAAAAAAAAAACAGAATAATGATTGATCAGACTGAAATGTTAAACAGATTTTTAGGTAGGGTTTTATAGGTGCTTTCACATATGTAGGGTTATCTTAACCTAAAGTATTTGTGAATCCCCAGTGGCAGAGGCCCTCATGGCCTGTACCATAGTAGGAATTCTGGGGGATCTTGAAGCCACTGTAAATAAATGCTAAAAAAAGGACTGGCCAAACCCATAAAAAAGGATGTGGAATGTTGTACTGACAAGTGGAACTGCAATCATAGAATATAGAGAAAAAAAAACATCGCATTCCTCTGGCTGGTGTGCAGCCTCCACCAGACGGAAGTGCAGAAATGTGAGTGTGTGTGTGTGTGTATGTGTGTGCGCGCAACAGCGGCTCTTTGCTGCTGACCAGCCTGTAGTGTCCAACCAGCTCCCTCCACCCAGAGCCACCACTATACAGGCTTTTATCCTTAGCCTCTCAATCTTACACAGCCACTAACCATGGATTAAACAGGCCAAATGACCAGAATATAAAATACCCAGCCAACCCAGGCTTGTCTTAAAAACACTTATGCCTCTGTAAGGCCTTGAGTTTTTGGAAGAGGAATGCAAGGGTTTTAGGCCATTTTGCATGGACAAATTGTGCAATTTTTATTTGTTTCAAAATGCAAGTTCTTGCTGTTGCTGTTTCTAGCTTGTAAAATAATGTGGCAATGCAAAGCCTTGAGCAGAATGATCTCTTCTTGGATTGTACTATCTAACTCTCAATTCAACCTGACTTTTTTTTTTGTAATCCAGTCTGCCTCTGAATTGCAAACTCATACCAATGCCAAAGAACATTCCTCCCTGTCACTAATTATATAAAAAAGGGTTTGGTCTTGGGGGAGATACTGGATTCAATATCACCAGTATCCAAAGCAAACAGAGCCTGTGCTGACAGTGAGATACAGTGTTGATTGCCCACCGTGCCAAGCTTGGCCCAGGGAACATCTGTAAATAAGACCATTATTCTCATTGCAATTAAGTTTTCAGATCTCAGGGCTGTAAGAGATATGAGACCAAAGGGACTGTAAATCAACATTAAATATGATTTTTTAAGCTACAAAATGGGGAAAGGATAAGAGGACTGTGGATATAATTTTCTTGTACTGAACAGAAGCTGCAGTGGGTAGCTTTACAGCCTCATAAATCCAGGTCCCTGTTTCAGTCCTCAGTTCCGGTTTCGAGCTGTATGGAGTTATTTCCCTGTGGGTTTCATGAGAGTTCTCTGTTTTTCTTTCATCACCCCAAACAAGATGAGAATATTCACAGGATTGGCTAACCAAAAATGCCCTTAGCTGCAAGTGTGTGTGCTTGGTGTCCTGCAATCAATTGGCATCTGATTCAGTGTGTGTTTCCACTTTATGCCACGTATGTATGCCTTAGTGTTTCGTAAAAAGGTTTTAGATCCACATTAACCATGACCGGCACAATAATAAACAACCCGGAGACATTTTAGTGGCAAATATTTCACCATTACTTTTCATTACTATTACTTTATAGAAGATTCTTGCATCTCAAAATGTTATGGGTTTAACTTCAAAATACTATACACAATGTCTCACCATACAGACCAATGTTTTTTTTGTATTTTTTTAGTTCTTCACCCATCCAATTTCGCCACAGCCAACGGAAACCGTCCTAAGTGATATAGTTTGCAGAGTAAATTTTGCAGGATGATTGCCATTTTTACTACCCAAAAGAATTTATACAGAACGACTTGCCCTAAAGTCCATCTATCAAGTGGCAGTATACTGTACACTTGTGGGTGAGTCGTCATAGTGCCAGGTTCTCGGGCTGCCATGAGGAAGCCAACATTACATTGGAAAACTTTTGTTTTTCCTCGCCCACTTAATTCATGGTTCTATCCCATGACCATAAATTATAGTATATTTTCAGATAAGAACTGGCATAAAAACCTGGCAAATTTACTTCACCGTGGTGAATGCACTGTAGAATACTTTCGATTAGGCACTTATTTTATGACAGCACCAAAGCTAATTTCTACTTTGATGGATTCTCACTAAAAACATTAGTTTACACACATAGAGTTTTGCACTCACTAGACAAAGGAACCCTGTACTTAAAATCTCCATGATATTGCTTAGGAACCATGATTTGATTCTGAACAGTGGTTACTAGCTACTAGAATCAAAAAGGCAGAATATATATATATATATACACACATATATAAAATGTGACAGGTGTGAATGAAGATGGTAGTGAAAAAAATCCTCCAAATTTGAAAAAAGATTCTTGCTAACTTTGCACTGGTCTTTATATATATATATATATATGCTAAAACTACACAAATTTGACACTAGTTAGTGAGCAAGCTAATATAAAGACCAGTGCAAAGTTAGCAAGAATCTTTTTTCAAATTTGGAGGATTTTTTTCACTACCATCTTCATTCACACCTGTCACATTTTACGAGGACAATGTCTTAAATGAGGAGATGTCATGTGGTGTTGCTGCACAAGTTTCATCTAAAATCTTTCATCAGCTCCACTGATGATGGAGAGCCACCCTACTAATAACAGCAGTGCCAGGAGGCATCTGACGCATTGGAGTGGTAAATAAAATGATATCACTTACTCTTACTTACTGAGAAGCCCCAAGGGTGCATAAAGATGGAATCGTTGTCAGAGTTGTAGCTAGATATTCTAGCACCTATTAGCTCCTGAAATAAAAAAAATACTCACCAAAAAAAATAAAAATATAAAAAAAATCACTTAAACACTAACTTGCACTAACTCAAATGCATTTTTACTTCACTCCAAGTGAATGTCTGAAAAGTAAATAGTATGCAGAAAGATGCCAAGCACGCAAAAGTCAGTTGCAAAGCACATTAAGGTTGTCCAATTCTCAGTAGACACACTCACTACCCTTGTGGTGATTTTATTTCTTAATCCGAGTATAAACCAAGCAACACATATTTCAGGTATATCAAATCTTATCTTTGATTGATTAATGATACTCATTTGTCAACTCTTCCTTCAGTGTGTAAGTTGTCAAATACTACTGAAAAAACAACAACAAAAAAAACAGGGCAAATAATTTTTCCAGTCAGAAATTTTAACTTTAACGCCCCACAGGAAGACTGAGAGTATGGCAAGAATTCAGACGTAATTGCATTCCAGCCCATCTAGTTTAACATAGCTATTAGTATGTTTAGGGGAGAGGGGTGAAAGGAAACTGTACAATCCATTAGAAAGTGTCATTGAAAGTGTTCTTGTTATACTATCGGTTATCTGTTTATTATTATCTGTAACATTATTTATTTATTTGGATTGACAAAAGACAGACAAATAAATATGCACCACAGCACACTGCATCTGGTGAAATAAGATAAGAGAAGATAAGAGAAGATACAGTATACCTTTATTCACAGTGGGGAAATTTCTCAGTTACAGCAGCAAAGAAAAAGAAATGTGCAAATATGAAGGTCATGTCATATAATAGGTCATGCCAGATATTGACTAACCTACATTCCACTACAGGCGAGTAATAAAAAGCTGGTAGAATAAAAAATAAAAAATAAAAACCCATCAAACTGTAAATGTCTTAAGGACATATGTAAGAATTCATTGGAGATGACACATAAGCTTGCTCCATGGCTTGGGATCTGTGCTAATGTCTAATGTATTCCAGACAAACCACAGAAAAGATGTGATGAAATATTATGAGAAGCTATCAAAAAACATACAAACAAATATAAAACATATAAATATATATATACAGTGAGGAAAATAAGTATTTGAACAACCTGCTTTTTTGCAAGTTCTCCCACTTAGAAATTATGGAGGGGTCTCATCTGACCACATGACTTGCTCCCATAACTCCATGCTTCACAGTAGGGATGGTGTTCTTGGAATGGTACTCATCATTCTTCTTCCTCCAAACACGTTTAGTGGAATTATGACCCAAAAGTTCTATTTTGTTCTCATCTGACCACATGACTTTCTCCCATGACTTCTCTGGATCATCCAAATGGTCATTGGCAAACGTAAGACGTGCCTGGTGCTGGTTCAAGCAGGGGAACCTTAAGTGCCATGCATGATTTCAAACCATGACATCTTAGTGTATTACCAACAGTAACCTTGGAAACGGGGGTCCCAGTTTTTTTCAGGTCATTGACCAGCTCCTCCCTCTAGTTCTGGGCTAATTTCTCACCTTCCTTAGGATCATTAAGACCCCTCGAGGTGAGATCTTGCCTGGAGCCCCAGTCCGAGGGAAATTGACAGTCATGTTTACCTTCTTCCATTCTCTAATGATTGCTCCAACAGTGGACCTTTTTTCACCAAGCTGCTTGCCGAATTCCCCGTAGCCCTTTCCAGCCTTGTGGAGGTGTACAATTTTGTCTCTGTCTTTGGACAGCTCTTTGGTCTTGGCCATGTAAGTAGTTGGATTCTTACTGATTGTATGGGGTGGACTGGTGTCTTTATGCAGCTAACGACCTCAAACAGGTGCATCTAATTTAGGATAATAAATGTAGTGGAGGTGGACATTTTAAAGGCAGACTAACAGGTCTTTGAGGGTCAGAATTCTAGCTGATAAACAGGTGTTCAAATACTTATTTGCAGCTGTATCATACAAATAAATAGTTTAAAAATCATACATTGTGATTTTTTGATTTTTTTTTTTTTTAGATTATGTCTCTCACAGTGGACATGAACCTACAATGACAATTTCAGACAATTTCCCCTTCATGATTTCTAAGTGGGAGAACTTGCAAAATAGCTGGGTGTTCAAATACTTATTTTCCTCACTGTATATATACATATATATATATATATATATAACTCCTTCAAAATTAATCCCAGTGTGTTAGCAATAGATTTATAGGGCCAAGTGAGCAGTCTTATGGGACGCAGGGTGGAGAAGTAGGCAGCATTAGCAGCAGACTGTTCAGGTAGGGGAGTATTTAAATAACAAGACAGTGAAGTCTACGATAAGCCATTGCATAATGCCACCCAAAAGAGAGCATTAAAAATTGTGCCAATAATTACACTATTGAAAGGGTACTATTGAAAGAGATAGAGAGAGTGGCAGCAATGCTTTTCCTTGTTAGTCGACTTTTGGGTCTTTAGACCGTCTTCGTGGTTATCACGTGTTCATTCTCTTTATATGTTAGTGTTGTGTTTTACAATTGTCTACACTTTATATAATAGATAGATTTATAAAAAAGAATCGAAAATTAGATGGACCCATTTAATGTAGAGTGAAAGGTCATTTGTTTATAGAGAAGCTTATTTTTTGTGACATAAAACAGTGTAAGGAATGCAACCATTATCTGTATCAATATCAGTATAATCATAATTTATACATGGTACTTTATCTACACACAACCCCCACTTTTGTGCATGCAAACACACACACACACACACACACACACACACACACCCCACCATCACCACCACCATGCTTGAACATGTTCCTCTATCTACATATCATGCATGCAAAGGTTTTTAGGTTATTTTGTTCAGGCTTGTATCACTTCGTTTCCAAAGAGCTGCTTCCAGCATTACATCACACACTCCAACAAAAGGCATGATGGTGTGGATTGGGTCAGGTAGCTGGCTGAAAGGATGGAGGTGTAAGATTGGGTCTGACTTAAGAGTTCAAGTAGAAAGGTCAGACAAAGGCTGTTTGGGATATATGACATATGAATGGGAGGGAGAATTAATGGAAGGAAGGGCAATATGAGAACAAATTACATGTCATACTCTAATACACAGTTATATGTTTTCATTTCACATGACTCAACCGTAATCACACATTTTTACAGACACCCAAAAGTATGACCATTTACAGGCAAATGTTTCAGGATTAAATAGCATGATGTACAGTTAATCTGACAGAAGACATAACTTGTGTTAAATGATTAACACATGGCTGAACACAAAGGAATTTAATGTTCACACAACCAGTGTCAGCCAAAAGGCCTAAGGACAAACTAAAAAAAAAAAACTTGAAAAAAAAAAATTCACCAGACAATAATTTAATAACGCAAATTCATAAAAAGCATGTTACTGGGATTTACTCCCAGGCTCCGTCTGCACTACACACAGTTAAGGCCAGAAGGAAACTCGACCGCAACAATATCCCTAAAGTTTCCCCACATTGCAAACCAAATGAAATATCAAATAACAAAATAAATATTGTATATTGATATTAAAAAATAAAAATACCTTAATCATGTAGCGCCCCCTGCCCTACTTAGTTGTGTCAAGTCTAAGCTCTTTAGGGTGGGGCGACGGGTACCAAACTTGAGTGAATACCAGGGGTTTTTCCTAACTCTTTCGCCGCCATTGACGAGTTAAAGGGATACACACCAATTCTCAGATCACATAATAAATGTTTATCTCTTTAAACACAACGCAGTCTAATGCATAGAATACTTAAACCTGATAATCAAACAAACCTCTTCAGACACCAATTATCTGAATAGTGCAGTTATTTAAAATGAGCTTTTAAATAATTATGACTATAGCTTTTTTCTAAATGCACATATATTAGAGGGTTACAATCATAAAACTATAGATTTGTTGAGTAGCCATCATTTCTCTTAATTTTTTTATTTCCAATTTGAAAAGTAGTTTTAAATTTCATACATTTATCATTAGATAGACAAGTTATTATTTTGTTTCACAATTAATTGTAATGGCTTTGGGACTTATTTGTTCCTAAGCCTTCATATAATTTTTCATTAATATTTTATCTTATTATTATAAGTTGCTTGAGAGAGCTTATGATTGTAAATGTTTGTGAATGTGTATTATATATGCTTTTTGAATATTTCATTCCATTCTAGTCAAGTCAAGTCAATTTCTATAGCACTTTTCACAACAGACATTGTCTCAAAGCAGCTTTACAGAATTTAAGAGTTAAGGTAAACGATGTATATTTATCCCTGATGAGCAGCCATAGCGACTGTGTCAAGGAAAAACTCCCTTAGATGTTATGAGGAAGAAACCTTAAAAGGAACCAGACGTAGGGCGTCGCTCCGCCTTAGACCTCCACGTAGGGCATCGCTCCACCTCATCACATTGGCCAGAAAGTGCTTGGGGCAGCCACCTGGAGGCTCGCTTCACGTTTAGTTCGGCCTTTTCTGTCCTCCAAGGCGTTCACCTCAAGCCCCGCTGTGTCCGCCGCTGGCACTTCACTTGCCTCGTGCCCCAGAATTATTGTGCCTTTTCAGCAAGAATGCTCTATTGCCTTCAGTGGACTTTGCTATTCTAAGAACTACTAGAAGTCTGGAGTTTCGAGATCTCATGGAGCGTGATGGATTGTAGCTTGTAGTTTGTAGTTGATTTGAAACTTAACAGGTAGCCAGTGTAGGGATGATAAGATTGAGGTTGTATGGTTATATGGTTTTCTCAACCTTGTGAGAACTCTGGGTGCTGCATTCTGGACAAACTGTAGCTTGTTTATTAATGATGCAGGACAACCACCTAGTAATGCATTACAATAGTCCAGTTTGGAGGTAATTAATTCATTTTCAAAAGACAATTTGGTGTCTAAAATAACTCCCAGGTCTTTTACTGTTGAACTAGTAGTTACAGAACATCCTTTTAAATGCAGACTAAAATGCTGGAGCTTTTGTGTACTGGTTTTTGGGCCGATGATCAAACTCTATCAAAAAAGATATATAGCTGGGTATCATTAGCGTAACAGTGGAAGCTTATCCCATGCCTTCTAATAATATTTCATAAGGTAAGCATGTTTATTGTGAAAAGCAGGGGTCCTAGAACTGAACCATGTGGCATGCCATAATTTACTTGCATTAACCTGGATAGCTCTCTCTCATTTAAGTCTACAAAATGGTAACGATAAGACAGGTAGGATTTAAACCAGCTTAATGCCTGTCCCTGAAAGACGATGTTATTTTGTAAGCAATCTAGGAGAAGATCATGATCTATAGTGTTGAATGCAGCACTAAGATCTAGTAAAACTAGCAGAGAAATGTAGCCTTTGTCTGAAGCTTAAAACAGTTCATTAGTGAATTTAAACTAGAGCAGTTTCTGTGCTATAATGGGGCCTGACTGAAACTCTTCAAAGATATTGTTCTCTTGTAAGTAGGAACATAACTGGGCAATCTTTTCTAAATTCTTAGACATAAATGGGAGATTTGAAATGGGTATGTAATTTGATAGTGTGTTTGGATCCAAATTGGGTTTCTGAATGAGGGACTTAATAACTGCTCACTTGAGGGGTTTAGGGACGTGACCAAAAGATAGTGAGTTAATAATATTCAGAAAAGCCTCACCACCTGTATGTAACACTTCTTTCAATAGTTTAGTTAGAATGGGATCTAACTGACATGTTGTTGGTTTAGCTTTGGTAATAACATTACACAGCTCTTCCTGTCCTATAAACAAAAAACAAAAGACAAAAACAGGAAGACAAAAAAACAATTCAGGTTTATTTAAGGAGGAAAAAAATAAATAGTGAAGTTTAGTTTAAAAACTGCAACAGAAATACAAACACGGAACCTGCGGCAAACAAGTCAAACACAGGAAGCTACGTCACCACTGGCTAGTCCCCACTGGCTGTTATAATAACCTCCATTCTTCTTAGAAGATGTTCCCCTAGATTTTGGAGTGTGCTTGTAGTGATTTGTGCTCATTTGATCACAAAGGCATTTGTAAAGCCAGGTATTAATGTAGGGCGTGGAGGTCTGTGGTGCAGACAGCGTTTCAATTAATGCCAAAGGTGTTTAATGGGGTTCCAAAGGGGTTGCGCTCTATAGCAGACCACTCAAGATCTTCTATTCTAAACCATGTAAGCCATATCATCATGGAACGGGCTTTGTGCCCAATTCAAGTGAAGGGCAAGTTTAATGCTATAACATAGAAAGTCATTCCTTACAATTGTGTGCCTCCAGCTTTGTGGTAAGTTTGGGGAAGAACCACATATGGGTGGAAAAGTCCAATAACTGCATAGCATCCTATACTATGTAATACTGTCAAGACCTTTGCACACTACTTCGTTTAAATGTTAACACTTATTTCATATGACATCCAGCATTGTTCAGAGTGTTCAATGGCTGGAGTAATAGCATGTGTGCAAGTGTGAGTATGCGTTTTTAACATGCGTGCATGCCTCTCTCCCCAACTGGCCTCCTTTAGTTCCACATAAATCCTTCTACACTCAAGTTCATGGCTGCACAGCACCTGGAATGCCACAATCAGTAGTACACGAGCTTTGGCTATCAATGGTGCATGGGCACAGTGCCACCACTCAGCCAAATCATCAATCAAGTCATAATCCCCTAATGCCTGCAAGGCTAAACGGCCCTCTCCCCTTCATACCTCCTGTAGCCATGATTGCACTTCACGGTAACAGAAGTTTTGTTTTTACCTGTCTGTATAAATACTGAGTCAGCAATCTCATTCTGACCCACTTGATAAACGACTTCTTTGGTTGGGAAACTGAAATATAACACCAGCACAATATGACCTGTTATTTTTTTTTCACCTTCACTCGTAAAACACACAGCAGCTTTCCTTTACCAGCTTATTCTGCAGCAAGCAAAGCATCAATTATATCTGTGAATAACTTTTCAAATTTGCATTTTTTTTTAAACCTACTAGATGTGTCTATAGCTTATATATACAGTATCGCTAAACTATTTATTGCTTAGTTATGTTGTTTTATCAAAAGGACATAGGGATTTTATTTTATTTGGAAGAGCTACTGTACATGTATGGTGTAATAGAACCTGTTGCAAACACCACTCCATTACATGCTATCACCTACTGTATGACTGTTATTCAAGAAGCTGGCTGTCAGGATGGAACTTTCCACTGCACTATGAAAATCCTTTGAGAGGAATCTGAAAGCCTGTCTGCCAGTGCAGTATATCATTGGATATTAGCCATGCTTTTCAATACATTCATAATAGTTAGAACATAGAGTCAATAAATCTTGCTACACATCACGTAAAGGAATCTGAAGAGTAAGAATTAAAAGCCTTTCTGTATTTGTGTTTTAATATAGGACATGAAAGCAATCTAAACTTCCTCTATAATATCTTACACACATGATTCTCAAATCACTAAGCTAATTTATTTAAAACGCTGAAAAGTGTTATTGTTTAATCTTATATTGCAACCTAATTCAGATTTTTTTCTAACATCCAAGTTTATAATTGTTCTGAACTCCGAACAACAATGCGTTCACATTTCTTTCTTCCACATACAATATATTTACAAGATACGTCACAACATCTGAGATAATTATGGAAACTATTTGATATAAATCGATTTCCTTTCTCAATTATCTGCTCTCTACATTAACATAAACCGTTCATTTTTCCTATGATTAATTATTCATCACAGAGAATAAATAATCATATAATTAATATAAAGTACTTCCTAGAATTTTCTTCAGGGAAGCTTCATTCCCTTCAGTGTGTTCAACATGTTTGGATAATATATCTGTTGAGGGACAGGGATTTGGCTGCAGATGTTATCTTCCACATGACAATGATTTGAGCTTTCAAGCAACTCAATCTCCTGAGCCAATAAGCCTTTGAAAACAAATGCTGACTACTGAGCACTGTTTCTTGGAATTGGGAAAGTTTTTTTTGGCTACCAACTGTGACTGATCCCATTTAATATAGAAAGATATGATTTTGGTAGACATATTGTACAAGTCCAATGTATGTAAGCAGCCTAATAAAATAGCGAATGATTGTTGTCTGGAAAAGTAAGTAAAGTCCATATGTTAGTCACCTGCACAGAGCCTAACCTTTATGTTCACTTGGGTTTGTTTGCACCAATTATTATTTGGGAAGTGCCTGATGATTTGGTGAGAGCATCATATCTCAATCGAAATATTACAAAAGATAAAGACATTATTAACAACTTGGAGTGCCAGATGAGCTTGATATTTACTAAAATAATTTTCAGATTTATTGTTCTCTGGATAAGGACTGTCATTATCCATTTTGTAATTTTTAAATCTTAACATTTAGTGTGTATTAAACAATTAAGGTGGTAAAAAGTGTCTCGCAGAACACTTGTGTTGTGTATCCCAGCCATATTTATTTTTAATATTGACTGTTTAAAAATTATACAGACATAAATCACTTAAATCTAAACATTGTGCTACCCGTATAAGTACCCATACTAATTTTTCTTGCTGCCTACCAATTATTTGTTGTATTTAATTTACTTGTGTATGAGGCACACCTGTCATAAAACCTATTCTAATACAGATATTTGTTTGACAAGGCTGAGTAATACTATGCATACACCTAAACCTAATGTTGTAAAATTTTAGTACAAAAAAATAAATATAAATCTGACAAAAAAAAAAATTTTGGCCATGTGTCCTAAAAAGAGTCAGATATTCCAGCTGAACTGATGACATGTTACTTTCATTATAAAAATGCTCATGCAATATAAAAATAAAAAAACCTACTTCAGTATTCAGTTGAATTAACACATCTGTGAAACAGTCTTAGCAAAAAAACAAACAAACAAACAAAAAAATACCCTAAACAAAGGGAGATAAACAAAACAAAATGCTAAACAAATAGCATGTCTGCTTTTTGAAATCTAAGTTTATTTAAGGCCAACACCAGAAGGATGCAAAACCTGGTATCAGTTAGGCCACTATAATTTGTGAAACACGGTTTTGTTTTGGTTTGGTGTGGAAACTGCAAATTCTTTGACTATAATAAGTCAAAATTTGGGCACTATTTTCTTTTCCATAGAGATTGGTCTGCATTTAAATATGGCATGGGTTAAAACAGTCCAAGGAGCATCTGTTAAAAACAGATGTGTGTCTATGCCATCCTGTCTACCTCATATGAAGCTGTGCATGCATATTAGCATTCTGGTGGGAGGAATGGTAATGTGATCCTGCGGTATGTCTCTGCAGTGGAGTCCAGGGTTTGTAAATATTTATTCCGCTGCATACTGATACACATGCAACCTCCGCTCATGTTGTTTCAGGAGCATACTCTTCCGAGTGGCGATCAGTGAAAAATGCCAGAGAGGAATTCCTGTGTTTGGGATCACGCCACATTCGTCGTTTACAGTCCATGAACTAGGCAAAGGGTGTGGATTATTAGAAAGAAAATAAAGACTGTTTCGTGGTTACAAGTTCAGAAGTTTATAATCTAGGAAGAATAACACATGCATAGTTACACATCAGCAAAATCACCAGGATACACAATGTCAACTTTCATTGTTTAAATGTCACTTTTTAAAAAAGAACAAAACTGCAGACAGAGTTCATAGCTACGATGATAAAATGATGTGATGAATACAATAAACCAGCCAGTTGTGCCAGAGACCACAACAGAGATGAGAAATGGAAGGTGGAGCACTTCTCCCTCTGGCCCATGAGCACATTCATAATCAAAAAGACTCATGGCATACACAACATTTGGCAGATTCACCCCAGGCTGAGATATCAACCAAATGCGGTGTGATTCCCTACTGAACCAGCTCCAGGTCCAGCCCTGTTTACGTGACAATGCTGTGCAAGGCTTTCAATAACACATTCACTTTTAATTTATTGCACATACAGAGTAACTTGTCTTTTCCAAATCCATGTTCAGCTCACTTGAGCATTCTCTATGTCAAAATAACTTTTTACCCCCTAAGAGCTCATGAAAACAAATATTGATTTAATCCATGACGATGCTGGATAAAATATTTTATGCTTTGACAAAGGATTGTTAGGTACTTAAAAAAACACTTTCTCTGTGGAATATCATTCTTTACAAATAAAGGCACTGAAATCAAACCTCCCTTGTACTGGCACATTCCTATGCTCTAGAAGTTATCATGACATTCATCAAACTAATTGTGCCATAATCAAAATGATTGTGCATTATTGATTGTGATAGCGCATTCTTCACAAGCCTATTATGATTCGTAGTCCTGATCCACTGTATTCCAAAATAATGATCTTTTTAGGATTTCGTTGGAATTCAGTGGGAGCTGCAGTTGCAGTACCTGAGAGCAGTGGATAGGGGTTCCCCTCAATCAAGCCTCAATAGAATTTTAGAGATAGGATCACTACATAGCACAGCTTTGGAAACATACTTTATTGTTACAGTATGTTGCAACACATGGAACCATGGCACCAGAAAGACAAACAATTTTTTCATGCTTTCAATCTTTCAGTGGGTATGTTTGAAAGCACATTTGCCCTCTATGGAAAAAAATGTTTTACCATCATAATAAATTATGAAAAAGCTTTGAAAAATATTATTGGTAAAGATATTGAGTGGATGCTTTCTAAAAAGAAAAAATACAATAAATCATACATGTATGTACTTTTGTGAAAGATAGAATGGGATACAAAAAAGATGCTGAGTTATGTAAAAAAAAAGGAAAACATTATTCAGAATGAACTGATAATAATTTTTTCAGACAAAAATAAATAAATATATGAATAGGTCTAAAGTTGAACCAACTAGATTATATATTCAGAAGTTTATTTCTCTTATATTTCATCAATTGATCATACTGTATGCAATCCAACACTAACAAACTTTAATCCTTAAAGTGTTAGCGTCAAATTTTACCTATTTTCAAATTACTGTATTTTCCGGACTATAAGCCGCTACTTTTTTCTCACGTTTTGAACCCTGTGGCTTAAACAATGAAGTGGCTAATTTATGGATTTTTCCCGGTTTCACAAGCTTCAAGCCAAAAAACTGAGCCCCATAACATTAGACCAATGAAATTGCTGAACGGGTTCAGGTGAACCAATGAAACTCTTTATATTAAATCAGATGCGCTCCCACTGCATCATAAATATGGATGAGGTTCCTTTGATGTTTGACCTGCCGCTCACTCAGACAGAAAATGCGAATCATACAACACGCTGAAAACAACCAGGCATGAAAAAACGCGCTTCACCTGTGTTCTGAGCTGCACGGCATCGGGAGAAAAGCTTCACCGGTGGTGATTTTTAAACACACGACGATGCCAAAAGAAAAACTTTTAAAAGAAATAGTTGTGAAAGGAAGGAGAAAGACAGTGAACAATGACTTTCTTGGAAGGCTAATGTTTAGATACAAGCCGTGTAACAGACACTGTCTTTCATTAAAACCTGTGTAAAGTTCATTAGTTTCAGTGTAGACACCTGTGACTTATAGACAGGTGCGGCTTATTTATGTTCAAAATTAAATTCTTTGTCAAATTCAGTGGGTGCGGCTTATATTAGGGTGCGTTTAATAGTCTGTAGGTATAATGTAAAAAACACTATTTACTTTTTTTTCTGTTGGAACAAGACTTTATGGCAGCTAATTTAACACAACAAAAGAAACTGTCACCATTTTAGTAAATTTTGAATGTCTTAAAAAAGTGAGCTTACCCCCTCCCCCACCCACCCTGCCTTCTATAGGGACACCTAAAGGAACCCCCCTGGAAACACAACATTTCTTGTGGCATATTAATATGATATATATAAATATAATAATAATTTTTACGGGTGCGGTGTACACAATATGCACAAAATTCTCTGAACTTGCTATTCATAAATAAGGCTCATAAGTTTTATCAGTTTAATTCTGCAGCAATACCAGTCAAGCAGTGATCTTTCGGGTGTCTTCTTGTTCAGGATCATACTCTACATCATCCTCATCTTTAGATTACTTTTATGACCAAATATATAGTCCATAACCTCATAGACACTGAATCTATGAGGTGTCTATGAGGATATGGACCATATCTTTGGTCATGAATGTGATTTTGAGGACAGAGAGCAAAATGACACTGAGGAGGATGTGTTCGAGGATGATGATGATGATCCTGAACAAGAAAACACATCTGATGAAGAGGACAGCCAAAATTGCACAGATGCCTAAAGAGAAATCTTCAAATAAAAAATAAAGGTGACATTCCATGGTTGTCAATCCCTTATGACAACCAAGGCAGAGCAACAACTGAGAACATCATCAGAATGACCTCTGGGTCTACTAGATACACATGTTTGTCACATTTTCAAGAAATCAAGACATAATTTGAGTTGTTCATACCAACATCTGTTTACAAGATCCTGCTTGAGATGGCAAACACTGAATGAAGAAGGGTGTTTGGGAACAGATGGGTGGAGATTGACAAAACACCCCTGGATGATTACAAAGGGCTGTGGGTTTTTGCTGGGGTGTAGATATCCTGTAATAAGGCTACAGCCAGCTTATGGGATGGAGAGTGACCCGGAGTATTTTTTGAGCTACCATGTCAAGTCAGACCTTTCATGTGTTGTTAAGAGTTATCCGCTTTGACTGGAAAATGTAGCTTGTTCCCATTAGAGATGTTTGGGACAAATATGTGGAGCTAATATTAATTATTAATTATTAATTAATAATTAATATAATGAGTGAATTTAAACATATTTTAAAGTGGTATATTCTTAAAAAAAAAATTTAATTAATAAAAATAAACAAAACATTTAAAACTGTGTTTAAATGGTTATCAATGCATTACAAGTTAGCTATGAGGTTAAAAAAAATTATTAGAGTATTAAATGATATTTATTTTTCTTTGAGCATTTTGGGGCTGAGTTAATTAATGGGTCAAATTTGACCAGCTAACAAGAAATATGTTGGCAGCTTTCTAAGACATAACAAAGGTTATTTAATTAAACACTGACACACTGACAAATCTACATTTGATTTATATATGGTTCGAAACAATCAAACAATTAAGTTATTGTTATCATCTGCTTAGCAACTGTTCCCTCCATAACGTCATTATCTTACAATATTCTCACAATGTACTACATGCCATACAGATAGTTAAACACAGCAGTCTTGAAATCAGTGTTATAAATTCCAGTTTACCATCAAACACTATACGTTATTTTAGGGCTGCTGTTACAGGAAAATAATCAGTGATGAAGTGATGTGATGTGGCCCAATACTGCAGACATTGCCTATTGTTTTGCTGCTAATGGAAATCCTCAACATATCAAAAAGTATACACATTTTTAAAATAAAATAACATTAACTGTCAGGCACTCAACAATGTCTAGGTTTGATAACTGATATATCAATTGTAATTTCTGATATTATTCAGATATTGTGCTTTTAATTCATGTACATAGAGCATTTTTTTTTTATTTAGATGGAAAATTGTTATTAATTTGTTATTTATTATCTATTTAATTATATTCTTAAAAGAACAAATTATTAAGGGGTTACATTTTCCAGTATCACTACATGACCAGGTCCCCCTTTTATTTAGTGAAATACTTTTTTTCTTTCTTTCTTTTTTTTTAATACTATTTATTGGATAAAAACACACCTGTTACCATTTAATGGCTCTCTGGGGCTCATGGAGTATTTTTACTACTCCACACATTGCCAACCTATTTTTTATTTTTTTACTCAAAATGTATTTACAATGAAGTCTGAGGTCACCATGCCCCGTTTCTTTTCAAATAGTTTATTCTCATACAAAATGGTTTCCTCCCTTCGTGATGAATGAAGTAGGGGTCCTCTCTTCTTGCAAAATGGACTTCTAGCCTTTCAGCCCAGGACAACATGCACAGGCACAAATGGGAGATTCCTTCAGTCAACAACACTAGACAATTCTGCTGAGTCAAAAATAGTCTCACATATTACAAAAGGTATAGCCCAAGTCTAAGATACGACATCTAATTCATCAATCAGTACCTGCGCTTAAGTAAACACTTATCTTTAAATCCCAGAGTATGGTGTTTAGACATGTTAGTCATCTCCTTGTTGACATTCTTAAAATAGTTACCAATAGCATTGTTGCAGTGTGCGTGTACATGTTTCTGTGTGCTTCGAGACTGTCGTTGGCAGGTGCGCCATTGTTCCCCAACGAGTGGAGTATTACAGGTGAGCCCTGCCTTTTTTTTGATTCTTCAGCTCCCCTGACAAGCAACAGCCATCAGTATATGAGCTGTTAAATTTTCCATTTTGTTGTAAAAGAGACACTGATACCTCCATGGCTTCCCTGGGCTTTTCCGACCAGCAGGATGTTCAGCTTTAAAGGTGTAATTTACTACGTGACAGTGCATACTTTTTTATTGTGTATGAATGTCATCCAGTATTCATTGTGCTAGAGGTTGAAGCCGAGACTAATTGTGGTTTGCCAGGTTTCGACAAGGTTTCCATCTATATGGCTAAACTCCATGCAAATCTCAATGGATCCAACTTTGTTAGTGATTTTGTATATCTTTTTATCTTACACCCCATTTAATCAAATATTCAAATATTAATTGATCAAATATTGCTAGGGTTATATTCTGTCATCTTACACTATTTATTTTTTTTTACACTATTGCTAAAACATACATTCTAAATACTGGTTCCTAAAGTCATGGACTAAGAATACTAATAGTATTATTAGTAAAAATTATTATGGAGTATGGATAGAAAAGCAAAGCTCTTTAAAGATGTGTTAGTTCGGGTATTTCTTAAAAAGGTAGGTCATTTTGACTTCATTTGACTAATGTGAGTGACATCTTTCTATCTTAGAACCTCCACTTTAAATGAAATAGTCAAATCTTACTTAAGTACATAACAGATTAACCAACATTACCTGACTTATCAGGTTTCAGTAAGGTGGTTTCCAGTGCTAACATTTCCACATAAATTCCTATGAAAGCACCACTGACTAATAAAAGTACTTTGTATCTTTTCATATTTACGTCAATCTATCTTTCCTCCATGACCTTTATATCACAATCAACACTGTGGATTTCCATGTTACTACAAGGTGATTTCCCTCACTGACGTTACTTTGTTTCTTTTCATGTTCCACCTCCACTTTGTTTCACATGAACAAATAGTTAAATTGTATTGCATGAGCTTAACTACCAGATATCTGAATCCATTCGACAGCTTTGATTCTTTGATGTGATCATTGTTTTGGATGTAGCCGAGCCTGTAATGTTCCTGACAACTCTGATTGTGGCTTGTCTGGTTTCGGCAAGATTGTTTCCATCACTAGTGTTAATCTCCACCCAAATCTCCATGGAACCTCTGACTAAAAGCAATTATTTTAAACTCTATATATCTTTCAGTGTTCCGCCTTCACTTTGTTTTCGAAAGGACAAACAGTTAAATCTTACCTAATTGCATGAGCTGACCTACAAGACACCAGAATTCATCGGACAGCCTAAAATCTCTGTATCTATAAACATGGTTAAGGTTTTATTTCTGATCCAGGGTAACATGCATGGGTAGAGTTTAACGATTCATTTTTAACAATATACCAGCATCAAGGACTAAATATTCTTAGCAGGGACAAGTCTGCAAACAAATAAACAAACAACTAGATAAACAATAAAACTTGAGACATAAAAAATGTACACATTTAAATGATTCTATTGTTTAAGAATTTTAATTCTTATGATTGGTTTTAAAATAATTTGGAATAAGAAAAAGAAATTGTCATGGTTACCCATGCATGGGATGTATGTCATAGTAAAGGTACATGGGTCACTGTACTATCAAATAATAATATATTTATTATTGTATAATTGATTTTTCTGTGCACACAAATTAAGAAATATTTAATAAAGCAAAATCAAATTAATTACTTAATTAATTATTCAATTAAAGGTCCCCTGGTGGTCTGGTGGTTAGGATGCGGCGCTCTCACCGATGTGGCCAGGGTTCAATCCACGGTCAGGGAACCAACCCCAGCCACTCTTAGTGCCAGTCCCAAGCCAGAATAAATGGGGAGGGTTGCCTTAGTACGGAAGCGCATTGCATTCACAAAAAAAAATAAATATCACAGCCAGGATCTCATAATTATGAGATCCTTATCTCATAATTATGACTTAGTAAGTCATAATTATGACTTATTATCTCATAATTATTAGATCCTTATCTCATAATTATGACTTAGTATCTCAAAATTATGAGATAAGTTGGGGCAGTCTGTGGCAGGGGAGCGTTTTAGCGCATAACACTGGATCTGACGTTACTGCATTTTTTTGGCATTTTAACATTGACTACTAATATATGTTACACGTTACATATAAAAAAAACTTTTATCAAGTGGACAGTCAGAACGTGTAACATATATTAGTAGTCAATGTTAAAATATAATAATAATAATAATCGTCAGATCCAGTGTTATGCGCTAAAACGCTCCCCTGCCACAGACTGCCCCAACTTATCTCATAATTATGAGATACTAAGTCATAATTATGACTTACTAAGTCATAATTATGACTTAGTATCTCATAATTATGAGATCCTTATCTCATAATTATGACTTAGTATCTCATAATTATGAGATAAGTTGGGGCAGTCTGTGGCAGGGGAGCGTTTTAGCGCATAACACTGGATCTGACGTTACTGCATTTTTTTGGCATTTTAACATTGACTACTAATATATGTTACACGTTACATATAAAAAAAACTTTTATCAAGTGGACAGTCAGAACGTGTAACATATATTAGTAGTCAATGTTAAAATATAATAATAATCAGTAACGTCAGATCCGGTGTTATGCGCTAAAACGCTCCCCTGCCACAGACTGCCCCAACTTATCTCATAATTATGAGATACTAAGTCATAATTATGACTTACTAAGTCATAATTATGACTTAGTATCTCATAATTATGAGATCCTTATCTCATAATTATGACTACACACACACACACACACACACACACAGGAAAATACCTGAGCTAAAACTGTTCCTGATTGGGTAATAATAACCGGAGATGTGTGAGTCCAGATAAAGACTTCCTGTATACCTCACATACTCACATTATAAAGACCCTACAGACACTGAACAGATAATAGGACTGTGTTTAGAGAATCAGTGTGAGAACCATCTTAACACTAACATATACAGTCATCAAGCTAAACCATATAATAGCTTCTACGTCTCCATTGTTGCGCAATGAGGCGCTTTCGGGCAAAAAAATGCAGTAACGTCAGATCCGGTGTTATGCGCTAAAACGCTCCCCTGCCACAGACTGCCCCAACTTATCTCATAATTATGAGACTAGATATTTGAAACAATTGTCTTGTAAACTGGTACGTTTTAAACTAATAATAAAAAAAAAAACTAACACTGCTCCTATATCAAACCTCCCATTTATTTCCTACAGACTGTCACTTGATATTTCACATGATCTTCCATCCTGATTAAGAGCTGATTACTAATTTACACACTTGCTTTTAATGACCCTAGTCCCTTGAAATGCCTTGGAAAGTTGATTTTGCCAGCAATTAGACTGTGCTTTTTGTTTTGATTGGCATCCTATTCATACAGTGTTTATGCCTTGTCACAATACTGAAACAGTGCTGGTTAAGGCAATAAATGACTGAATACTGATGTCCATTTAGGGTTGCTTTTATGTTACTTCAGAACATTCATTACAGATTGTTCTACCATATTTTCAGAACAGTACCAAATCCTACTGTAAAATAAAGTTTGGATCACATATGATTTGGGGTGCTTTTGTAGATGGTCATTAATGGCTTTGGTGATACTTTAATCCAAACCCCGGCTGCCTTTGCCAGACACCACCATTTTTTAACAGACCAATGGTGGTAACATAAAATCATTAGCAATAGACTTGCAATAGACATTGTTATTGTTTTGCAGAAAAAAATGACATTACTTAAGAGACCATTTTGTTTGAAGAAAATAAAAGGAATAAAACGAAGAAAAAAGAAAGATGTGAAAACAAGAACTTGCCTATTTGTTCAAGTGCCTTCATGTGCTTTTTATTAACTGTGATCATGTTCATGCTTTGAGGCAGGTCATAAAACTTTTCAGTTATAAATTATGATAATATATCCAGCCAGATACTTGATAGGAAAACTGATGTTATCATGCAAATATTAAGTCTGTTACTTACTTATTTTGACTTTAAGCCAACATCGGTGTTGTTTTATTATGTGGTCTTTCCAGTTCCTCTTAGCAAATCTACTATATTGCTTTGCTGTTTGTTTCTGCCTATTGTAAAATGTTTATATTTTGAGATATCTTTACCAATTTACATATTAGATATGATATTTGGTATGTATCATGCCTTTTATTTGAGATCGATCTGAGTATAAGATCAGAGTAAAATTGCTTTGTCCACATACAGTACATTTGAAGGTTAGAAATTATTATAAAAATGATTATATCTTTGTATTATATTTTTACTGGAAGGGTGTGTCGTTGGCTTTATTATTAGTGGGTATGAGTTATATCCAGCAGTTATAATTGCAATTCGCAAAATCGCCAACTGTTTCTAATATTTATTCAAAATTGGTGTAGAACAAAAAAAAACTGGGCAATCATTTATTGTAATTGGTTGGTTAAAATATATCTAACTTTAATATATCTAATTATATATATAATTAAATAATGTTTTCTAACCCATTCTTTACTGAATTTTAAGCCCTAAAAAAATGCTATTAGAGAGAGTTCCATAACCAAATGTGTTCTTTATTTTCCATCATTTTGATTTATAGAAATTTTTACATTTAATGTGACCTTACAGAGAATTTATATATGAAATATGCAAGATTTGTGAGGTTTAATACATTTAGAAAGAGAAAGTTGTGAAATTATATTACACAGTTTTAGCATTTTGTGCAGAAAAAAAAAAAATTACATCTTGACATCTCATAATTGTAACAAATTAATCCATTAGTTACAGCATCGATTGTTATATGGAAAACATTAAAGGTTTTTAATGTTTTGTGACTAGGGAAAGGGAGGATTTATTCAAAAACAAACAAACAAACAAACAAAAACCCTTTCGATAGTTTTGCATGATGAATAGGTTCCTCTATGATTAAAATTTATGATGGAGTTTTTTTTTTCCCCCAAGGAGAGACACATCTACCCTGTCTTCATATCATCATTCTATTTTGGGCAACATGAAGACAAGCATCATTGACAGCAGCAAATGTTGGAGCACACTACCTGTGATGAACAAGCTGAAAAAGCAAACCCGCAAAACGGGCACTGTATTAGCAATAAAGCGAAGCAGCAATGAACACACAATGGGCAACATTTAAATTTTTTTAAACATAATTTTCGCCGTAGATTGGGAGGAACAACTTGAACATTGTTGACCTGAATAATAATGAAGTATACCAAACTTTAGCCACGTTTAAATCAACAACGCCTTTAAAGAATGTAGCCTTTTCTTCTTCTTAAACTATTTTAGTCTTATGTTTGTGAGTTACTTGACTGAGGCAAAAACCTGTCAATGTTATTTCTAAGAGCTATCATTGTCCCTAATCCAGGTGGGTATTTATAGAATAAGCAGTGGCGCTGTCAGTTATGTTAAACACAAAGGGACAGCATGGTGTTGCATGCCAGCTAACAAAGTACTGCAAGACTGATAATCCACTCTTCTATGGAAGACAACAACTGCAAGTTTACATTACATCAGAGTGATCTACTTGATAAACACTGACTAATTTTTACTTAAATACCCCAAATAAAATCAGAACATGAAAGGATTAATATGATATGTTTCTAAGATCATTTCAAGTAAGGCTAGGTAAAGAGGATGCAAATTAAATTGGGGACAATAATTGTCTTAATTCTAGAACTAAAAACAGTATTTCTTATTAACTGCCTTGTCGTTTTAAAGACAAGTTTATTGTTTGTTAATGTTTGTTTCTATAAATGTTTTAAAACCAGGTGAAAGCAATGCAAAGGTATTCTGACAAACTGTTGCCATTGAACCTTCTAAGAGCAATAATGGAAACCTGACTGATTTGAATGACTATATTTCTATGACATCTATAGACTAAACTTCCTCTACAGTCATTCAAATCAGTCAGGTTTTCATTCTTGCACTTATGGAGTCCAATGCAAACATTCCTAAACTGAGTAAACCATTCATGCACTTGTAGGCTATGGAATTTTACTACTAACGAGGGTCTTTCCATGACTGTACACAATCTGTTGACAAGTTCTCATTTTGAGAAGATTAATGGCTTTTTTTAAACAAAAGGAAGTACTTCAAACAAACAACACCTTTACTTAGTTTTGACAACAGAGATGACACATCATTCAGGGAAAACACATTTCAAGCTTTTGGACTTACTTGCCTAAATGTTTGTCATATTTTGCAATCCAAATCTTTGTTTTAAAATGTTTATTAAGGTTAGGGTTATGCACTGTATCTACTCACTTTAATCGCAACCCAATTTGACTTCACACATCAGCTAAACGTTTTTCTACAATAATTACAGATTTTTGAAAATCATAGTCTAGCAAAAAGCCGTCGTATATCTATCCTTCAAGCTCATCATATCATCATAAGGACTAGCTGCACTTAAGTGTAATATGAGAAACGAACAGCTGAAACGACTTCAAATGACTGAGCTGTTTGTTTGTTTTTTTTCTATTCAAGACGGCAAAAACACAATGTGCTGGAAGATAACAACATTATCGTTTTTTTTTATTTTTGTTTTCCTTTCTGTATTAATGCAAAAACAAATTAATTAGTTGACTTATTATATTTGCTTGCTACATTATAAACTTAAACAAAAATAGGATAATTATACACTTGTTTGTGTTAAGATAATCACACTTTGGTGCAACATGGTCTCCCGTCATGTAAGAGATTAAAATACTGTTTAGCATGTAACTACAGCACTATTGTTTATTTAACTTTGTACAGACATTTTTAAAAATCAGCTGATCAGTTGGATTAAAAAACACAAAAACCTAACAAAAAACATCACCGCACTCTCCAATGCCTTCTATTCACACCCTGATCCTTCTTTCCTTACATACAACTGTAGACAACAGGCCCGGGGGCCCAGAGCTCCCAAGGTCAGCAGGTTAGCGGTTCTCTCTAATTCAGTACACCAGAAACCTGACATTGAGAAGTGTCTGCTTATAATCAGCAGCTGCTTCCTAATGGAACCTTAAGTCATTTGTAGTGGAGGACTTTTAGATAGATTACAACAAAATGACTGGAATGCGTTGAAATGACACTTTGGAGGAAGTTATCAGATTGAAGCTTATGTTTTCACATCCGAGTGACTTACTACGAACATGTTTTGGCCCCTGTGTGCATTTATCATCATTGAAATCCATGTTCTGTCATCACTGCTTTAGATAAGTCACATATTGAGTACACTAACAGGGAATATGTGATGCTTTACTATATTGTATTGTACATGGCCTGACAGCATGTTTACTTGCTTTTTTCTTTTTTTAGTAAACTTTTAGTTTAATTTTGAGACCTGGCTTATTCTACTTTTAATTGTGGCATCTGTGACATCTGATTTGTAGGCATTTCTGCACAAAAATGTCTTTAAAAGCTCACATACAGAAATGTTTTCATCAGTGAAAGCGCACTAAATGCAGAGAAAGTGCTCTGAGAGGATTGCGGCTCTCAGTTCTTGAAATATTTACATATGATGCAGATGATGTATGTGGCACACCAGAGCTCATGATGAACAGGAAAAGAACAGTTTGTACCAGAACAGAAGAAATGAGTCCGTTCCCAAACCACCCGAGTAGTTGAAAAGGGCCCAGTGCACCTGCATGCCATCCTGTAATTAATGTTTCAACTGTTTTTTCCTTAATCCCTTACTCTCTCTTTTCAAATCCTTTTTATATTACCTGCAAAGGACACACGTGCTGACGGTCCAGCTGGAAACTACAATTGCGAATGTTTGTATGAGGCAGAGACAAGCTATTCATAATGTTTATATTAATATTTGCACAGTGGTCAAGTAAGGCAAGACAGGGGCTTGTCTGAAATGAAGGACTAAATTACTGCACTTGAGCTAAGTATTTTAATGTTTGCCTGTTTGGGTTTTTAAAACTAAATGATATTTGATGTGCATATTTTAAGTTTATATACTGATTATACTGCAGCACTGTTGTATAAGAAATGCTCTGGCAGCAATTACATTTGTGGAGTTAATATAAATGCTCTTGTTTTTATGCATTATTATTTTTTGTATTATTATTATTATCAAAGAGATCACATTTCTTGAGCATTTCTAGTAGGAGTCTTCAGGGTCAGTGTTTTTTCTTACAGTCAGAGGTAATGCTGGGGATGATGGTTGAATGGCTTTGTGTGTTTCTTACTAAAATGGCAAGCTGTTTTTTCATTAACTTCAGATGAGAACGGTAAAAAAACAAAGCCTGGTAATGGAAACACTGTTTAGAACTGATATAACCTAATTGCTTAATGGAATAAACTTATTTTAGCAATGTTAGACACCATTTAAACACACCTATAAAGAAAAAGGAAAGGAGGAATATAACACCTAGTAAGTGCTGTTATTAGTAAGAATAGCTCAGGTAGCCCATAATTGATCATTTTCCTCATACTGCAGGCCCAGTCATGTTATCTTTTTTACCTAATAATCTGTTATGTAATCTCTGATTGAAACATGACCTAGGAAAAACTGCTATAAAATACCTTAAAAACACCCACTGGTTCTTAGGATATTTAACTGTTCTAGTTTTCTGAACAGGCTCTTGTTTTGAGCTTCAGCATATATATTGCAATTTCTGTACTCTTTTGCACATCTTAGCATTTAGAACAGGTTTACTAATGTCGGTTAATGTATTATAAACCTTAGCTTAATGTGAAAAGAAATACAATTTTAGAGCAAAACAAATAGGAGGCAGTATTTTCAGAATGCCCAAAACCGGAAATGCTTTGAACCAAACCCCAACAGTAAAATAAACTGTTTGGTATTAAGCTTGGGCAAACAAGTGGTTAGGTTTTGTACGTAGCGCTGCTGTCTGACACTATTTAATGCATGGTCTTCCAAGAATGAAAGGCCTTTACTAAAACATGTACAGTACATATGTATAAAAACATTAAGGGTGTTTTTGCTGTTCTGTCAGCTAAAATGAATCTTCACTGCAGGCATTTGCTGCTCTTGAATTGGTTGAATTGTTTCTTCCTCAGTTCATTGGATTAAAAGAATAGTCTACAATGTTAATTTACACACCTCCATTAGTTTTTCTTGTGCCATGACTCAGCATTCACCAAACTCTTTTAAATGACCTAAACCTTCTATTCCAGCTGTAAGGTTATGCTTAAACAAAACAACCCCAGCCATTGTAGAGTGCTGTCATCACATGACATAGATATATGCAAACAAGCTATTGAAATCAGCACAAGCATTCTGTTTGGAAACAAAAAAATGTGGATTAACTTAAACAAACTGAAGGGATCAACAATTTCTGAATCTTTATTGTCTGTTGTGATTAAATCCAGACTCAACAGGGCTGCTGAGTATATGCAGTATATATATATATATATATATATATATATACACTGTACAGCTGTCTCCCTTATATTGTGCTATAAAGCAGAAAATAGATCGAACCGATTAGTATGAGTATTTATTATTATTATTTACAGATTTACAGATTATTATACATCATTTATTTTGTTTTATTGAATTATGAATTATTCAGGAATTACAAAGAACATAATAATGCTATAGCGATATTAAAAATGTATGTTAGACATTATGTGAAATAGGGTGGTCTTCTCTCTATTTTATTATTCTATTGTTCTTCAAGATAAATCGAAATATTCTCAACCGTATTGTTTCTCAAACATACAAGCCAATCAACTTCTCACTTATTGTATTGACAACCAGCATTGGCAACAATTCCATTCAAAATCTTTTCAGTATGTCCCACTACTTTTCATCTAGTGATCACTTTGGTTTTAATGTTGGTATTGTCTGCTTGCTCTCTGAAGTTTTAAATCAGAGTTTGCTTGAGCCTTTGACAGGGGAACCACTCCTCAAACAATGGAGGCTTTACGGCTCATTGAGGCCCTGCTAGTCCAATGTAATTAAGGGAAGATACTTGTCATCCCTCCAAAGACATAAACAGAGACCAAATTCAGCTGCATGCCAAGGAAATGCTTGAACATGATAGACAAAAGTATATACAGTACTGTGATCATCTGAGTGGGAAAATGAGCCAGGGCGTGATAAAGAGTTCAGAAATAAAATTTACATAATGTATTCTACTCAATTGTGAACACACTATTAAATATTAAAATGGACACATGAACTTAGAATCAAAATCAAATGTCAGTTGTTAATTAATTAACAATAAATTAATGTCTTTAGTTATTAACTACATTGCAATACATTTTCAACAAGAAAATAGAAACAACTGTGATAGCTAGCTAGCAATGTTATAGGTTACCTGGGTGGTTTATATATCAACCAAAATTAGTTAGTGAGCTGATGCCCTCTCCTTAAATAACTTTATTCATTTTTTTCCCTTGAAGTACAAAAACCTGAGAGACCTTTCCCACAATGGTTTATTTTGTTCTTAAATGCTTCAAAGCACTCACCAGACTAAAGAGAGTGGCTGTGTATGAGAAAAATACCAGGAAAACATGTATTCTGACCACAGCCTAATATAGTGACTTTGTAGAGGTACTGGTCATTCTCTTCAGAAGCAGGATGAGTAATTTTAGCCATCTTTCACCTCTCCCTATGCTTGCCAAAAATGTGGTTCCGAATTTGGTGACCAAAATAGAAAAATAAACAGTTGTACACATTTTCTAATCCACAAATCATTTGGTGCACAGACACTGTTGTAAGACAGTCTTAAGACACTTTCAAGTTTTTTTTTCTTAGAATCCAAAAAAACACTATGATGCGTAACATAAAGTCCATGCAGTTTAGTACCTTTTGAATCCAAAGATAACAAGCAGTGGAAAAAAGACTAAAGACTTCAATTTGGATAGCTACAGATTAAAAAAAACCCCAAAAACAAGAGAAATGGGTTACATATTTGAAGAGCTGCATTTGATGTGGCTACAGTGCAACCTGACAACATTTTGACTGGGAAAGGACAAAATAATAGAAAACAGATCCTGCTGCTCTAATTCATCACTTTAATTGAATTCAACATCACCAGGATCACAATTAAAAGCCACAAGGCTTGGAAAGTCTGTGCTGCGTGCATGGTTAACCAAGTCAGGTGAAAAGTGAGCTGCTCGGAATTACGTGAGTCAATGATCGCCTGTTGCTTATTTATCAGTTTAACAGATTTTAGGCAGACCATTATTGTCCATTGCTACTGTGAAAAATGTCTTGTCAGTAGATAAAATGGTGTCTGCTTTTGTTTTGTATGAGGCTCTTTCTGTTGTCTGAGTTCATATTTTATTAGCAAGGATGATTGATGAAAATAATAATCAATAAAGTAAATATATAAACATGCATACATTTTTCATGCACACATATTTCACATTTGCCACTGAATAGTGGCCCCAGTTTTAAAACGAAGTTTTTTTTTTTATTGAGGAAAAACTAATTCCCGAACTACAAATGGCCCTGTGTAAAAAAGTGTTTGCAATCAATAACTCTCTTAAATAGGACCTGCCTGACAAAGTGAAGTAGAACAACAGATCCTCCAAAGCTAGACATCATGCCGAGATCCAAAGAAATTCAGAAACAAATGAGAAAGAAAGTAATTGAGATCTATCAGTCTGGAAAAGGTTGTAAAGCTATTTCTAAAGCTTTTGGACTCCGGTGAACCACAGTGAGAGCCATTATTCACAAATAGCAAAACCATGGAACAGTGTAGAACCTTCCCAGGAGTGGCCAGCCAACCAAAATTACCCCAAGAGCATAGTGACGACTCATCCAAGAGGTCACAAAAGACCCCACAACAACATCCAAAGAACTTCAGGCCTCACTTGCCTCAGTTAAGGTCAGTGTTCTTGACTCCACCATAAAAAAGAGACTGGGCAAAAATGGTTTTATTTTAAATGGTGATAAATAAAACCATGAATTCTGTTGTTTACAAAAAAATCCTGAAGGAGAATCTGTCTGTGACCTCAAGCTGAAGCAAACTTGGGTTCGGCAGCAGGACAATGATCCAAAACACACCAGCAAGTCCACCTCTGAATGGCTGAAGAAAAAACAAAACGAAGGCTTTGCAGTGGCCTAGTCAAAGACCTGACCTGAATCCTATTGAGATGCTGTGGCATGACCTTAAAAAGGCGGTTCATGCTCGAAAACCCTCCAATGTGGCTGAATTAAAACAATTCTGCATAGATGAGTAAACTAAAATTCCTCCACAGTGCTGTAACAGACTCATTGCAAGTTATCGCAAACGCTTGATTGCAGTTGTTGCTGCTAAGGGTGGCCCAACCAGTTTTTAGGTTTAGAGGGCAAACACTTTTTCACACAGGGCTATGTAGTTTTGGATTTTGTTTTCCCTCAATATTAAAAACCTTTATTTAAAAACTGCATGTTGTCTTCACTTGTGTTATTATTTACTAATATTTAAATTAGTCTGATGATTTGAAACATTAATGTGTGACCAACATGCAAGAAAATAAGAAAAGCACTTTTTTATATCACTGTAGTAAGTTTCCTGTACCAACTCAGATAATATTCCTCCATTTTAAGGATATTTACAATGTCTTGCACAAGTATCATTAATCTTTGCTTCATCATTATAGTAATGTGGAAAAGAAATATAGTTAACAATATTATTTACAAATAAAGAAAATATCTAATGGTTGCATAAGTATTCACATATATTGCTGTGAAATCAGTTGCTCAAATATGAGCTCAAATATAAATATGCGTCTTCCTTAGTCTAGTAGACAACATGTGCTGTCAAACTAAACCCAAAACAAATCTCAAAAATGTAATCAGACCTTTGTTATAAACACATCCTCCCCCAATCTTGTGAAAATCACACACAGCATTATTATATCTAATATTTTAGGAAATGGAAACAATCTGGCATATCTACAAATAGAAGTCCACCCATCAACAGTCAGTGGCCAAGTAAGGAGGGCATAAAATAAGATGACAAAGATAATTCTGAAGAAGTAGGAGAGCATTTTCAGTGCATAGAAGCAGGACATAGAACAAACTATTAAAACTATTACAAAAAGTCATTTTAGAGAATCATAAACAAATTTGAAAGAGTTTGTCAATATTTAGCGATAAAAACAAGTGAAAACTTCTCATCACACTTAGAATGCCATTTTTGCTGTAAAGTGTAGCAACATGTTAAGCTGTAACCTTTGCCTGTTTTGGGGGCTTACAGTTCCACAGGTGTATATATATCAAAAGTTAATTATAGTGTAGCATTTATGAGCTAAAGATTTGTGGGTGGACCATTTAAAATGGAATTGCTGTGCACTCTAGTAAAAAAAGAAAATGCCTGGAAAAAGTCTGCACCAGAAGAAAAAAAAGGTTCCCTTTCAGGAATTCGAGCTGCGTCTAAAATGCTTTGGGAACGCCTAGCGTTGTTCACGCTCCGAATCACGTGTAAAATCCGGCCAATAGGCAAGTCATGACATCATTGGTGGGCGACGTCGCGTAAACCAGGAAGCTCCAAAACGGGTGAGAGATGGTAGCGACATTAGCTTCTTTCTGTTCAGGTAATCAGCTCTTGAGGGAGTCAACTGTTAGCATTTTTAGCCGTGTGGCTAGCGGCGCCAAAGGTCGAGCAGAAGGCATGGAGACGGGTGAGTCCTCTCCAGCCTCTCCTGCTGGGTCAAGCTCCCGTTCCCCGGGGAAAGCACTCGCTTCGGCAGTTCCTTCTTCCGGCACGTGTAATGCGGAGCTCTGTATTTCTTCCTACGAGGAGGGAGAATTTTTGGATGCTAGCGAGCCCACGGACACCTTACAGCCTGTGCTTTTTGAGGAGCTCCTGGAGGTAGTGACACGGGCCGTGGCTAAACTAAAAATAGCTTGGAAGCAGAAGCAACGCATTCCCAACAAGCTGAATGGGCTCTTCCCGTTCGGCCTAGCACTCTCACCCTGCACCTTCACCAAGTGCATGCATGCGGCTCTAGCTCTGCTGCAGCTTCAGGGCATCTGGATTCTAAATTGGTTGCTATTAGCTCGATCAGAGCTTCTGGCGATCCGGCATTGAGATGTCGTTGATGAAGAAATGTAGTTTAGGACTAAACACAGAGAAGAGTTTGCTTTCGGGCCATTTCTCCGAGGTCGCCACATGTTGGTCCGTAGGGGCAACTGTACGGGCAGATCCTCCTATGGTCCCAGGGGAAACTCCTTTTGTTAGAGCAGTTTACATCCCGGGCCGTTTGAATTGGAGAGCAGATGCCCTTTCGAGGCGAGAGGCCGAGGCCCGGGGAATGAAGGCTTCAAACCAAAGTTGTGGAGCAGATATGGCAGAGATATTAAAGAGCCTAGGTGGCTCTGTTTGCGACTCAGGAGACTTCGCACTGTCCCCTCTGGTTCTTTCTATCTCTCCTGGCCCCACTGGGGCTGGACGCCAATGTGACAGACGTGGCTGAGGCTCTGTCTGTACGCCTTTCCTGCTATCGTGCTGCTCACGGGAGTTATGTAGAGAATCCACCAGGAAGAAGCTTGTCTGGTTTACAAACCTGCTGTCCCTCCTTGAGGGACCTCCTTTGGAATTCCTCACAGGAGGGATCTCCTCTCACAGGCAGAGAGTTATGGAAGCTGTGGCCCCTGAGTCCTGCATGTCGGTTGTGCTCAGACACACTAGGCTGAGACTGGTCAGTATGTCGTGATTGGACACTCGTTCCCAAAGCGCTTTCATTAGGTTACGTATGTAATGTCGCTACCATTGCTCACCCATTTTGTAGCTTTCTGGTTTTATGTGAAGTCGCCCATCAATGACGTCACGGTTTGCCTGTTGGCTGGATTTTACATGTAATTCAGAGCATGAACAACGCAAGGCATTCCCAAAGCATTTTCAATGCAGCTCTTGTTCCCTCAGGGATCTAGGGTTACATACCTGACCTAGTGACGTTATACAGTATGAGAAAATTACTAATATTGCATTTTGTCTCTGTATATGTTAGCAAAGTTGTTATTCAAGATGATGAACAACAATTAGCTTTTCTCTTATTTTTTTTTTACGTCCACCACTGGCCACAAATACATTAACAGTTTTCTTCTCAGTATGTCTCACTTTGTTTTCATCTACCCATCACTTTGGGTTCAATCTTGGTCTTGTCTGAGTGTTCTAGATTTAAATCAGAGTTTGCCTGAGCCTCTGACAGGGGAACCACTCCTCAAACAATGGAGGCTTTACGGCTCATTGAGGCCCTGCTAGTCCTACGTAATTAAGGGAAGATACTTGTGTTTCCTCCAAAAACATAAACAGAGAACAAACTCAGCTTTTAACAGCATGCCAAGGAAATTCTTGAACACGATGGGGCCTAGCCAGACATCTACAGTTAGCACTCGCACAGTGTCTGCCCTATGAGAGTGACAGCTATTTAAATGAAGGCACACATCATAAGTTTAATACCACAATAATCAGTATTATGACATTCCCAAGTCATTAGTCTTGTGTCAGAGGTATGCAGAACTCTTCATTCTTTACACTTTGTCAATAAATCACACTTGTTAGGCAATTTTAAGCATTGTCAAGATGATGACAAATTGCAAGTCTTGACTGAAGAATCCATGCTATTGTTGTTGGCTGTTAGGTAAGGAGATGCCACAGCATGTTTCTGTTAGATAGCCCAGGAGAGGAGGTGCTTTCAGCAATAATTATGCTGTTGGATAGAAGCCTGTCTGCTTTTCCATGCAAATCCAGTAGAGGAGATGCTCTCTGAATAAAATGGTGGTTTGACATGAGGCCGGAAAAAATACCAGTGGCTTGTTCTCCCTACAAAAAATTCTAAACTAGTTCAAACTAAAATATTTCTAATTTTACATTACCTATAGGAACTATTCCAGTCATATCTCAAATAGCGCAAACAGACAAGTACCCCCAAAGCTAGAGCTAATCACTGTAATCCTAATCATATAAAAAAACTCAAGGTTTATGAACATTTGCTATTCATATTGATTTATTTTCTGTTTTAAAATGCAGTATCCTTTTGAAAAGGGTCTGCAAAGGTAAATGGATTTGGAGCTAGTGTCTTATCTTTTAAGACAGGATATTACTCTGTCACAGGTGCTGAAGCTTTGACAGACGTGTGCTTTGTGTGACTGATCGCCTTTTTTCCATCTATATTTTCCACATTACTTGGCGAGGGTTTTTATTTTCTTTTTTTTTCGTAAAGCAGAATTGGAGAATTAAGCGGGATTAAATACAAGTTCTTGTGGATAAATAAACAGATCTGTAGCTGGGGAGAGCATGCAAGTTGAATAAGTGTAAACATGAGCTCATTTCAGATAATTATTAGATTTCTTTTTCTTCAAACTTTACTGAGACACTGAGAGGAAAATTTCTGCCTGTCATGTGGAGAAAAAATACACATCAGGAATATGAGTAATCCTGCTCTGATGATGGATCAGATTGGTTTGGAATGGAAGGCAAAGTTTGATTTATTAGCCTTGCAGCACCTAGAATTAAAATTTCTATTACACAGAAAAGCTGCCTTGTCACACAGAACTGCTCAAAAGAGAGGCTCAGGATCCTGAGAGCAAGACGTCTATGACTGCTGTTTCTGGCTGAGCTTCTAGGGGTTAAGGGATTAGGAGAGTCAGGATGACGGTGTGATTGACTGGACTGTGGCTTTCTGTAATACACAGGGAAAATGGACCATAAAAGTTATATAACTTTTAAAACTTACTATAAAACATGCATAGCTCTCCATCATCTCACATATGATGTCATCCATTGAGGTGGCAAACTTTCCTAGCATCCTGCATGTTAATATGCCTTAGCAGCTGCCGTTTACTTGTTTACTTCCCTTGTAAAATAATTTAAAAAAAAAGTAAATAAAAAACAATAACAACAATAATAAATAAATACAAAGCAAATTTGACATAGGGACATTTAAAAGATAAAAAATATTGCAAATCATAAAAAGACAAAACAGATGCTTGAATCAGGTTGTTCGTTGAGGTAATGCATGAGGATGGCCTGAATGGGTGCCAGAACATTTTAGTATTCAGGAATATTACATCATTGTATCCTTTTATGGAAACATAGGCACAAAGAACACATTTCGCTTTCCTAATAGTACACCTGCACACGCACACGCACACGAACACACACACACACACACACACACGCACACACTTACACACACACGCACACACATACACACACACACACACACACACACACACACACACACACACACACACACACACACACACACACACACACATATATTCTCATGCATACTTTAAAAATATGAATTTACTTAAGTCTACCTCTTTCTCTGCTCTATATTTTATGCTTTCTTTTTTTAAAGCACCAGAGGCAGTTTGTGTGCCTGTGTTGAAGTGCCATGCTGTGCCATTGTAACCGTGCAGGCATCATGACGACCAGTGCTGCAGCTGCTTCCAATCCCCTGCTGTGTTCCCTGCCTGCTGAGCCATTGTGCCATTCCAGGGCACCACACAATGCCAACTCTACAGGCGCGGTCACAACACTGGGGTTTTTGATATCACCCTGGGCACAATGATCTCAAAAAAGAGCTTGCCAGAACAGGCTGGTCAAGACACGTGAATACTTGCAGACACCCCAACCCACCCCCACCTCTCAATTCACAGTCAGGGAAGTGTGTAATCAGATCACAGCTCAACCTGGCAGGGTCAGGGAGCATTAGATGGGCAAATCAAGCATGCCCCTTTGGCACTGGTTAAATCAACAGTTTCAACAGGTGGTACTGGGTATGGTAATGCTAAAACCCTGCTGGGTTTTGTCTCCTTTTAGCCATGCACATACCTTTTAAGTAAAAAGAATGTTGCAGTATACTTTGAATTGAAAGGATTTTGGCATCTCTTCTTTTTACACTCACCTGTTATACTCATTACCTCCTTAGTTTTCTTTTAAAATGTCCCTCAGTTTGTAATTCACATTGCTATTTAGGATTATATAATTGAATGTTAAAACAAACCCAGCTCCAGAGTCAACCAAAGTACAGTAATTGCGTAGCTACCTAAATGGTTTTGCCAAAGTTGGTGCTAATGTAATGGACTTGAAGCACACAAATGAAAAACTCAGATTTTTTTTATCTTTTTATACATTTGAACCTAAGGCTATTTTGTCCAATTATTCAGCTTTAATTTTCTAAAAATGTCCTACACCGTTCTCTAAAAAACAGTTTGGCAGCAAACATCTGATATATTTGTGTTTCTCCATGGTGATGTAAAAACCAAATAGCAAAACATACAAGCACTTTGCTGTAATAATATATGTTGCACTACTTTATATGTGATTATAAGTGCATGGCAAGTTGATCTTTTTTTGAGATTTCAGTAGATTTTTCAGTGAAGTGTATGCTTTATTTGTGAGTGTAAAACGAGCACAGTGCTGAACATGGGCTGAAATTTGACGCTTCATTAGTGCACCAGTGACATGACAGGTGTGGATTGAAACACTTTTTTAAAAAGGATTTGAATGAGGTCTTGACGTGATGCGTTACATGACACTACATGCAACACTTGATGTGACACGCCTGGTGAAAATCAGCCTTAAACCTGTATTTTATGTAGTTATATAGACAAAATCCTTATCTGTAAATAGCTTGAAGTGCTGTTTGTATATAATTTTTTTTGTTGTATATTGGGAGTGTATCGTGGAATTTTAAGTCATTTAAACTGTTACTTACTGTAATACTGTAATAACAAAAAAAAAGGTAACACAGGTAAGAATAAAAGACTTTTACAAGTAATTTCTTGCTACATAAAAACACTCAGTGTATGCATCACATTATTTGAAGCATGTCAATAAATACGTTTTGGTAAAAGTATGCCCAAGTTTGTTATCAGGTGAATATAAACATGAAAATGAATGCAAGATTTGGGAGTCTGTGGAAGCCGTGTTTGTAGGCTGCACTGTGTTCTGGATGATAACGTTAAAAAAAAAAAAAAAAAAAAAAAAAAAAATTCTAGATGAAAACACAAAAAAAAAAAAAAAAAAAAAAGAAACACAATGAAGAAGTATATAACAGCACACCAATGACAAAATAGATAAACAAAAAAAAAAACCCTTTGCATTCATTTGAGTCTGGCAGAATGCAGGACAATTACTGCTCAAACAATTCATACCATGCTTTCCGCTAGTAATGTAAATGAAGATTTGCTTTAAATGCAAATTGACTACAGGAATTAAATATTACCCAAGATAAAACTTTTTTGTCTAATGTCTTTCTCAATGGTAATCACAGTCATCTATTACTTTGCTTGTGACTGGTATTGATACAGGTATTATTACTCAAGTGGCAGGGGATATTATTGTTTAGCCAGATGTGATATGACAATTCAAATAAATAATACTTTTGATTACTTACACCTTTTGCTCAGAGATAGTCTTTGAGTCTGTAATTTTATACACAATACATAACTATCATACATATTACAGAACTGCCTGATATTTAAGCCATTAAGGAATGTGCCCATTCCAACATAAATCTTGAAGTGGAATCTGGATCGAGGCAGCCTGTATTTTCTTACATGAACTTGTGGTGATACTTTTATGAATTTCCTGGTTAAATAAGTGCACTTTTTGGACATGTATTACACATTTATTGAAGGGAATCCTGTGTCACTCAGATGAGGATAGATTCCTTTTTAAGTTTCCTCTGATGGTTTGTTCTTTATGGAAAGTAAATTTCATAAGACTTACTGTTTTATAACATGGTACAGTGGGGGAAATAATGATTTGATCCTCTGCTGATTATGTTAATTTAGCTGTTACAAAGAATAGAAAAATCTAGATTTTTATGGTATGTTTAGTTGAACAACAACAGAAAGAATATCAAACAATCCAGAAAAAAAAATCGAGTAAAATAAGTATTTGCTCCCCTATCAACCAGCAAGAATTCGGTCTCCCACACAACCAAATTAGTACTGTAAATTTAAAATTTGTAAAATATATTAACATGTGGTCTTGCCCATGGTGGTGAAGATGTTTGAATGAAAGAGGTTGATTCCATTACTGGTATTTTATACACATAACGAGTGAGAGGAGTTCTTTCCTAATGGGGGAGGAATAATTTGGGTCAGAAGTCTTGCTAATTTGGTACGGGATCAAATACTTATTTCACTCGATTTAATACAAATTAATGTATAAACTTTTTTTTTAGGTTTTTTTTCTGTCTCTCTCTGTTAAAATAAACCTACTATAGAAATTCTAGACTGTTTATTTCTTTGTAAAGGGGGAAAATTACAAAAACAGCAGGGGATCAAGTAATTTTTTCCCCCATTGTATACTGTGCCATTTTATACTAGATATTATTTGACTGGTTATTTGTTTTTTGTGCATTTCACACGCAGGTTTTCAAAAGATCAAATAGAATAAAATTTAGTTTAGGGAATAGATCAGGAATCAAAGCACAAATGAAATTGTTAAGGCCCAATTTAGCTAAAAACAATTTTTGCTGTTTTAAAGATGATTTCTCTTTATTTGCCTGTCTAAGAACAACGTCGCACCTCATTAGTGCAAAAAAATCAATGTTCCCCTGATAGTCATACTGGTGTTCTTTAGTAGTGCTCGCCAATTCTCTTTCTCTATAATGTGTTTTTATGACTTAGGATCTGAATGATCAAAGATAAAATGAAATGCTGAGATTTCATAAATGCTTGCTCAGCTTCTTCAATAATTACAGTTAACAAGGAGGGGATCCAATTTCTCATTGACCAAAGGTTTTGTTTAGTATTATTTTATTTCAAACCTTGAGAAATCTAATTTTAGAGAACACAGGCTACATTATCAATGGAAAGAAAAATGAATTTAAATCACCTGACCTGGGACACATTTACAAGCAAGTTAAAAGTTCTCCAAGCTATTACCGAGATGATAAGATCTCACTGCCTGGAACATTAAAAGAGTTATTTGTGTTGCTTAAATGCACTGAGTAAAGCTTTGGGATGCAAAATGTTGAAGAATGAATAATCCGATATTGAAAAAAAAGAAATTTAAGACAAAAAAAAGTTTAATGTTTCATACAATTTGGCAGAAGGACACACCAGTAATGAAATATTTAAAATCAACATGGCTAATTTCACTCCCTTTTCCTCTCTTTGTCTTGTTTTTCCAGCTCTAGTTCCTCCTTATAGTGCAGTACAGTAAGTTGATCCTGGGTGAATCCAACAGGAAAGTGCAGAAAGATCTGCCTGTTACTCATATCTAGTGTCTGTAGATTTTCATCATTTGTGTTGCGATGAGGTCACTGAATAAACAGATGAAATAAGTCAGATCTTCTACAATTTATCTTTGTATATAGAGGCCAATCTGACACATTCTGGCATTGAGAAGCATCTGGAGAGCTGCAAACTAACATGTCAGCTATTAAATGGTGCTTAGGCTTTGGGTTTGTTTGCACACATGTCTTGTACTATGGTTTGCCATCTGACAGTGGACAAAGGGCCAGCTGCCCTATCAGATAATGTGATGTTTGGCGTTCAAAATCAGGAAATGTGCTGTATTTTTTACTAATGGGCCAAATTTAATTATGGATTAGGAAACTGGTTCTGCACCAGTGCAGTATCTTTAAACATCAGCAGTGATTTAAATTCAATTTCAATGTGATTTTACTGATAACTGACAATAAACAGTGTGTTAGTAAGAAAAAGAAACAATTCAGAGATCATTTGTGAATATTTAAACTGACATTTATCCAGAGGGCCCCTGAGAGTGCAGAGCATTTTCAACGAGGTGTGTGAAAACGGGAGAAAGTTGAATGAAATACAATGAAAGAAATACAATGTTGTCATACAATAATTTGCATTATATAGAATTCGTAAAATAATTGTTACTGTAATAATGAATACTAAGTTGGTTTTTGAGTAAACTGAGCAAACATTATTTATCTGGATGACTAGCATTAGTCAAAACCCCAACAAGGGTAGCTTAGCTGAGCTACAAAATAAATTTTTACTTACAGTTATTACATATTTTGTTTTGTCATTTCGTTAGAGGTAAACATCAAGTATAGTCTAGGAAAATGTTGATTTGTGGTATGCAAGTAATACATTAGGAGCTCCATATCAGCAGTGATGAAAAAGGAATAATTTCAAAATCACAAAATAATATGTGTATGTATAAATGATGGTCATGCTTAACGATGCTGCATAATATAAAAGCAGCATAACATTCCACACAACATCTTCAGACTCTATCATGTCAGTAACATGTGCTCAGTGTAAATTTGCCCATATCTGTAAAAATAGCAGATTGCCAAAGGCAGACCTGCCAATTTTGCTGTTCTCTGGGAAACACAAATCAAGCTGCAAAGTGATAGCTTTAAGCACAGGTCTCACTAGAGGATGTCGGGGTCTCATGCCCCCCTTATGGAGTCCTTCTGACAGTTTAGTCATCCTGAAGGAGCTGGACTAACTGTGCAGCCTGATTAGCTTGAAGGTACTGCTTCATGTTGCAAGTATGTTATCTGTTGTATTTTCATTTATTTTAATTGATTAAATTTTTATACAGTTTATACAGTGTTCCTTAATTATTCCATTATGATATACACACATATACACATGTACAACATATATCCTATTCGCAAGAGGAATAAAAAAAACTGGCTGATGTGATGCTAGTGCCTGATCCTGACAGTTACTGCCGTGACACTTTCTTATACTTTGAGCCTACACACACATTACTCACAGTCTGTTGCTGGGAATCGTCCCACATGAATCCCCAAAGAATTTGCACATGCTGAAAACAGTGTATACTTAAGCTTTGTAGTGCTTAATTTGTTAATCTTACCTGGATACTGTATAACAGCTGTTACATATAAAGACATTCCTGTGGACTCTTGTTGATGACACTCATTTTGATAATGCTTTCACCACAATGCAGTTTTTGCCTTTTCTCGTTAAACTGTACACTGTAATGATTTATAATCAGACTATCCTGTCAGTGACCAAGAACAAAATAGATTTGCTTTAAAATCTGGTTGCATGTGATTAGTACTTCTGTTCTTTGCATCACCTACAATAGATATATTTTGATTCTGATGGAGGATTTTAGGCCACTTCTGAAAGTCGTTTATTACAAATTACTTAGAGAAATGCTTGCATGAGCCAGTGTTTATGTCAAAAAATATTTCTGTGGGTTCCATTTGAATTATGATCTTCTCTGTTAACACAGAGGTGGAGGTTAGGTAAACTGCATCTAGGAGTGGTTCAGTTGAACTAATTGGAAATGAATTCCACTGGCATAATGAATTACAGTTCATAGCAATCATCCCACATCTAGATAATTACCCATAAATGGTTAGATGTGCAATTTCAGACTTATGAATGAGGTCACTTCTTGAATAATGTGAAATCCATGTATGACTCACAATTTTTAATAGCTATTGTTGGCACTTGTTGTTCAAGTGCTGGTGGGTGGTTATCTCACACCCATTGGATATAAACTCTAAATTTTCACCTTTGCTGAAATGTCAAATTCCCAAAAAACAAAAATGACAGCATGCAATTTATCATCTTAAGGGGTTCTCCTTAAAAAAAAAAAAAAGTTGTATTTACGTCATGCCCATCAGTGAAAGAAAATGAGTCTTTGTTCTGAGGCAAGGGGAAACCTCTAGACAGAGAGCCATGCAGATAGGCACCCACATCCAACCTGATATGTGGAGTATTTCAAAGCCCATGGAAATGTCAAATACTGTAAGACAATATTTAAAAGAATGATAGGGGTGGAGGGGCACATGTACAATGTCAGTTTGTGTTTAAAAGAAATTAGACGGGGACTAGTGATCTGCGTATTCCAGGCTTACTGATAAAACTCCCTATGGATTTAGCTTTTACTATTTTCCTGTTCCACTCTGTAACTGAAGAAACTCTTAAAGAGAACAGTCTGAGATGAGAACTCTGATTTCTAATTTCTGGGCTTTTACAGTTACGCCGGAGGAATTGGTGGTGGAACTACAGAGTTCGAAATGTGTGGCAAACTGTTATTTCATCACCTTGGAGGCATTTAAATGACCTTTTACATAAGAGTACATTAGTATCAGTTCATGAATCTCTTAGGTATACCTGAGGAGCTAGTAGGAGAAAAGTCAACAAACCCAGAGAGAAAGAAAGAGAGAGAGAGAGAGAGAGAGAGAGAGAGAAAGAGAGAAAGAGAGAAAGAGAGATAGACTAAGTGAGAGTGTGTGCTCTGGCTTCTATCCAGTAACTTAGCCTGTGGCATCAATACATGAGCCTGTACACCAGCAGACACACCCTTTTTTGATGAATCACAATGTGGGTGATGTATACATAGACACATGCACACAAAAACATATGCACACATGGACACCAGGACAAAAGCAGTAATATAAAACCTATGTGTGACTTCGATAAAAATAGGTGCACACCTTCAGAAAAACAATTTTCATGACTAGCTGTGAGGATACACATAACAGAGTAAATCACTTTGGTTTTTGGACACACAGTGTGTCTGCTCATAGGCTTATGCCTTAATCCTAGATAAGTGTGAGGTGATATAAAAAAAGCTGAATCACTTTGCTGTTCTTTGCTGTCATCTGACAGAGATATATATATATATATATATATATATATATATATAAAAAAAGAAACGCAAAGGAGGGAGAGAGACATCCATTTAAGACTGAACTAATGCAGGGCTGTTGCCTACAGTGCCCCAGGTTATGCTTCAGTAAAGGCAGCCCTCCTGAAACAAAGGAGCATGTTCAAAAGCTCCCTGTCAGTCCACATCTCTTCAAACACATAAGCAGGAGTGCCCTGGCCCAAACGGAATAAAAGCTCTCAGGTTTCATCACCTGCATAGGTCTGGTTAGAACCATGCTCGGGGGGCCTCTGGCAAGCGGCCGGCCAGCAAAGTGAAGAGAGAAACATTACCTACTCACCTTAACCCTCTCCTGCCCGTATTACAGACACACACAGGAGAGAGGAAATCAAAACAATGCAAAGTTAGTATGAAGAAATGCGTGTGGGCAGGATAGTAAAGTGGGTGTATTTGATGCACAATGAAACTAAATGGGGGGTGTATGCTTTATTAGTTTAGAAAATATGACTTCATCCTTTCTGTCATTGCAAAAATTAATATATGCTTAATTTTTGGGGTTTCTCCAAGACCTTGAAGACCAGCTCCACCTGTGAAAATATTCACAAGTGTAATTCAGCGATAAATCACTTTACAAGTTGAGACTTCTGTATTTTTATTCTGTGTGAGGATCCACATTAACAAAAAGCCTCCACCCAAAGGTATAGTCTGATTCAGGGATTACCAAGGTCATTACAGCTCTGAGCCAGATGGGGTTACTGGAAATTCAAAAAATCTACATGGCCCTGAGGCTTTAACAAGCAGCTTTCTATTTGATGCTCTTTTAGTATCCTGATGAAAAAGAAACCAAATTATATGAGCCAAAGTTTATTGCATTTTGTTTTTATATATATAATTTATTATTTAAAATAATATTCTATAAATTTAAAAAAATAATAAGTGAATTTTGAAATGCCTCAACTATTAAGGAGGAAATCTGTTAAGAAATAATGGCTTTGCAAAATACATTTTTTTACATCAATGTAAAGCACATCATTTTATGATTTCCAATTGTTTCTGTTGTTATTTTTTAAAATGATTATTACACATTAGGAAATAGCATCTAGAATCATTCTGATAAGCGTTTCTATACCACAATGATCTTGAATTGCATAGAATTCATAAATGTATGCAGATTTGTTGAATGATGTTTAATTTGATGTTTTAATACTATTGATTCTGCAGTAACAACACATTTATAAGTTGGCATCAACATTATTTAATACTAATAATAAACTATAATAAAAACTCTTTGTAGGCTAATTTGATAAAAACTCCAGTATCAGTAAATGGTAATTGTTTTCTGCCATAGGGGAGTCTTCAGAATGGTCAACATGATGGTATAAGTAACTCTGATTTTACAAAAGAGACTTCAAAGCTACTACTAATAATAAAATATTAATCATTATTAGTTCATTAATGCTGCTAATGGTAAAACAGAAAGATTTAAAAGGAAATTGCAATAATTATTATTCATAACTTACGACGATCATTCACAACTTTGGTATTTTATAGTATTCACCATATCAGATTGAGAAATTGACATAGTAAGTGAAGCTTCTGCTACATTGACTACATAAGAAATATAATAATAAAAAAGTTACATGGTACAGATGTACACAAAAAATATGATTGAATTCTAATGAGAACAAACATAAAAGTTGTTGTAAAATTTGTTTGTAAAATCATAAAAATTTGCCATCTTTAAATGATATTTAAGTATAATTAAAGAGCTGCCATAACAGATATTATTTAATCAAGCTTTTGTTTTTATAGCAGCATTAAGTCATGCGGACTCGACAGAATCACAGGCAGGTCTGTTGTCATTTTCAGGCACGTTTGATTAAAATGAATGTCAATAGCACTATGTTGATTTGAATACACTCCCAAACCTTTCATCCAGGCCACCTAATCCTGCCATCTACCCCAAGTCTAGTAATACACATGGTGCACTTGTGGGGTGACTAAAATACAACCGCTTCTCAAAAGAGGATAAAACGTCTAAAGATATTTAGATTTAAAAATCCCAATTTTTTTAAAGTCCAACTGTAAAGTGCACACATGACTTTTAACCAAAGATTGCAAAAGTACACACATCCTTCTCCAAAATAGAAGTACAGATACTCATATTTTAAAAGACTCTGGTAAAAATACTGACAACACTTTTTCAAGTTAAAGTAAAGAAGATTGGGCTTTGACATGTACTTAAGTAAAAAATAGATATTACTACTACCTGTTTTAGTGTCACATCATATAAATATATTAATACAACAGAAGTTTACATTTTGTTGTACATCTAATGATTGTATCCTGGCTGAACATCCACCATATAGAACACAAGCCCCATACTTCTTGTTGCCTTCTGCCTGCTCATTGTTAGCTTCCTAAACTAGCTTACATTTGTGGTGCGTCAGAGCCAGGAAATTATACACTATTGGTATGTTGAAAAAGCCATGCAGTGACAAGAAATCGTTTGATGGGCTAAAAACGGTGAGCAATGAGAAGAAAAATATTGATCATGTCACCAAACAGATTTAAAGTCAAGTCAAGTCAAGTCAAGTTTATTTCTATAGCGCTTTTCACAACAGACATTGTCTCAAAGCAGCTTTACAGAAATCAACAGTTAAGGGGAATGGTGTGCATTTATCCCTGATGAGCAGCCATGGCGACTGTGGCAAGGAAAAACTCCCTTAGATGTAATGAGGAAGAAACCTTGAGAGGAACCAGACTCAAAAAGGGAACCCATCCTCATTTGGGTGATAACAGTTTGATCATAAATCTTTCAACAATACAGAACACTGGAGAGTGAGAAATAACTTGAATACTGGAGTATAAGATTATAAGTAATGTTCTTTCTACAGTCTTATACAGTCTATATGGTTAGTTGCTCCTAGTTTTATGAGCTCAACATGAGCTCAAACTAAAGTAATGAGTCTGTTTTGAAAATGTAAGAGGTAGAAAGTCCAGATATTTGTGTAAAAATGTAATTAGTGAAAGTAAAAAGTAGTTTTTTTAAGTGAAGTACTGATACCAGAAAAATCTAAGTACACTAAGTATTTGTACTTCATCACTTTCCATTTCTGCTTTTAACCTCCTTTTTAAATACAGCAAAATCCATGATAATTCAACTTCAGTCAAAATAAAACCGAGGATTTTCAGCAGCTGTGACGGTGAAAGAGTGGAGTAGTAAAACAGATTATCCATGTTGCCCATGACTCACACACCCAGAAGTGATTCTATTTCTTTATAGCTAGACGTATTATGTTGAATAATGGCTTCCTTTTCCAGTAAATGTGATAAACATGAGGAGTTTACCTATCAGTAAGGGCCTGCAGTTTAGGTGAACACCAAAGGGGCTTGAGATAGCTGACATAATGTCAGTTTTGCCTTCATTGCCTATCAGAATCCAGAACATCAACGTCGCTTGCAAAAGCTCAGCACATCAATTTTGTGAACAAATTGGTGGCAAGAGACACAAAAGTCACACCAAATTTGTGAGCTCCATTTATTGGCAAGGATGCTGGTCATGTGGAACATCCTGTCACTGCTCTCCTCTGGCCAATCTGGGAGTGTGTGCATGCATATATAAATGTGTGTGTGTGTGTGTGTGTGTGTGTGTGTGTGTGTGTGTGTGTGTGTGTGTGTGTTTCAGCCTCCACATTGCCTTGATTAGAGGCTCAGTATGAGACAATGGTCTTTGTCAGTGGGAGTGATCTGGCTGTGCTCACCCAGGGTTGGACAGCACAACCAAACGATGTAGCTGCCAAGCTTTTGGGCTCACCCCTGACCCAATAAGCTTTCAGAAATGTTTCATAAACTCTGTGTTTTTTTAGAAACTTCTTGTTATGTTTTACACATTTTCTTTTCACACGTATTGGACTTTCCACATCTGATTACAATTTTTATTCAGGTTTTCAAATGTGTTTTTTTCCCAACAGATTTTTCAAATAATGACATTTCAGTAAACAACATGCAAAAATGCACCTTAACATATTTTTTATGAGTGTATATTACTCTCATAACCATTTGTTACTGTCAGTTTCAATTTGATAGCCAGAAAGACAGTATTGTTGACAGTATTTTGCAGAAGCAATTGCCCATAACGACTTAGTTACCTTATAAAACAATTTAGCAGTTAAGGGTTAAGGGCCTTGATCAAGGGCCGAGCAGTGGCAGTCTGGTGGTGGTGGTGGTGGTGGTGTTGGTGGGATTTAAACTCATGACCTTCTGACCGAAGTCAAACCACTACCCTTTCCTCGACTGAAAGCATACTGTCTCCATGAATGAGTCAATGATAATTAACAGATTTATTTCATGCTTATAAATTTTCATGCACACGTTTTGTTTGTGTGTCAGTGATGTCTGGTAACTCTGTAGCCCACAGCTGGATGAATTTCAGCTCAGACTGGTGCAGTGAAATGTAATCACTGTTCGTGGTTGAAGACCATTAATGCAATTCCCTTTTAAACATTACAGGCCTTTCTAAGCAGGGTTGTCTAGAACACCATCCACCTACCTGTCAAGTCTCTACAGAAGAGGTGGTGATAATTAATAGACTTACTTCATGCTCATTTTTTTTTTTTTTTTTTGCTTTAGGCAAACTTGAAAGATGTTAAATCGCTTTGGTTAGGGGCTTCCGAGCAATTTTATTAAGTTTTAAACTGTAATTGAATTCACAGGTTTCTATTTTTGCTCAAGTTGAAGTTGATTATAAATGGATCAATAAATGGATTTAAAAAGAAAAAAAAAACAATAAATTTATAAAGCATTTTGTAGTTTAACAAATTACACAATTTAATCATTGAGATATAGTTAAAATTTCTGAATTGAAGCTGTTTAATTTAAGATTTATGGAACAAATCTTAGGTTATTTGTAAATGGTTCAGCAGATTTCTGCTTCAAGATAGAGGATTTTTGTTCTTATTTGTTTCTTGGAACCATGAAAGGAACATTTTTTGGCTTCCTAACCTCAATGGGAGAATAAAGGAGATGTTGATGAGATGAATTTTATTTATATTTTTTATATATAATATATATATATATATATATATATATATATATATATATATATACTATTTAACACTCAACAACATAAAATGTATCTGTAAACAGGTAAAATGTAGGATTTGATATATAGTACCAAACGAAAAGTTTTCATAAATCACTTTAAATCACTGTTATAGAAAAAAATAATCAAGGTCACCATCATCAACTACAGCATTGCTTTTTTTTTTTATAGTTCTCTATCTATTAGTCATATCATGTCACAGTTGCTGGCTTTATCTTTCTCTTTTTATTAGGCTATTTGTGGTAAGTGGGTTATGAAAGTGCTCCAGAAGATAAATTGCATTTGGATAGCAGTGCCCCTTGAAATGACTCCACACTAGGGAAATTCTCCACACTGGGAAAACAGATTTTTTTTGTAGACTCAAAGAGTAAGCCTTTTAGTGAAGAAGAAAAAAGAAAAATAAAAAATAACAATGAGTTAAATATATATTTGTAGAACTCCTGTTTATTTTCAGGTTTAACTTGTCTGTCTGTCTGTCTGTCTACAGGAGTCTGAGACATGTTACAGAAATAATTAGACTCAGTAATTACACAGTGGTTCGTGACAGCGTTGTGTTTCTGGGTATAATGACACAGTAAACACTTAGACGAATGTCTTTGTTGTTTGACAATTTGCCATATCTCTGCTCCCCTGTTGCCTAAAGTGCTCCTCGGCATTGGGTAATGTGTCACGACGTGCACTCTTGGCTCCCTAACAGCTCCCTAATTGCAGTTATTTTCCCAGCATCGGCTCAGTAGAGGTGTGGGAGATAATGTGTGTTGGGACTGCAGGGCACGCCAGGGTCAGCCACAAAGCACCATCACCGACTTTTTATCCATCAGAGAAATCTCTGTCTCACTCTTTCTCTCTCACTCTCTCTCTCTCTCTCATACACACACGCACTAAAATCTGTTCTCACACAGATCTGCACGCACTTGGGGAACACTCGGGTTTCTTTTGGCAAGTGTACGACGCTAGAGTTCGAAATGCGATCACGATTAAGGATGTGCGTGCAGATTAGTACTCTCTGACACACTCCAGCTTGAACTCTACTTGACGCCATGATGCAGGATTCCTGAAAAGTGTGCAAGATTACTCCCATAACCACATTTAATGGCTGACAACATTTTAGTATTCCATTATGGATATCTGGTTGACTATGAACAAATTTCGTCTTCTCTAAATGATCAGTAATTGTGTGCATCATCTTATCTAAATATAGAGTGACACGAGGAAGTAAAGTAGAAACAATAACATGCACCATGCTCCTTTCTGTTTCAATTTGCTGAGCCAAACATGCACCAGAGGTTACAATGGAATTAAACAACAACAAAAAAGCATGTCGGTGTCCTGAATCAGGCAATGTAATGAAATGCACCATGAAATATGAGATTTTCTCCGCATTAACTGTTGTCTTCTTGACAGGATCACTTAAGTATAAGCATGAGTGTGACCTGGCTGTTTACCATGGGTTGAGAAGCAAAAACTGTACATTTTACCGTAAAAGTGCTTTTGCATCTTGTATTAAAAGACAATGCGTTTATAGTATAAATACATTAATTTTTGTTTTTTGTTTGTTTTATTTCGAACTATTATATTCATTACTTCATTACTTCTATTATATACATTATATTCATTACTATATATATATATATATATATTTGCCTATTATAGAAATATTTGCTTATTGTTGTTATATAACATACAGTATATTTATACTATTTTATATGTATTATATTTCTCACAATTATTTATGATTTTTTTTATTTATGTGGTAAGTTTCTACCAACAGAAAGTAAGAGTGTCAGTATGAGACATAGATTGCACAATTTACACATTGTGAGAAATAGTGACATAAAATAAAATAAAAAGGTCCCCTGGTGGCCAGTGGTTAAGACGCAGCGCTCCCACCGCTGCGACCCGGGTTCGATTCCCGGGTCAGGGGACCATCCCCAGCCACTCTCAGTGCCGGTCCCAAGCCCGGATAAATTGGGGAGGGTTGCGTTAGGAAGGGCATCCAGCGTAAAACATGTGCCAAATCAAACGTGCGGAGGATCCGCTGTGGCGACCCCTAATGGGAGAAGCCGAAAGAAACTTAGTGACATAAAATAAAACTCAAGGAATGAGCAAAAATTAATGCAACCTAGCTGCTGCTACCCTACTCAAATCTTTTTTTTCCCCTCCTTTTTTATTTTCTTTTCACTTTTCTTCTCACCTCTCATGCAATGAACTGTGTAAATCTTTGCAAGCTTTAAGTGGATCCTGGGCCGTGTTCCCAGATGCACTCTTTCCTAACTGTTCTTCTGCTCCACAGGATTTAGGAATGCCTATGTGATCATTCATCAGAGGGACAAACTAATGGTGAGAACTTTCTGTCCTTATTTATGAAATTTCCCAATGAAACATGAAGCATGTTGATTAGAATGTATAAACACTTCTCTCCACACTTCACAACTTGGAAAATTATGACTAAATATATGTCAGTTGGACACAGATTTTAACAATTTTGGGGCTTGTTTATAAAAATGCGCTTGGTGGGGTCTGGGTCTGAAAAGGTTTGTATTTTTTATCTAATTAAAATAATTCATATATATCTATATATATATCTATATCTATCTATCTATCTATCTAGATAGATAGATAGATAGATAGATAGATAGATAGATAGATAGATAGATAGATAGATAGATAGATAGATAGATAGATAGATAGATAGATAGATAGCTGTTTAAAAAACCCTATCTGGGAGGATGCTCCATAGATTTTGTAGTGTGGTTGTAGATATTATTGATCATTCAGCCAAACGGCCATTAGTAAAGTCAAGTACCGATGTAGGGTGAGGACTGGGGTGTAGTAAGCATTCATTCTACAGGTGTTCAATAACAATGAGGTCAGAGCTTTATAGCAGGCTCAATGGTTTTCCATTCCAACCCATATAAACCATATCTTCATGGATCTGACTTTGCACACAGGGGCATTGTTAATCTGGTGCAGATTTGGGTCTCCTAGTTCAAGTGAAGAGAAAATGTAATGTCAATCTATCCAAAGACAGCCTATACAATTGGGTACATTTAAGTTTGCATTTACGAAGAATGAATGAGATATAAAGCATAAAGTAATACAATTCAAGGGCAAGTACTTAGTTTGTGGATAAAGATTTTTCCACCATTTGGAGCCAAAATATAAAGTAAGATTTTACTTTAAGCATGTATGAAAGTTTGCAAAAAAAGACAAAGAGAGAGAGAGAGAGAGAGAGAGAGAGAGAGGTGTAAAGTAGTTGGTAAAATACTCTTATCATAACATATAATTTAGGGCACCATAAGTTTAGTATTTAATAAGGCCTTGTTAACAAGTTTCAGTTTATAAGTCTGGATCTCTGTAAGGAAATGTCTCCCAAAGCTCCTGTTTCAACAGTTATGTCTATGCCAGTACCTTTTACGTGGCTATATATGCCACATCTAATCTGGTTCTTTCATGAGTTAAAACGAAACAAGGCCAGCAACCAGAAAAGTATAGTGTTTGTATGAAAGGTACAGTAATGTTTGACATCTGGGTTCTCTGAAATGTTTATATACTTTCAGACAGTGGTGTCAAAGCTATGCAGATAAAGCGAAAGATGTATGTATGTGTCTGTGCACAGATTGTGCTTCTTCAGACATTGATTAATGACTGCACTCTACCTGCATCCAATCCCAGCACTGGGGATTAGGCTTTATTTGTTTAGACAATATTTTCATAATATTTGAACTTGGCTGTGTACCCAGTGGCATAATGTGTATTCATCATCAACGTATGTGTGATCACTTTCACACGCTTCGTCATCCAATAGTTTAGTCACGCTGTCATTTGTATGCTTACAGCTTTTACGCTAAAAAAAGTGTTTTAAAGGCGGCAAGCAGATATTATTAGCTGACCTCTGTTTAAAGTTCAGCTTTAAAAGTAACCAATGCAGTTGAATTGAAATGTGGACAAACCGTTCTCCTCTGAATGCTACGTGTGTATGCTGAAGTAAATATTTTCAGCATGCATACATATGCTGAAAGTCCACTTGCACCTCAAGAATTAGATCTGCTGTCGTTTGCATTCTTCTAAGTGCACGTCTGAGAGCACATGCTAGCATGCATGTACCACATCCGATATTTCACACATGTTCACGTTGCAGAATGTAGTTCTATGGTTGACAGGGTGCAAGTCAAGAAGAGTTCCTACTTTACCATTATTAGAGCTCATCTCTCAAGTAAATGTGCACTGGTGGTTGTGCTCTGGCTTTAATCAAGCATGGAAAAGTTTGTTGAGAGAAGTTTCTCATGTTACACACACACACACACACACACACACACACACACACACACACACACACACACACACACACACACACATACACACACACTTATTTACTACACTGCATGAATGTTTGATTGATTGTGTACTTTTCTTATACAATTTACTGAACAAAGCAAAAATAAATAAAAAATAACATATCCCATATGCAAGGCTTTGTTTTTCTGCAAATGTAAAAAAACAAAACAAAGAAAAGTCAGAATGTATGTTTTGAGGACATAACATATTTCCCTATCTGTGACAATACTCTATGGAGCTTATGGCACAATTTTCTTACCCTCATCTATTTTAGTCTGTGTCCTAAATTGCATACAGTTGTACTAAATAGTATGTATAGTATGCCACATATGGTGGCTCTCTATGTTGGTTCACTGTGCACTGTGCCTAACCCAAGACTGCTCTTTTTATCAGTCAAGACAATATACACAACTATACAGTATGGTGTATGTTTTTTCCACCACATTTTAATTGAAACAGTAAATCCCACCCAAATGCCCAGTGAAGGCAACTGAGATTTTATTGTCATTCCTATATATAGCTTGCATACATTGGAAGAAATGTCACTTCTTCAGGACCATGGTGCAACACAGAAGGCAAGACTACACAAAGTGCAAATATGTAACAGTGTAAGATGAGAAAAGGACAAAAGAATACACTCAACAGAGCAACAAAAAATAGAACAATGCACACCCAAGACAGTTCATATGCAGTACAATAGACAGCAGGACAATGCATACACAAGACAATGAATATACCAAACCATACAGTACATAGCAGGACAATAAATACACAGGATATTAAAAAAAAAAAGACAAAACTCATAAGACATGGATTGTAAACTGTTAACTATTTACTAGTGCAGTAGCAGTAAGTATATCTGTTGCACCATTATGCATAATGATCCAAAAATAGAGCAGCTTTGTAAGGTGCAGGTGTGCCATGGTATTAAGTCACACTGGGTTAGGCATTTGACTAGCACAGGTGAGCATTGGAAGGCAGCAGCATGTTGAGTAATCTGACTGCCTCAGGGAGGAAACTGCTGCGAATCTGCTGGTGGTGGCACAGCTGCACCTGTACTGCATGCCAGATGGCACAAAAGTAAAAAAGTAGTAGTATCAGTAGTATCAACTAAAAGTACAGAATGTCTGTTTTTAGGCCTGTTTTTAAAATCTGCAGGTAAGAAATGTTTTGATGTGAACTCTTGTAACAGTACATGAGTATACTGTATGGATTGTAATAAATGAAGTACTTGGAACTTGAGTTAGCAATAATGTTTACTACATTCCTGTTTGGTGACCATAATGTAAAAAGTGTAAATAACATTATTTTAACCCCAAAGGGTTGTAAGCCACTTAAGGTATAATATAACTGTAATATAACAATATTTATATGTTGCAGCAGCAATGACTGAGAAAATAGAGATATACCAGCTTCCTGCATTTAAACCAAATATATAGCTGATGAAATTGCATCATCAGTTATAACGATCTGCAAATTGCGCAAGACAAGATTTAGTGATAGTATCAGCAATGTACAGCTTAAATCCAACCTGCCGAAACATGCACGAGTAGGTGATTATTTTCATTATTCGTTTCTCTTCAGTGTTATACAGTACTTACAATGTCAATTCAATGTACAGTAATGCTGCTACAGTTTATAATTAACACTCAATTAGCTTCTACTGTAGCTAGCAGCTAAAAACCATGCAAGCTACTGGAAGCTATAGTTAACTTATGAGCTAAGAATACCTTTCTTTATGTATTATTTGATAAAGTTAGATCATTTTAACATAAAGAATTCAACATGAATAAAACAAACATCTAAAACTTTTCTCATTGATTACTTTGAGCAAGGTATATATACAATGACACCATTTTTCTTGCTACCAGCAATTTAAAGCAGGTAAAAAATGCTTACACAAGCAAGAGTGGTAAATATTTACAAGACTGCAGTGTCTCAGATCCAACACTGCTTGACCTGGTCATTTTGTTTAGAGTGTTTTTATATAGACTGGGGTTCACTTCAGGCTTTGTTTACCTCTTAAGGTGAGGTCAGTAACTTTATAAATGGGCCAGTTTTGGAGACCAGCATTTATTGATATAAAAGATTGTTAGCAGGTGATGAGACAAGTGTGGAATGGTGCACCTCATTGCGTGCTTCCTCTGCCCGGGTTTGCTAAACGCATTAGGTCTGTTCAGGTTTGCCAGCTTTGTGATTGACACACACAAGCATGCTTCTTTTCTACCTCGGGCGCTTGTGCTGTTGTGACTGGTTGGCTCTCGAATGTGGCTTGACATGCTCGGCTACGCAAAACATAAGACTTGATAATGTAGTAAGTCAGTCTCATGACTTGAAAGTTTCATGAATTTGTGCCAGCCAACTAGTAGAAAGAAGCAATGTCATAAAGAGGTATTAGCACATTTTCTACATCGAATCCAGCAGAAATGCACAACCTTATTAGGATTCGTATGAACTTTGGAACTGTGTAAAACAAACACGAGAGAGATAATTGTATAATTACAATTATGCCTGGTGCCAGCAGGAGGCCTAGAGCTAATCTGTGACCTCTGCTTTGGGTAGGAGAGGGGCTCGAAATCTATTCTGCACACAGCATGACAAAAGGATATACAGCCTTTACTGTCTTTACAAACAAATATACACAATACAATATAATGGAATGAATTTCCTTGTTTTTGTATATAGCACTCTTTATGTTCCTCTCTAAAGCAATCCACATTCTTGTTGACAGTGGGAAATGAGAGCTGCAACTTAAATCGAAACAAGATACTCGATTTGTTGTTTTGTGACAAATTGCTGCCAGGAAATTCGCAACAGGTAGAGTAACAGCTAATTAATAAACAATGCATGGTAAATGAGATTCTTAAAAGTACCTATAATGAAACAAAAAAGAAAAAGAATTAAGATATAAAAGTCAAAATAATTTGCAACATTGATTACGCTAGCAATATATATATATATATATATATATATGTGTGTGTGTGTGTGTCTTGCATAAAGCTGGAAAATATAAAAAGTTCTGGCTGGAAATATATTTACAAAAGCTAGCATCATGCTATATTATACGCGTTCAAAAAATTGAGTAATTGGAAAACTGGAATAAAGTTTGCATATGAATAAGTGGGTGTAGGATGGTAACTGGGACTGCTGTGATGCATCATTGTTGCCTGCAGTGTCCCTTTCATATTCCTCTAAAGCAATGATGTCATACATGATGTGCCTAACACATTGGATCTGGTTCTTGTCTAGGTTCTAACAACCAAATAATACAAACAAGGCCAACAAGTCTTCCAGGGATGCAAAAATTGGATAGACCTCAGATAAAAGTACTGTAAAGCGCCAGCCAGGGTTTTTTTTCTTGGTGTCGCTGAACAATGACTTCTTGCTCGTATTGGATTTGAACTCTCATCTTTCAAATCTGCCAGGATTATAGCAAGCCCTGCCTATTCCATTTGAAGATTGAAATTATGCTGCATTGTTGCTTTGTAGGTGTTAAGCACTAATGGCACCTTTACTTGTTGGCTTGAACTAAAAATTCAATCAAGACTATGTTAATTGTTATCCTTTTCTATGTCTGAAAACTGATCAATACATAACACTAATAATGCACAACACAATACATGCACTAATCAAAATACTAAAAAAAATAAAAGTAAACTGAGAACATTACACATGTACAAGTTAAAATATTTCATACTTCCTGCATATTTTGAATGACAGTCCAATGTCCAATGATTGGTAAGTTTTCGGATTTGTTCATTTGTTTTTTGGATTTGTAAATTTTTTTTTTTATTTATTCATTTGGTTTTGCATTTGTTATTTTGTTTTTGGAATTGTTAACTATTTCGAATTTGTTTATTTGGTTTTGGATTTGTTGTTTTGTTTTTGCATTTCTTAATTTAAATTTGTTTTCGGAAACCTTTCATCCCGATATGTAATTTTCACTCCGCTCAATCAATCCGTTTTTTTTTTTTTTTTTTCTCAAACTTGTTTATGCACCAATCATGACAGGGCCTTCTCTTCTATAGAATTCATTTCATTACTTCATCCGACACATGCAAACAGTAAATATTTTTTACAACTTTAAACAAACTTATTAAGGATGATTTATTTTATAAAAAAAAAAAATTCTACTTATTTTTTATGAATTGATTGGTTTTTCTTGTGTCAAGCACCTTATGAAGCTAAGGCTTATTCTTGTTTCTTTTTAATTACCTAACTAAACTGTATAATCATGTAGGAAATTTCTGAACAGGCAAAAAAAGGTAAATGGGTTTCTTCTGCAGTTTGCTTTCTGGAATAAATTGTTATTAACACTGCATGTGAGGCTTTTAAAGCACTGTTTATTGATGACAGGGCTTATAATGTGACATTTTGAATGGAAAAGTTTACAAATGCCACCTCAATTTAGTCTCATGCACATATGCTTGTGAAAAATATCCACACTGGGTGTAATACAGACATAAAAACACATAAGAACACTGTTTTTTTAATAGACATTCAAATGCAAATGATTAATTTTACTACTATTTAGCCATTTTTGGAAACAATATTACGTAAGCAAGCATTCATCATTTCATACTTAGGCAAGAATACATTTTTGTATGACATGGCTCACCACCAAAAGTTCCCCTAAATAAATAAATAAATTAACTTTTTAATGGATTTGAAAAACATTATTCATATTTTTCAGTCCATTGTTTTATCATTTGCACCAGAAATCCCACCCTGAAGCTTATGGCCGGAAAAGTGCATAGAAAATAATACATTTGCATGTGGTCCTGTTGGGAGGAGACTAGTTATAGGTTGACAATTTACATAATCACTGAATTGAACTGTCTGTTTTATGAAAACTAACAAGACAGGTGGTGGTGTTTTTTTATTAAGCACTGAAGTTATGGGATTTTGATGACTGAACTATTGCTTTATGTGATGGTTTATCAAGACTTTAAGAAATCATGTGTAGGTTTTTAGCTACTGTATGGCTGTAGTAATTTTAGTGGAGTGACAAATGTACTGAGTCTGTATAACAGTTTAAGATCTAACTTACCTGATCTGATTCAAGCAGGTTATTTTAGAAGCTGCTACCTGGATTATGTGAGATTAAATGTTATCTGGGACCTTTAAAGTAGAAAAAGCTGAAATGTTTTTCATTTACTTGTAAATGTCTATTTGGATGCAAAGTTCATGAAAACAGTACCGTGAAACTTAATAGTTTAGAACAGGTGTTTCTCCAGAGATGTTAGGAATTCTCAATGGCTTTGGATTTAACAGGTATATAGTACACTTGAATGTGTTATATTTTTATAACTATAACAGCATATTAATCCTTTTAATTAATTTTTTCTCAATGGCTCTTCAGCTTTATGGTGTAAACAGCAAAAGATCCTACCTTTTTCCTTAAGTTATCAGTTATTTAACTTTTTCTCAGTAATATCTACTTTTAATAAGGTAAGACTGCTGGGAATTTGTTTGAAAGTCTCTCAGTATCTACTCTCTTTCCTTTTTTCTTCCTCTCCCTCTCTCACACACACACACACACACACACACACACACACACACACACACACACACTCTTTCTCTCTCTCTTACACACTCTGTCTTTACAGACACACATATGCAAGCACACACTTGAACACACACCTACATGTGCATTTTCTCTGTCACACACATGCACACACACGTACACATACACTTTTTCACTCACACACACACACACACACACACACACACACACACACACACACACACACACACACACACACACACACACAGACACACACACTTTCCCCCAAGGCAATACTTCATTATGGTCCCACTGTCTGACTGATACCAGCTGTCATGTTTAAACCCTCCACGCACGCTATTGCATTATTAGAATTACAGGGAGTTTCTTAGTAGTGAAATAAGAGATTTTTTTTTTTTCCATTTTATTATTACTGTGCTGTCAGAACTTTTGCTCTGCTTGTTAAGCGATAGCCCCCTCCAGTAAGGTCAGAGATATCTCATTCTGTCTAGGGACTCATTAATGTCATACACTGCCCAGTCAATTGGTTTCATTCACATATACAAGGCAGCTGAATCAAAAGTAATTTGTTGAAATCATTAAATCAGTACAAGGGTGTTTAGAGACATTTTCAAATGTGAATCATACAATGTGTTTAAGCGAATAAAAACTGCATGGGTTTCATTGTAATCGTAGTCCTGTTCCTTTTATTCTCTTTGGGGAAAATAAGGCCAGATCCTGCCTTTACTACTTTTTTATCAGAACTGCAGAATAGTACAGAATCTTACTATTATTATTATTATTATTATTATTATTACTATTATTATTATTATTATTATCACTAGTAGTAGTAGTAGTAGTAGTAGTAGTAGTAGATTCTGGAAAATCTATACTGAGACATAATAAACCTAATAAACCTAATAAGACAAGTTAGCTCAGAATATAATTGCCTCTTGGAGACTTTAAACTGTATAAATTAAAGGAAATAAAGTGCGATTACAAACCATGTGTCCATGTGCATTAAGTGACTATTTCGCCATCACTTCTACACTGATGGATTCACTTTGACACTTCCACTAACCACAGAACCCCTGCAGTTCTAATGGAGCACTTTACATCTTCTAGAAATTGTAGCCTGCACTGTGTATTATAATGCACTCAAGTTTAATAAAAAGGGTAATGACAAGTTGGGGTCACGCAGTAGTGTTGGCAAACACGAGTATGTATGATCTTAATCAAAGTGACTAACTGACTAAAACTTTAGGTTAATGTGTCAACCATTATTTAGCGATCATCTTACTGGAAAATGAAGGAGACTATTTGTCAAGGATTGTGACTTATAGCATAAGCAGCAAGGATGGATGAATGATAATTTTATTATTTAGCACACCAGGGAAGCTCTAGTCCACTCCCACTATTTAGTTTTGCCCAAAAACTAGGTGGAAATATTTAAGATACTTCCTTTATTTGCAACACAAACAACACGTTACAGTCAAATGAACATATGCAATGACGTGAATTATTTTCTATGTATATACCAGCTAGGCAGGTCAGAGGGCAGGGTCAGCCATTACTGCTGACAGGCACCACTGGAGCTGGGTATCATGGTGCCTTTTCTTATGCTGTGCTACACAATAAGGGTAGTTATGCACCTTAATACAAATGTAAATGATGCTTATATATAAAAGGTTTTCAGCTTTGCTTACTGTTGTATGTACATCAATAAATCTTTGTATTAGTTGATGTGTGTAGTGCAGCAGATGGTGGGATTTAGAATGAGCCATTTGTACTATAGTTGCAGCATTACGGTGCATCACAACACAGCAAAGCTGATTTAGTTTAAACATTGCTACATGCCAGACAAAAACTGCTGTACTGTCGATGCTAAGACTAACAGTTGGTTCACAGAGAAACTGATATTAAAAATACTGATATTTGCAAAAACAATTGCCTGCTAGCTGGTGGTTTTCCAGTCCTAAACCATGTAATAGAGACGAATAAGCATAGTGCAACCTAAACTAATCTGAAAAGAACCCACACACACTGCATCTGTTAAACTTCGCTCGAAAATTGGCTTATGCATATTAATGACAACTTGATCCTTTTTCCACCCACTCAAAATGCGTGCATGAAAGAGAGAAACTTGCTGCCAAAGACCTTCTCCATTCTGTAAGATTAGTGTGCTGGAAACACCACTAAAGAGAAGGGGGGAAAAATGTGCATCACCATTCACCCTTCACTGTCTCCACTTGCCAGCATACACACGGAGTTAACTGAACCAGCTGTTTTCCACAACTGCTGATATGCGCTCTGATGGAGCTGAAGGGAACCATAGCACTTTTTTTTTCGATGACCATTTTGAAGATGCTTATAAAAGATTATGGCTGGATGAGGTAGTTACACAAATAATGCTACCAGCAGGTGGGTGCTTATCCTGCACAACATGCAGGCTCTACTTTTAACTTTCACGATGAGTAAACATGCAGAAATCCAAGGCTCTCTGAAGCTTCAATGGATGCCGATAGTAAGATAGTGAGAGATATTGTACAGTGTGCGCTTTTGTGAAATGAACAGACAGCAAGAAAGAAGGAGATAGAGTGATAGAGATAGTGAGAGAAACAAGATCTTTCATTCTTTTGCCAAAGCAGATGTTTAGCAGACTATTAGCAGGTCTGAATGTGCAGGCAGGCTCCATAAGGAGGAAAGCAGTACAGCATGGTGGTATGGAGAGAAGAAATAACCCATATACCACAGGCATTTCTATTAATATCATCCAATAAGATGGCAAATGTAGGGCAACACAAGTGCATCATTGTCCCAGCTGAGATGGCTTCTGTTCTGGGAATGCACTGTTATGATTTCTTTGCTATTTTTTGTTTTTTTTCGTTTTGTTTTTTTAAGATCCATCACAAAGACTTCACACACTGGCTAACTGTGATGACAAGACTGATAACAGGTGTAATCTGATTAGTTTGCCATATTGAGAAATAGTCAAAGTTTTTTACCCTAATCTCGTACCGTTAAAACATAAACAACTCAGAGTAAAAATGATTCCAATCTCTGCAGTTAGACAAAATGCTTAAGTGTTCTAATAATTTGAGTTGATAAATATATTAATAATAATAATAAAAATGATTTGGAACAGTTTCTTAAAATATACAAATAAAGTGCAAATGTGAGACTAATGTGAGCAAGTGCATAGTCATCGATCCAGGTTTCTTTTTTCTTTAGCAAAATCGAGTGACGTAAATGCCCCAGTTCTTGTAGTCTTGGACTCACTGGAGTATTTAATGAACCTCACAGAGCCATTAGTCATGCTGCAAATGTATCCTACTTTCTACAGTTCTATCTTTAGTACAATACCTATTTTTAACCATCGGGGGATTTTCGGATTTGACGCACTTTTGGTGCTCGGGTTTCTAGGGATGCCATCTCAAAGGATTGCTTATACTGTATATGTTTATCTGGTCATCAGACTGTGAAATAGATTGCCTCAAATAAAGGACAGCGTGTGCTGGGTGTGGATAGAATAACATTAGATCCCAGTGCAGGATTAGGGAGTTTTCACGGCTAGGTTTGACCACCCACACACACTGAACATTTTTCTTTGACTATCTCATCTCCCTCTTGTCCCCGTCCATCCCCCCACCAAAAAAAAAAAAAGTAGTCAAATCATGAAGTGCGAAAGAAAACAATAAGAGCTCAGCTATGCATCTTCTCTTTGCTCTGGTACACTTTTGGAGGTGTTAACTGTCTCTCCAGAGGTGGACATGTCACATATGCTTCTAACCAAAACCACAATCTTGACCATTCATACATCTTTAATTACTACATTTTTCAATGTGGTTTTCAAGACAGATATTTATTTTAAAGAGTAAGACTATATAAATGCACAAAAATACATATAGAGCACTTTTAAATGTTAAAAATTTAAAAGTTTAAATCTCAATCAATGCATTTCAGGTTTTATGGCCATACTATATATATAGTTTTTTTTTTTTGTTTTTTTTTAAACACTAATCAATATCTCTGTTATACAAGTATCTTTACAGATAATGGCATGATTGAGCAGGGACACAGAAAAGAGAGAGAGAAAAAGAGAGAGAGAGAGAGAGAGAGAGAGAGAGAGAGAGAGAGAGAGAGAGATCATTACTATTATATATATATTATATATATTATTTTATACATACACACATATATATAGTACACATATATATACTACTTGCTTTCTCTCTTTATATTTGTCTGTCTTTCTCTCTCATAAACACACGCTATCAGTCTGTTTCCATTTCTGTCGCCTGCCACAGTGAAAGCTAAACAAAAGTATGTGGCTGGCCATATGTTAAGTCTGGCCAAAGCATTTATTCAACCACAAGGAACCTGAGACACAGCGAAAGCATGTATTAAAAGTCAATAGACAGTGCATTTAATTGTACACGGAATGCAGCCATTTGTGTTTTATATATGTGGGTTGTAGACGAACACTAAAAGCAAACACACTTTTAGGTAGACATACAGTATGCACAGAAACCTCCTACTTCAAACTGGGTAGAGTTACAATATGTTTAATTTTATGTGTGTCTGATTTACTGGCATTAACTCAATATTTACTTCTAAGATAAGTCTATAAGCTTTAGAAAGCTTTTTTTAAAAAGGAGTAGTAGGTTGAAAATCAGCTCCAAATAGCTTTCATAATGCACATTTTTTTGTTTAGAGGGCAAGAATGATAAAACTGTGAAACAGCCAAGATTGGCATCTGGTGGTCTTGGTTATGCCTTCGACACTTGGATTCGTGATTGGGGTAACCATGCACCAGCGAGGCAGTGAGTGAGTTATTTGTGTGCGTGTGCGTGCGTGTGCGTGTGCGCGTGCGCGTGTGTGTGTGTGTGTGTGTGTCGATGCAGAGATTGAGAAAGTATGTATGGGTTCAAGGAAAAAGGAGAAAGAGTGTCTGGGTGTGTTTCGAGTGATAGTGTGTACACGTCTCTTTAAGAGACAGCAAGGGAGTGTAAATATTATTCCTTGTGCCTGGAGGTGCTGCTGTGTGTGCATTGTTACACATGTCAGTCATGCAGTTCAGCACGTTTGCTGCCCAAGGGGTGCTTGCATGGATAGGCAGAATCTGTTTGGCATGCTGCCTGCCTGCTCTCGTCATCGCTGCATGGGGCTCCGTGCTGCCCTACCTGTAGGAGCTATGTGCCCACAAAAACAATGCTGTCTTACATGCCAGAAACCAAAAACCACAGCTGACACGCAAGCTAGCTTAATTTATAGAAAGCCATAAGCTTTCGCCCACTAACAGATTTATTTCAGGAATATTTCTCTCTGACCCAGTGTGAGGCTTACTTTACTCACTAAGACAATGCATTAACACAATTATCTCCCAACGTGGGGTCCACCAACTCCTAATGGTATCCAGGAAGAACTAAAACGCTTTCACAGGTTATAAAAATGTATGCATTGGTAGAGACACCCACTATTATCAAATTTTTTATTGAATTCCTACAAATGCCACCGTTGACTGATAGCCTGACTTGCATAGGTTTAATATAAATCTCAATAATTTAAAACCAAGAACACCCGTAAATACTATCTCCTTGATTCTACTGACACATTGAGAATAGTATAATTAATAGAATAATTTGGAGTAGAAACTTCCAAAAAAAAATAAAGATTTGTCTATTGTTAAATATTTAAATATTGTAACTTTAATGGGATGGCATTATATTTGGAACTAATCAGGAAGGCCATTTTTTTTCTTAACTTTAAAAAATATACATTCTATTTAAGATTGAACATGGTAAGACAATGAATGTAAAACATATACTAATATAATGTATAAATTCTTTTGAATGTGTAATTGAATACATATATGCTCTGTTACCTAAATATGCTTTTTAATGTTTGTTTTTATAATAATCTTATAATAATGTACAATATTCTAATTCTTATAATTGCATATTTTTGGTCTCAAAAGAAAAACAAAACCTTTTTAACTAGCATCCAAGCTTAACCTTTAAATGTGTTGTTGTTAAATGTGACTCAATATCACAATATTTGAAAGTAAAGAATAAATGTTATATTATTTTTCTTCTTATGTTAAGACATTATACATAAAGCAACCCCCATTTAATAAAATAGAATAGAATATTGCAAATATTTCATGCAGTTAAATTAACAGGCTTAAGTACCGTATTTTTCGGACTATAAGCCGCTACTTTTTTCCCACGTTTTGAACCCCACGGCTTAAACAACGAAGCGGCTAATTTATTAATTTTTTCTGGCTTTTTCCCGGTTTTCCAAACTTCAAGTAGAAAAAACTGAGCGACATAAAATAAGACTAATGAAATATTCGAACAGAAACGGAAAAACGCACCTCACCTGTGTTCTGAGCTGCACGGAGGAAGACAGTAAACAATGACTTTCTTGGGGGATCAGAAAACTAATAAGGACATATTTCTCGGTCTTGCACACATGCAGTAATACCGTAAAAAATGCGGCGGCAAGCTATTCCCAAAATTCCGCCCCACGGCTTAAACAACGAAGCGGCTAATTTATTAATTTTTTCTGGCTTTTTCCCGGTTTTCCAAACTTCAAGTAGAAAAAACTGAGCGACATAAAATAAGACTAATGAAATATTCGAACAGAAACGGAAAAACGCACCTCACCTGTGTTCTGAGCTGCACGGAGGAAGACAGTAAACAATGACTTTCTTGGGGGATCAGAAAACTAATAAGGACATATTTCTCGGTCTTGCACACATGCAGTATTACCGGAAAAAATGCGGCGGCAAGCTATTCCCAAAATGCCGCTTTGCTCTTAAATGAGCCACAACATATGTCACCCGTTACACAGTGTAACAGACACTGTCTTTCGTTAAAGCCTGTGTAAAGTTCATTAGTTTCAGTGTGGACACCTGCGGCTTATAGACAGGTGCAGCATATTTATGTTTAAAAAAAAATCTTTGTAAAGTTCAGTGGGTGCGGCTTATATATGGGTGCGCTTTATACTCCGGAAATTACGGTAAATAGCTACAATTTTTTTTTAGTAATTTTAGTAATCTCCTGGACTTGCTCATTGGTGTCTGTTAAATTGTCACATTCTGGACAGAGGTGTTACTTGACATGCAGCTCTGGTCTTTATTGTCTCTTTATATATTCCTGCTCACAAATCTGTCTTTAGCTGTTTTTTTTTTGCTTTTCCCAGCTTCTCATGGTGAATTATTAGGACATTTCAGTTACAGCTCTGCCTATGTTTATTAAGTGTTCAAGAACACGATTCAGTAAATCTGCAGGATTGAAAAACGGCCTCAATAGGTCGATGACAAAGTGCTGTCGTGAACATTTTTAAGATTAATCTCTCCCATGGTTCACCAGCTCCTCTCAATGCCGTCAGATTTACTAGCATGGATTAGTTCAATATCTGTTGCTGACAAATGTGTGCATTTGCATTAAATAAAATATAAATAGGATGTATAACTAGGATGTATCAGAATAAAATATGATAGGATGTGCAGTTATAGGGAAATGATAAATGCCTTGATGTCAACCTAAATTAGATTTTTTTTAAACAGTATATTTGGTATATTCCTTTATTAGTACCATCACAAATCACAAATCAAACATTTTTTTATAATTTTTTTTATTAACATATACTGTAGTTGCATTTATTGTTGTGGTATATGCACAAGACGAGATGTTCCTTTACCTCTTTTTTCCTTCCTCTTAAAGTTAAGCGTCTCACATTACAGAGAAACCAGAAAGTACACAATATTCCTTCAGAAAATACTTTCTTAAAGTGGAAATATACTCACATTTGCATAAACCTGATTTTCCAAATAAAATTTAATATGCACTGGCTTACTGAAAGCAACATGCTGCTATAGATTTTACTATATATATACTGTATATAGTACAGACCAAAGGTTTAGACACACCTTCTTTATTTTCATGACTATTAAAATTGTAGAGTCACACTGAAGGCATCAAGGGCTATTTGACCAAGAAGGAGAGTGATGGGGTGCTGCGCCAGATGACCTGGCCTCCACAGTCACCGGACCTGAACCCAATCGAGATGGTTTAGAAGTGAGCTGGACCGCAGAGTGAAGGCAAAAGGGCCAACAAGTGCCAAGCATCTCTCGGGGAACTCCTTCAAGACTGTTGAAAGACCATCTCAGGTGACTACCTCTTGAAGCTCATCAAGAGAATGCCAAGAGTGTGCAAAGCAGTAATCAAAGCAAAAGGTGGCTACTTTGAAGAACCTAGAATATGACATTTTTCAGTTGTTTCACACTTTTTTGTTATGTATATAATTCCATATATAATTCCACGTGTTCATTCATAGTTTTGATGCCTTTAGTGTGAATCTACAATTTTCATAGTCATGAAAATAAAGAAAACTCTTTGAATGAGAAGGTGTGTCCAAACTTTTGGTCTGTACTATATATATCCACCACAATTATATAGTGATTTGTCTTGAAACCAAAAGGATTATTGTAAAAAAAAAAAAAAAAATTCAACATCATCTGATCAGTTAGACTGAAATTTGTTGTAGTCACTCCAAATAGCCTTAGGACATTCCACTGAAAAGAATGAAAAAGTCTGCACCTCTGATGCTCCTGCTAGTTTTCACAGAGTACTACTCCCTCTGTTGACAAAGCTCAAATAACACTGTGGTCACGTGAGGATTGAATTGTGTCCCATTGCAGATTTCTAGGTCCCATATGCAGAACAAGCAAGTAATCAGACTCTAAATGACCTCGCTTCTGTCCATGTTTTTTCAGCTGGACAGCTGTAATGTAACTTAAACTGAATGCACCTGTGGAGAGAAATAAGTACCAGAACACCACAATATTGTTTAAAAGTAATAGTAAATCCAAAGGGTATCCATATGGCACAAATCTTCCATTGTACGTCCTCCTTAAAGTGATATGCATAATAATTACCTTCACTAAATAATACCAAATTCACCTAATGGGCCCAAATAAATCCTAAGAGCCCTAAGGGTTAATGGAATGCTCTAAATATGTGGGAAAAAAACTGTATTGGGCATAATGAAAGAGTGTGAGGGAGAAAGAGAGGGAGAGGGAAGAGGGAGAAGAAAGATGGTATCAAGAATGAATTATGATATTAGGCAGCAGTGAAAGCTGCCTGTTCAGGTGTACAGTGCCTCCCATGGTGCTAACATTTACCTTTAGCTGACACATCATTTTGACACACACTCCTGGCGCTGGACTTTTTTATTTTTAAAACCAACTTTTAAAACAAAGTTAGAGGATGAACTGTTCCTATGAGGTAGAGGTAATATGTCATTTAGTATAAATTAATTAAATACTACTACAATTAATAATAATATGGCAATATAATATGTAAAATAATATGCCATTTGGAATCAATAATATTTAATAATGTAATAATTATTAATAATAATACCTATTATTATTAATGTTGTTAAGAAATTTCCTCCTTGAGCTAAATAGTGAGGAAAAATGTATAAATAAACGAAACAAACAAGTTGTGGCTTTCTAAAGTATTGCTTGACATAAAAAAGAATAAATATCTATTTAAAAAATGTACTAAAATCGACACTGAAATCGCTTTTAATGTGGAAATTTTGTATTTATTTTGTAATTATATTTTTTAAGTGCTGTA